>JALJCO010009510.1:820000-1082357 GCA_023101725.1 Atherinomorus stipes | reverse complement strand
ACGGAGAAAAACAGACAAACAGTTGCTGGATCTGTAAAGATACTTCACAGAAAAATCTCCTACAGCCTCTCTAAGAAAGCAAAGCAGGTAATCATCAGGAGCCCTGTAATAAGACAAACTGAGAAAAACATGTTAACCACTCCCATTGTTTTATGTCTGTTTGTTTTTTATGAAACAAATAAATGCGATATCCATTTCAGTAATAATCCAGGGTCTTACTCTCGTGTGTAATAGATACATGGTTAAGAGTGAAAAGCCTAATAGTTTTACATTAAAGCAGAGAGGTCTTCAACACGGGGTCTCTGATCCCTAGGTCTGGTGGAGGTACTGCAGGGGTCCTGAAATTTTTCATAGACTATACAATTTTTAAAAGACAATTTTACCCCCAATCATTATCCCACAAATTTACATACACATGAGCCTGAATCCAGCACATTGTAGTGAATAGATAAATGTAAGCAGGAGATGTTTTCTTTTAGTCAGAAATGCTCACTCTGAGTGACATGCAGGAGTTCTCTCAAGGGCACCAATTCACCAACTGTTACCAAACGGAAACCTCCGGTGGCCAACTGTGAAGCCACCTAGACATCCGAAAAAATATAGTTCTCTCCTCATCCACTAGGGGCTGACTCCAAAACAGAGCAAATCCCCGTAGACTCCCATGAATGCTGGGATATGAAGTTCTTCCATTCTACATGCTGTACCGCTGCTAATGGAACAATGGCCATTTCTCAATCTACGTACTTTAGTGCACAGTACTTGCATGGTCGTGGGCTTGTGAAACGTCATCACCCACAGTCCAAGTCATGTTCCATTTCAAAGTTTGCTTCTCGGCAAGTACGCTAGAAATCTCCAGATGAGAACTTCCTCGGCCCAATTTATGAAGCTGGCATCATGGGAGACTTGTGCGTTCTTGGCCAGGTATAAATCCCAGCATGCACCTGCGCACGCACAGCATTTCCAGCCTCCTCTGCCCTCCTCCGCCTCCAACAGCCAAACCTGAGCAATCATTTCTATTCTTCACTGTTGTTCTTGGCCTTTTATCTGCAGCTCTTTCTTCCTCTTGCCTCTCACAGGTGTTTTTGATCATATAATTATGACCTGGTTGTCTGTTTGGATTAATATGCTTATGTATTGGAAATACAGTAAATGTAATTTACATGTCAGAGACAAAAAAATCCATTCAGTATAATTGTTTATCAGCAGTTATTTTGATTGTTTTTATTTGTTTCAGTACCATTACATCTCCACAACAATACATAACAAACAGCTGTGGAATAATACAATATTATTTTCACATTGACGGGCAGCTCTTGCTCTGCACTGTTGCACACCACAGTTGGTGATGTCACAAGTTTGCGTTTTCCCAAACCATTGAGTGTGTGGAATCCGTTCTTGTGAACTCCACTAATGCTGACTTCCGGTACATACCCACAAGTCTGTACTCACAAGTACACGCAGTACACAAACTAGGATTTGAGAAACGGCCAATGTCAATCCCAGCTTTTTTATATAGCACATTTTTAAAGGCCAATGGCCAACCAAAGTGCTTTACAGAATAAAAATCAACAATGAATAAATAAAAGCAACACAATAGAGGCAAAACAATAACGATATTTTCCAATATCACATTTTAATGCCAATATTGGTCGATAATATTTGTAGGCCAACAATGCTGGACATTCCTGATGACATAAAAAATACACACGACACACAAAAAAGATATTATTGGAGAACAAAACTTCAACAGTTTACCACAGTTACTTCAGAGAAATTACATTAAAAATAAAAATAAAATTTCATGCATTTGAAAAATTTAAGTTGTGTTTGTATTTTGTTTAGAAAAGACATGTAGACAGCCAAAGCACTCAGCATACGATATCGGCCTGATTTCAAGTTCCCGGCATGTAATTTTGAACAATTGCAATTAAGTGTTGGGACCTTCTGTTTTTTGTTGTTATTTCCTGTATGTCTGTGAGACCAAGTTGCCAATAAAGTCTTAGAAATCTCTGTGCCTTCCATCATTCTCTAATCACTGTGCTCTGTATATGTGCAGCAGAGAAAGACTCTTCCCTCCATGACCTTTACAGATCTGATTAGCTAAGCTGTTGAAAGAGGCATAAGTGCAATAGAAGTTGTTAAGTGTCAGAGTGTTAAACTGAGGTAAAGGAAAGGGTTAATGTAAAGGGGGCAGTTTCCCCAGCCTAGAGGCCTCGACATCTACCTCAGGCCATTCATCAACACTTTTGTGTCATTGATTTTCTACTTCCTCTTCATTCTTTCTCAAAGAAGACCTTCAGCACAGCAGCCGAAACTTCATATGTGGATGTTGTTTGAATGAAGCAGCAGTTGCCATGGTCACAGTACCTACAAGGGCTGAAAAAAAGCTTTAATGAATGAATAATGAAGATGCCATCAGTTCACAAACATTACCAATCGCATCCGCATTGAAAGCATGTGATGATGTTTCAACAGTTCATAGGAAGATAATTAAAATGAGGGCAAATTATTCTGAATGTCAAATATGCAAGGATATAAAAGTTTTTTTAAAAAAAAAAACTTGTAAAAAGCAAAATAGAAATATAGAGACCAATCCTTGGAATATTTGTCCTCCAGATGTTTATTACAAGGAAAGGCTTCACATCAAAAATGATAAATCAAAGTTTGTTAGAGCCATGTTGCAGCTTGCAATTCATTTGAGATTCAGTCTGTAGACACACTATATTGGGTAAAGCTCACACAGCCTGCTTTCCTCTGGTGTGTTCATGTTCAGTTCATTTCTCTGAACTCACCGAAACATGAAAAACGCTGTAAAAACACAGCAAAACATTAAAATTCAATTAGATAAAACCAAAAGGAGGAGCTAAAATACATCAACACGCTGTGCAGAGCTGGTTTCCATCGGCTCAAGTCCTTCGTCTTGAGCCGATGTCTTGATCTGTTTTGTAGTTTATACTGTAACTTGCTGCTTTTCCCGCATGAAAACGTAGAAAGCCTGATGAAGCAGTTAAACAGAGAAAGGGAACAGATTACTGATCAGCTGATTAACTGATATGTGGACTAAGTCATTTGGCAGTCAGACACTGTTGTCAGGATTTATTAAAAAGTAAAAGTGAGAAGTTATTTGTCCTGAAAATTGTGGGTAAAGTGATTTAAAGGGATAGAACACCCACAGAATGATGTGGCTTCATTTTCCACTCATGCTGAGCATGAAATGCAGCCAGAGATCGATATCCGCCTACATCCATATAATGGGATTCTTCGGTACTTGAAACAAAAAAGCTTTTTTCTGTCTTTCTTTCTTTCTTTCTTTCTTTCTTTCTTTCTTTCTTTCTTTCTTTCTTTCTTTCTTTCTTTCTTTCTTTCTTTCTTAAATCAATAGCCAACCCCGCTTGTGTTTGTCCCAGTTTGTCTGCAGCTCGTTCGCTCTTAGCACAATATAAACAGTGAATTTCTTCTTCTACACTTGCATTATTGGCAGGGTAGGTGCTGAACACCATGGCTTCTGTAGTGTCGTGAACTCACATGGGTGCGCTTATAGGAGGTACAATGTTTTACTGTTTAAGCTCTAAAAATATACTAAATGATGTCGTTTTGAGTAAATTCTGGACGCTACCCACTCAGGGCACTTAGATTACATTGGACGAGCAATATGGAGGAATATTGTCACGTTTCTGTGAACTTTTATGGACCTTTTTGTTTCAGGCACTGGTGAATCCCATTATATAAAAGTCAGTGCATAACGGAACCCCCCCCCCGATCTCCAGTCGGGGTGCTCCAGAGTCTTGCTCAGCATGAGGGTGAGTGGAAAATGAAGGCACATCATTCTGTGGGTGTTGGGTCCTTTAAGAACTAAATTTCCTTGTCAGGGTACACAATTTTGACTGACTGATGTAAAATGCAAAGTGGATGTATACTGACAGGCAGAGAAAAGCCACTGATGCAAAACAAATAGGTTCATATTGTCTGCAATGAAAGTGAGTCGGTGTTTTACCTTGGTTTGGTTCATGCTTTATGTTCTTTGTGAGCAGAAGTCTAGCAACACCGATGTACTCTAGTCTTTCATTCTTTGTTCTCTGTTTCTTTTCATTCAGTAGCTGGAATTTTAGTTTGCCATTTCACCTGGGGGAAAAAAAGAGAAAAGAACCTTCCCAAACAACCAGCACATTCTTCATCAATTCAAGCAAGAAATTCAAACAGGTTTATCAAATATTAGCTAGAAAATGTTAACAAAAGTAAGTGGTGGTATCTAAAATGCAGGTTGTCTGTTAATAACATTTAATAACATGACTAATGCACTGCTCATGGTCCTGAACTATGAAACACAAAAAGAAATTGGAATGTTATCAAGCTGATGACAAAACATTTGATAATTATGTGAAGTATAAGTTTTATTTCTAATGAAGTAGTCGGATAAAGAGTCTTTATGATGAAAGACAAAAAGCCCCGCTTCAAAATTTAACAACTGGTAAGGACAGTAACCTTCACGATCACAGCCTTTTATCTTTCATATTTCAAAAAACATTTGGTGCATAGATCATTAGTAAATGACCCATACCTGGTCATTAGCAGCTACACTTGTTTGCCAACTTTACTCTAATTTGCATGACTGTTCATAGATTGCAGAGGTCATTATTTAAAGTTGTACTTCCATGGTCATTTCATTAATATTTCTGTGTTCTCCATTATTATTGAATGCATTCTGCATCGTTTCTGTTTAAAAAAACCTTCTGGTTGCTTTGTATCCAGCTGTATTTGTATACTAGAAGAGAGGCTTGTGGTCCAACGGCAGGCTTTTCCGGGTCCTTCTCATGAATTTCCGTCTGATTGGCTGCCTCCCATCAGTGTATGAAGGAAGCTCCGCCCTCCGCTCTTATTTCCTTACAGACAGGAAATAGAGCCGACAAACAAGTTTGTTCCGCCATGCTAACAAACAGTTAGCTAATTAGCTTCTCAACTCTGAAGCTACAGTCGTGCCGTCTTTACTTCTAGTGTGTAGTGGAGGGTTACCTGCCTTCCAATGGACAGATAGAAACCCCACGTGGGATACGCTATTTGCAATGTTACGTAGAAGTGCAAGGCTGTTCCCGATTCGCTCTTTTCTTTGTATTGTTTCTCTGATGAGAAAGCACAGCCGACTGGGGTCAACGCAACGCTAGCAAGTCAGCATGTGTAAGTAAACAAGGGGAAACCCTCCATATTTCAGAAGGAGCAAGTTAAACGGGGTTTTCAGTGGAAGGAGGCCTTTAAATGAGCTGCCTGCACCTGTTTCCATGATTCAGGGCATGTTGGTAGATCACCTGTGGAACGTTTTGTTCTTTATCTGGTTTAATAAATCTAACCTCTTGTTATTTATTGCATTGTTTCCTTCTTCCATATCAAACCAGGTTTTAGAGGAATACAAATGCATAAAATTACATGATCATTAATGAAGGCATGAGGGGCTGATGGACTTTTTCTTTGTTCCCTGTAAGGTTCTGTATTGTAGACTGTCTTTATTTTTAGAAGCAGTTTGATCGATTTAAGCAACAAAGCCAAAGATAGATTGGATAGAGATTATAATTTTGGAAAATTAAAAAACTTGAAGCTTCTGCTGAAAGAATCTCCAGTGTTTTCATTGCAGCAGTGGTATCATTACAGCTGACTCATCGTCATGGTGACGTTGCTTCCTATGATGCACAAGCTATTTTAACACACAATATCTCTCTAAATGATGTTACCAGGTTCAAGTCATTCATCTTTTTTTTGTTTGCATTTTTATGTTTTGCAACGTTTAACATATGCCTCCTTGTTTGTGTGTGTGTGTCTCTGTGACTTTAATTCTAAATTATGTACCAATTTAAAAGGCCAGCAGTGGGTTCATTCATCATCAGTCATCTCCAGAGTAGTTTCTCTTTGAGCTCATTCACACGTTCCAGGGCGGCAGGAGACAATATCTGAAACATCAACTAATGAATGTCCCACTTCTTTATTCCAGGACTGTTTGGCCACTCTGTTTTATGTTAACACGATGATGATCATTTTTCCAACATTTCTCATTACCCTCCATGTCAGAGAAAATGGGAAGTGGCGATGGGTCATCATTATCAGAAAGGCTGGAAACTCTCTTAAAATATGGGTCAGCGTTCCAAACATGACATGAACACGAGCTGTCAAATGAATCTTTTTGACAAATAGAGTATAAGTCTTTTTTTTTTTTTTATGAATTGTGTCTCTAAATGCAGAATGCATCACCAGGATGGGGCACACACTGACAAACTGTCACTCTGGAAATGCAGCAAAGATCACATTTGTGTTGCCAAAAAAAAAAAAAAAAATCCCACATTTTCCATCTAGTTTAAAAAAACAAAGTCAAATTTGATTGGATTTTTTTTTTCTTGTTCTCAAATACATTTTGAATTTCAGTATTTGGATCAAACAGACAGCTCAGCTCATGTGCAGTAAAATGCAATCTGTCTGTTTGCACTTTCATCAGGCAAGGCACATTTTCTTCTCCTCATTTTGCCACAATCACCTTGTCTAGCATGCCTGTGGTCACGCCACTTATACGTGATTACAAATCAGATTATTAAAATGCAAGATCACATTATAGAGACAAATGCCATGTGTCAGTGCATTTAAATACACTCTATCATACTTTTTGCTGCAGCATTTTCTAATTACAGGAGAATTATAAAGTCTATTCAAGTGAAAACAACAAGAAGGAGCTCAATAAACAAGATAGAATTTGGAGGTGTTGTACAAAAGAAGGGAAAGTTATCAAAGTGAATTACTCAGAAGTGTCTCATTTAATGATCATTTTAGTTTTGGAAGCTGCTCAAAAGGTTTTTATGTCAGAAATTCATCTAGAAGGAAGTTATGGATGGCAAAAGATATTTCTTCTGCTCTGACAACTGATTATCTTTTAAGATGTTGCATAATTTGCGTCTATATTCATGAGACAAAGCATCGGAACGGTCCAGCATTATAACATCTGCGTGGGTTTTGTGTTGCTTTAAATACCGCACCCTGTCTGAAACTGAAGAGGAAAGAAATAAATCTGACAAATATTAACCAGGGTCCCACACATCTCCCTATCTCAAAGAAAAAGGCCTTTAACATCAAGGGGTGTTTGTGTGCGCGGGTGTCATGAATTCTATGCATAAATGTGGATTTTATCTCCCGTAAATGTCTCCAGTGAAATGTTATGACCGAGTTCACTCCTTTCTGATTATTCTCTGTTGTTATCAACCATGTTCTGATCCACACCTAAACCCACAGCCCGCGTCTGCTCTGCGTGGCTGAAAGGTTCAGTTTATCATTCCCCCACTGATTATTTCTATCAGCCAGCTTTTGAAATCTGTCCTCTCTGGTCCTGTCAGCACTGGCCACCTGCACATCAAACACTCAAAGGGAGGTGGTCAAACAAGCAAGGCTGCTGATGAAAGTGTGAAAAAATGAGTTATGGAATAAAGAGAGGCTTTTTTTCATATGTAACATTTGCCACAGTCTGCAAAAGAAAGTGCATTACATGAAAATGACTGGCTTTTATGACATTTGATCAGCTTTTAAACAGTGAACTGCAAAAAAATCAACATTTAAATCAATTTTTCAACTGCTTACACACATGATGTGTTAATAGAAAAGGTAAGTTTTGTTATGTGACACTCAAATTACAGCATTTCAGATTTTCTATTATTTCTTTGACAGTCTTTGACATCAGCTTGCTTTGTTTTTGCCATGCCTTCATGCAAAATTGGTTCATTTGTAAGATGTAAGGGAGCTTTTTAGCAGTTACTGTTTGTTTAAAGATCTCCCAGATTATCTCATTAAGATTCAATTGTTGCTTTGTTGTTACTGACAGTTTTTTTCCTCTTCATCCTCAACCTTCAGGAAGATGGCCTTTTATTATCTTCAAGCACTTTTTGATGTGATGCAGGCTGAATAATTAAATCGTACCTGAATGCAGGTTAGTTTCTCTGGCAGTAAGAATCATTACTTAATAAGTCAAAAGGCCTGGTCCTTGTCTGTGTCTTCACTGACAAACTAGTTCTCTAATTTGAAGTTTGGTACATTTTTACGGTGTGGCGCCCTCTGACGAAGGCTAATTCAGCATCTGCCTTGCATCCTGTCTCTTCTGTAAGCTTTCTCGATTCCTCGGGCCTGGTGCACTGCATTGCAATGGCAGCCCCAGGAATGTGCACAATGATGTCAGTGTACCATCAAGTCACGTCAGAACCACAAAGTGAAAGGAAAATAATGTAGTGTCACTTTAATGGGCAGTAAAGGCTTTCTTCAGGTGAACATATGAAGAAGAGACTGTGTTTGGTCACTGATGTTTAACAAAAGCGTGTGCACATGTGAAGCTAGCGGGTTCATTTATGTTCGGGAGCCTCAAACATACAACTGTACTCGGTTCACATCTGCAACCCTTTTGTCACATTCCCCAACCGTCATCCATTCTGTTGTATCATCCTCCTCCCATCATCTAACTTTCCCATCTTTCACCTTCTTTCCTTTCCCCCCATCCGTCTCTGTTTTTTATCCCTTTGTTCCTGCTGCTAAGCTTCTATTTCAGGTACCAAGGTATGCCAGGGATGCAGATTCCCCCATCATGAGTCTCCACCACCCGGCACATCAAGATGCCACTCCAGATGTCCCACTTCAGCCTCATCTACCACATTCCACATAATTCTTCACTGATCTGCTAAAGCCTATATGGTTGTGATGTTGTCATTGCTCGTGAAATCATTAAAGGCGCTATAGAAGATGTTTTGGGCATATCAGAAAGCAGAGACTGCTAGCGAGTTTTCCAATCATGCACATGCACAAAACCAACCTGCTTGATCCACAGCTCCCTCCTCCAGCCACAGCACAAAGTTCACGAGCCACTCCGGTGTTTAGCAGACAGCAGGTACAGATTCTCCATCATATCACAAACGCAAGTAAAACAGATGTCGTCTGAACGTCGCTAACTGCTAGCAGAATGATGTAAACATCTGTAAACAACAGACGAGAGTGCACTGCTTCCGGCACATAGTATTACGCTCACCAATCAATCACTCTCATTGATCAGTCTCACCTATTACCTGTTGAATTGATCGTCAATCACTCTTACTATGGTAGTAAAAGTGATTGACAGGCTAATAGACAAATGAAAAATGTAAGGAATGCAGAGATAATTGGTTAGTGTTTTTTCAGTCCCATCACTTTTACAGCTGATGTATAATAATAGATTTTAGATAGAATAATAGAATTTGGATATTTAAAGCTTTTATTTAACGCATGGTAAACCCAATTTCATATTGCAAAAATTGTTGAAACATCTTCTATATTGCAGCAGAAAACAGCTCATTAGTTCCCAGTAACCAGCTTGAACTGACCAGGTGAGGTTAGTGAGCCTAATTAGAGCAGGTGGCGCATATAAGCTCAGCTGCAGCCACAATGACCATTCTGCAGCGTTCTTCAGACTGCTGTATGTAACTTGTTTTTTGTCGAGTTGTGTGGTGGTCTTGGTTTCTTCTGACTTCAACATGATGCTTCAGGCTGTTTTGAGGTGAGTTGTCATGTTTGGTTAAAGGCTTAGATTTATGTTCTTGTGAATACACTGAAGGGTCCCCCCCCCCCTTTCTATTTTCAACAGGGTTTCCTATTTTTGCTTCCTACTCTTCAACATTGCAGCTGGTTATCCTCCCCAAAAAAGCAAGTACATTACATGAACACTACTGTCATAATGATGCTTCCTGGCTGTAGCAGCTGTTATGGCTAGACTTTTCTGACACTGGTATGAATATGGTGGGGGTACAAGTTTTAATTTGTTTCATATCTCCCTCTGAAATCCATTTAGGTCAGGTTGGAGGCTCCGGGCTCTTCAGTGGTGGTTCAGGGTACCTGGGAGGCAGTGGATTGGGCTCCTCTGGCCCAGGATTCCTGGGCTCTGGAGCTAGCTCTTCTGGCTCTGGGATCCAGAGCAGTGGCTCCGGGTCCTCTGGCTCAGGCCTGCAGGATTTGAGCATTGGTGATGTCTTTGCTGAGATGGAGCGCTTGAAGCCCAACCGTCCTCTTCCAAAGTTTGCCTGGACCTCTGACCATGTGGCCAAGGGCACATTTGCTGAGGAACCACTGCGCCCCTTATCCCACGTTGTCAGCTATAGCTCTGGCTTCGAGCGCCAACTGGACAGGCGCACTGATTCCAAATATGTCAAGGATACTTTTGGCCATATTCCCCTACCGGAAACACAGGAAGACCAATCTAATATGGGGTTCAAGGGATAGATGCTCTACTGAGATACAGGCCAGCCAATGCGTAATGTAAAGCTGACTTCTCTCCTTTGTCCTGCAGAATAAACTGATGAATCAACCTGGATGAATGAATGTAGAACAATAAACCTGACATTTTCTCTGATAGCTGGTGTTTAGGATTGTTCAGGGTTGGGTTGGACTTGCTCTGGCCCAGTAGATGAGTAGGGTTTCTCTCCTCACACACACACTCTCTGGTTAACAGTATGTATCTTTCTAGTAATGATGGTCAAATGAAGCTTCCTCACAATGAGGCTTTTCAGCCCTTTGGTTCAGGAAAAGGCCCAGTACTTGGCATCATTCATCTACCTCTATCTAGTGTCCAAATGGGTAAACAGCAGACCCAAATAACTTGGTGCTCAACTGCTGTGGTGCTTCACACCCAGGAATGAGCTGTATCAAATGTGTTTCTTAACACAGCATATTGAAGTATGATTTAAGATTCTGGCTAATACACCCCACTACACAATCTTTGCTGTTTAGTAGGACTCTGGTGTTTGAACCCCAGGTTTCAGTCATACACACTTGCCACTCAACCAAATATCTTTGTTGCCAAGTGAGCAGGGCACGTCACTTGGAGTTGACAATGTCAACTATAGTGAATTTTTGAGTGCAGTGTTTATGGAACTCTGGTGTGGGGCTGATCTGGATCCCCCCCCGAAATATGAGGTTCTTTGCAAGTGATCTCTCTAGCTTTTGAGAACACTTGCACAATTTTGTCTGCAGACAGAAACCAGAGTTTCTCTGCTCACTTGGGATGCAGGGAAACAAATGTCAGGTGAGAAAGCTTGGATACTGTTTGTGCCCAATATGTCAGAGGCTCCTGTCTTTCTGTTCAGCACTGTCAACTTCAACTGCGCCACTCTTGAACATTTTTATGTGGTGATACTCAGCACAAACCGAGGCCTTGTTTTTTTTTTTTTTTTTTTTTTCCTTGTTTGTTTTCCACACTGAAAACACAAGCTCTCCTACAATGCCTCGAGCCCCTTTTTTTTTAAAAAAAAAACTTGAGACATGGCTCAATGTCTGTTTATCCAGCACATCACTACCTAGCCTGCCTAGCTTCTGTCAGCTTCGGGTTAGCATTTAGCTTGGAGTACATTGGCTGTCATTTGCCGAGAGGCTTTTTATCCATTTCTATTTTCTGGGAGTGACTACAAGGATGGCAGTAGTGGGAACTGCCAACTTGTCTCACTGTTAGCACTTCAGAAACCAATGGGTGACTTAAGTGGATGCGTCCATTACTTTTAGTCTTTGCTCCCTTAAATGTGAACACCAGCTAAAAGGCCATTCAAGTTGGCAGGAATCTGAGATGTTGAATACTTCCTATATTGTCTCCAAAAAAATGTGTCTAAATATACAATGGTGAAGAGCAGCACCTCTGGCAGCTTGTATTTTCTTTTAATGAACGCAGTCATGCCACGGACTTTATTTTTGGCTGAAGCGACTACTGCATCAGTAAAACATTGATGTAAATTTTGTCAAGAAACTGTCTCAAACATTTTGACCCAGAAATCTGACCATCAGCCCAAAACCAATAACTGACTAATTGTGGGGGCTCCAGCCCCACAGTGGTAATGTTTGGTTTTTTTTTGCAGTATTCACACATCCTAATGTTCACAAACTTTTACTTTGCATTGCTGTTATGGCGTGCACACATACCAACAATGGAGAGTATCTGCTGTTAACATTTTGTTTCTTTGAGTTACCGTGGTGTGGGTGAGGCTCTTTCCTGAAGTGAGCAAAGGCGTGGCAATGGGCTGAGGAAGCTTAAATCTGGGCGCCGGCTCGTCAGGCCCTACCATGTGCCGCTGGACTACTGGGGGGATTTTGGGTTTAGTTAGTTTGCATCTTTGCTTTAGTTATTGTTAGCCTTTTTGTTTTCCCCTGTGTGTGTTATTTGGTTTGGCCAAACCACTATATAAGTTACCCTCATGTGTCATTGTTTAGGTCAGTTTTCCTTAAGTTTGCTTTGTTTGTTAAGATATATTTGCGTATTGTTATATTTAGTTGACCTCTTTTATAGGCCGGCTGATTTATTCTTTTGGAGTTTGTTCAGTTTTGGGTCAATAAACCTGCATTTTTGAAGTTACTTCCTGTGTCCTTTTGCCTTACTGCTTGGTCCCTGACAATTGGTGGCAGTGGTTGGGATCATCCAGTGGAGGACACAGTTATTTTGTTTTTTTTGTTTTTTGTTTTTTCCTTACCCCCTGTGGATTTTTTGTGGAGGGTTCTCCTCTGTCTGTGAAGAAAACATGCGTGGAGGAAAAAGTGACCGGAGACAGGGAACAGCTGCCCAAGAGAAGCAAGCTGTTGAAGAGGAGGAGGAAGAGTGTGGAGCTTCTGGAGGGACTGAAAGCACTGAGGGTGAAGATGGTAAGGAGCCAACCATGTCAGACCTGGTTTCAATTTTTAAGGCTAATATGGCTCAACAGGAAGCTCGAGAAGCACGACAAAAAGAGGTAACTGAACGGCAGGAACAGAGGTTTAAGGCACTTCAACACCAGTTCCAGCTTCTTCAGTTGGAAGTCCAGGCTCGAACGTCTCCATCCCAGGATCCTGTATCAGGTAATCCAGATCTATTGGATATAGAGAGTTTACCATCTACAGCTGATAAGCTTCAGGCCCAAGCTGATTCTGTCCTGCCTTCATCAAGTCAGATGTCTTCACATCATGAGCCCAGACTTGAGAAATTAACTGATGGCGATGATGTTGAACACTTCCTGACCACCTTTGAACGTATGGCATTAGCTTACCGATGGCAAAAAGCAGATTGGGTATTTCGTTTAATACCATTATTGACTGGAAAAGCAAGAGGTGCTTATGTACACATGGATGTTGATGATGCTCTTGACTATAACAAAGTTAAAGCTGCAATTCTTTCTAAATTTGACATTAATCCTGAGACCTACAGACAGAAGTTCCGCTCTACTGAGGTTAACCCGGATGAAAATCCCAAGGAGTTGTATGCCCGACTCAAGGAGCTTTTTGGGAAATGGATTCAACCTAAAGGTAAAACCACACAGGAAATCAGTGAAATAATCATATTGGAACAATATTTGAGAATGCTGTCCCCTGAGCTCCAGGTCTGGATTCGAGAGCAGGACCCAGGTTCTGCAGTGGAAGCTGCTAGGTTAGCAGATGTCTTTGTAGCTGCACGAAAGAGAGGACAGCCCTGGAGTTACAGTGCATGGAAAACATCAAAGGAGAGTTCCAAATCAGTCCGGAGAGACTTTCTGGGGCCCACAGCCTCTATGGACAGGTTACCTGTTGGTGAGAACCAGAAAAGTGGAAAGCCATTAAAAACTAAAGCTTATCTGTTATCTCTGGTCTTGACGGTCATACAAAACCTATGTGTCCGAGAAACTCAGCTAAAATGGTCCAAATGTGTTTTATGCCTCGTCAGCATGATGAACAGGAACTCAAAAATGAGACTATGAAAATGGAACAAATTGAAGTTAATGGAACTGCTTTAAAAGCTCTCCTTGATTCTGGAAGTTCTCGGACTTTGGTTCACAGGGAGTTTGTTGAACCTAACATTGTTCGTATTAATGACACCATCCCTATTTGCTGTGTCCATGGGGATGAAAAGGTGTATTCTACAGCAGATATGTACATCAGAGTGAAAGGGCAAACTTACCTTTTGAATGTTGGGGTCGTTGATAACTTGCCTTATCCTGCTGTGTTGGGACGGGACCTTCCAATACTTTTTGATTTATTGGACTCTGATCATAAACAGAAATGCAGTGTTGCGGTTACCAGAGCGCACGCACAGAAACCTGATGATCCGTCTGAGGTTTTAAGGGCCCTTCCTTTCTTCAATGAGGATTTGGAGGTAACACCAGGAAAACTCAATAAAAGTCGCAGTCAGAGAAGGCAAAAGTTCAAACATACAGCTATGAAACCATTAAACACGGAGACTGACTTGCCCTTGGGATTTAAAATTCCAGCAGAAATCACTGATTTACAAAAATCTGATCCATCTTTAGCCCCTCTTTTTCAGAAAGTGGAGAAGAATCCAGGAGTAGAGCAAGATGTCAGAGATAAATACACTCTGAAAAATGGCATACTCTACCGCCAGCAGGGGTCAGTGCTACAGCTGGTGGTTCCTCAAGGAGTGAGGGACATTGTTCTCACCTTGGGACATTCAATTCCCTGGGCTGGCCACCTGGGTAAGAATAAGACCACAGCTCAAATAAAACAACATTTTCACTGGCCCGGCCTCTGCAAAGATGTAGCAAATTTTTTGTAAGAGCTGCCCTCAGTGCCAAGTTACATCTCTCAAAACTCCCTCCAGAGCTCCACTTCAACCATTACCCATTATTTCTACACCATTTGAACGCATTGGAATGGATATTGTTGGTCCTGTTGAAAGAAGCAGAGGAGGAAACCGCTATATGCTGGTTATCACTGACTATGCTACCAAGTATCCAGAAGTGTTTCCATTGAAGTCCATAAAGGCAAAATCAGTTGCTCTCTGTTTGGTGCAGCTCTTTTCACGAGTGGGTTTCCCAAAAGAAATTTTGACTGACCAGGGCACTAATTTCATGTCTACCTTACTGAAACGGGTGTATCAGTTGCTGGGAATCAGGAGTTTGAGAACAACACCCTATCATCCCCAGACTGATGGACTCACAGAGCGGTTCAATCAGACCCTGAAGCAGATGCTCCGAAAAGTGGTAAACGACACTGGTACAGACTGGGATCAGTGGCTGCCGTATCTCCTCTTTGCCTATAGAGAGGTACCGCAAGCCTCAACGGGTTTTTCCCCATTTGAACTCCTGTATGGCTATGAGGTTCAGGGGCCTCTATCTTTATTGAAAGACACTTGGGAGGGGGAAAAGCCAGAAGCAACATCTAATGTTGTCTTATGTTGTCCAGATGAGGGAACGACTCCAACGGATGACTGCACTTGCACAGTCACACATGGCAGAGGTCCAGCAGCAGCAAAAGACCTGGTATGACCGCTCAGCACGACAGCGATCCTTCAGCCCTGGACAAAAGGTGCTGGTACTACTCCCCAGTGACGACAACAAGTTGCTGGCTAAGTGGCAAGGCCCGGTGGAGATTCTGAAGAAGCTTGGACCTACTACTTACCAGGTTTCTAACCTGAGGCAGCCACACTCCAGCAAGGTGCTGCATATAAATCTTCTGAAGGAGTGGGTGCAGCGGCCTGACAAAGCCGAGGTGATGCTCATAAGAGGAGTGCCAGAGGAAGAGGAGGTGGGTGAGCAGTATCTGCCATCTGCTAGGGCTCTGGACTATGATCTTACCCACCTGCCAGAAGACAAGCAGCAGCAGGTGAGAGAAGTTTGCAACTCTCCAGTATTTCAGGAGAATCCTGGAAGAACAGATATTGTGGAACATGACATTGTACTCAAAGAAGGAGCCTCTGTAAGGCGTCTAAGTTACAGGATTCCTGAACGTCTGCTGGCATCTCTGAAAAAGGAGTTGGACCTGATGCTGTCTCTGGGGATCATCGAGCCTTCAAAAAGTGAGTGGTGCAATCTGGTGGTCCTGGTGCCAAAAAAGGACAGTAGCATGAGGTTCTGCATAGACTTCAGGTACTTGAATTCCGTCTCACTATTTGATTCTTACCCAACACCAAGGATCAGTGAATTGCTGGAAAGGTTGGGAAAAGCCAGGTACCTGACAACAATTGACCTATGCAAAGGTTATTGGCAGGTCCCATTAACCGAGACGTCCAGGAAGCTGACAGCATTCAGAACACCATGGGGCCTTTTTCAGTTCACCGTGATGCCATTCAGCCTGCATGGGGCTCCAGCAACCTTTCAGAGGCTAATGGACCAGGTACTGGGTGATATTGCTGGATTTGCTGCTGCTTACCTGGATGATATTGTCATTTATAGTGACACCTGGGAGGAGCACCTTGCACATCTGCATGCTGTCCTGGATCGTCTCCAGGCTGCTGGGCTGACGGTGAATTCATCAAAATGCACCTTCGCTGCTGCTGAGACTGAGTACTTGGGACATGTAATCGGGCATGGGGTGGTCAAGCCACAGGTCAGTAAAATCCAAGCCATTGAGTCTTGTGCTCTGCCTCAGACAAAGAAACAGCTGAGATCCTTTCTGGGGATGGCAGGGTTCTACCATCGGTTCATACCACAGTTCTCCACCAGGGCAGCAACACTCACAGATTTGGTAGGCTCAAAGAGTCCTCACCAGATTCAGTGGACAGAGGAGCCAATAGCAGCTTTTTATGACATTCGCCAGTCACTGGGTCAGGAGCCTGTCTTGCATAGTCCCAACTTTGATGAGCCTTTTATTCTGCAGACTGATGCTTCTGACAGAGGTTTGGGCGCAGTGCTTTTGCAGGGTCCACCAGAGGAACGTCATCCAGTGGCTTACATTAGCCGGAAACTGTTTCCAAGAGAGGTTCGCTATTCCACTGTGGAAAAGGAGGCCCTAGCCATCAAATGGGCCCTGGACTCTTTCCGGTACTACCTCCTGGGAAGGGAATTTAGTCTGGAAACAGACCACCGGGCACTTCAGTGGATGGAGAGAATGAAGGACACTAATGGCAGGATCACCCGTTGGTACCTGGCACTGCAGCCATTCTCCTTCAGCATCGCTCACATCCCAGGAAGGAACAACATTACAGCTGACTACCTCTCTCGCTCTACGAGCGAGAGTCCTGAAGAGGGGGTGCGTGTGGGGGCTCCAGCCCCACAGTGGTAATGTTTGGTTTTTTTTTGCAGTATTCACACATCCTAATGTTCACAAACTTTTACTTTGCATTGCTGTTATGGCGTGCACACATACCAACAATGGAGAGTATCTGCTGTTAACATTTTGTTTCTTTGAGTTACCGTGGTGTGGGTGAGGCTCTTTCCTGAAGTGAGCAAAGGCGTGGCAATGGGCTGCGGAAGCTTAAATCTGGGCGCCGGCTCGTCAGGCCCTACCATGTGCCGCTGGACTACTGGGGGGATTTTGGGTTTAGTTAGTTTGCATCTTTGCTTTAGTTATTGTTAGCCTTTTTGTTTTCCCCTGTGTGTGTTATTTGGTTTGGCCAAACCACTATATAAGTTACCCTCATGTGTCATTGTTTAGGTCAGTTTTCCTTAAGTTTGCTTTGTTTGTTAAGATATATTTGCGTATTGTTATATTTAGTTGACCTCTTTTATAGGCCGGCTGATTTATTCTTTTGGAGTTTGTTCAGTTTTTGGGTCAATAAACCTGCATTTTTGAAGTTACTTCCTGTGTCCTTTTGCCTTACTGCTTGGTCCCTGACACTAATGAAGACAAAGGCTTAACTGTAATGTTTCCAGGTTAATTATCTCACTCTGAATAAGACTTGAAGACAAAACTAAATCTTGGCTCTGCTGTTTTTAACCAGTGGACCCAACCAGTTTTCATGTGGTAAACTGACAAATGTAAGAGCAGCTGTGATTTAATAACTTTGTAAACACTGTCAACTGGCTTGTGGATCAGACGTGGTGGGGTTAATGGGTCTCTTTACTCAGAACAGAACCACAGTGGTGTGAAAGCAGTGCAGCTTCTACAGTACATCATCACTACAGCAGCTGAAGGTCCTGCTTCGGTACATCACTATTTTGGAAATTTGGTCGTGTCATTAAGTTTCTTTGCGCCACCTTTCTGTTTTCTTTCTTTGGTTTCGTCAGGCAGTCCTACTCAGTCTGAATTGAACTCCTCCACAAAGCTGCTGTCAGGAAGCAAACCAAAAGGCAGTGATGTAGCCCTCCCTCTGATGTCATTCATGTTGGCAAATCAGAAGGCAGGCACAAAGCAAATTTAGCGTTTTACTATCACTATTTGGAATTAAAACATTTGGCACAGTGACTCAAACCAGTTCAGTCAACTTTTCTTACATATGTGGACATGTTCAGTTTTTATGCTAGGATAGTGCTTAGATTTACAGAAAGGTGTGATGGAACTTGTGTAGGTTCATTTTGTATAACTTTGATGTTTGCTATTTAATTCTAACTGGACTGTTTAACCACCAGATTCCACATACTCCACTCTGTCCTGCTCAACACAGCAACTGCGTTGGGATTTGCAACACCCACTACATGCGCCTGGCTCCGTCCAGCTGTGCTCCCCCGGGTCTTAGAGAGCATGATGCCACGAAATGAATGGTCTTTCAAAATAACAAAGCAGCAGAGGGCCCCCAAAAGCAGTTTATTTCCTTTATTATGTAGATAGATGTATAAACTTTTTATTTTTAGAATTACGTCAATTTTTTTCCATATTTGAGTGGTTATCCAGTTAGAGCTCTGCTGGTGAGGTGATTCCAATCCCTCCGCCGGGGCCCAGGGAGGATCCCTGGGCTCTGGGGTTTGGGGGCTCAGGAGATGGTGGCAGTGTGGCTGCTGGGAGCTGGTCCAGCTGGAGGGTGGTCACAGGAGCCAGAAGAGATGTCTACAGCTGCTGAGAGGTGTGGCTCCCTGAACCAGAAGTGCGACTGGACGGCCCTATGGAGGCTTATCTTATGGCCTGAGGTGCAGAGCCGCCAGGAGGTGCAGCTGCAACGGACACGGGATGTAGCCCAGAAGATGCAACCTCCAGAGACGCCAGCCACCGGAAGCACTTACTGCAAGCCCTTTTTAGACTTTTTATTGCTTTTATAACTTTTATTCATTTTGGACTTTTATTTACTTTATTACTTTGATAAAAGTTTTTATCTTGTGTTAATCCCTGCCGGCAATGGCCTTTTTTTCTTTCCCCCTCCTACAGCAATCTCTGGTATCAGAAACAACTACCCCTTGATAAATATAGTATGTTCAGAAGAAGAATAAGACGTTTACTGAATACAGTTTCTATGAACTGTGACATAACCATGAGGATGTTAAACTGGGACCAAACTGTGATCAGACCCACCGTAAGCAAGGCAGTTTTAATGAATTTGTTAGAAAGGTAAAACTCTGTTTCTGATTTAGGAATGTAATAAATATTTACTGGAAATGCAGGTATTGGATCTGAATTAATCAGAATATTGAGAATTTTTGTTTTTCAATTTTAAAAGTTCAAAATTCCTATTTTCTGTACTGTTATTTCAAGCCTTTTAAAAAATATTTAGTGCAGGGATCAGCAGCTGTGGACATCTTGACCCACTGTCCTGCTGGTTTTACATGTTTACCTTCTACAAAACACCTGAGCCAAACTCTTAATGGGTCATTAAGAGGTTTTTGCAGAACTTGACAGCAAACTGTCATGTGGATCATAGCAGGGTACATAAAACCTGCAGGACAGGTGGTGATCCTGCAGGTAGCATACATTACTGTTATGCTTGCATACATTTTTGCCGTCTTAAAATCCCAGACACTGACGTTGCACCAGCTAGATGGAAGAACTGGAAGAAGCTACTTATTGTATTTACATCCATGCTAAAAGTGAGAGGCACAAACATGACTGCATTTATCATAGAGCTGCACTTGGTGGTACAACATTGGCTTTAATTGTGTTTTTGTCTGTCTTACATATATCACCTTTATCAACAACCCTTTAATGGAGACTATTTCAGACGAGGTTTCAGTAGATGGATCAGCTGAAGGAGCAGATGCAGCTTTCAAGTCCTGTGTCAAATCTTAACAAATATATGCTTCTTGTCTGTTACAGACACCACTTTCAGACACTGTTCATCTGCTGTGCAGAGATTTTTAAAGGGTCTTGAGGCAGGATTAAGAAATGAGACTAGCAAGTGACGCGACTGACGCTGCAGGAAACTGCAGCCACCAGCCAAGCTGGCACAGGAGCGCACACTAATTGAGGCTATAAAGTTGTTTACTACATTGATTAATTCTAGACTGATACAGTCTAGAATTTTGCAGAACCACTGACACATTATCTCCTAGGAAGGAGTCGCCGCTCCAAGAACTTGTCATCTTGAGAGGAAGCAGAGCGGGAGTCTGAGGACGCCATGGAGGAGGAGAGCTCCGCTACCACCTCCACTTTGTTTCCCAGACCTGCTCAGCTTCCGCTGCAGACTCGCCGCCTGAGCGAGACGGAAGGGAGACCTCTCTTGCCGGCGGCTCAATGGTGTGAGGTGCCGCTTCTGTCAGACTCGAGACCCTGAAGTCATGTCTGTTGCAGTGGAGTGTGCTGGGCTCTACTGCCCCCTCCCACTGCCTCCGAAACCTGTGAGCCATCTCCGCCAGGAGTTACGGCCCGGCTGAACCACCTCGACCTGCTTCCATCTCCCCAGCGCTTCCCGACACCAGTGCGTGAAGGCGTCATGGCCGGAGCCGCTGAAGACCTGGACGACAGTCACGAAGGTGTCTTTCATGCGTGTGCGGTCAGATTAACACGAGCTGTATCTCGGGAAAATGACAGTAGGACGATCAGTATGTCCTACACACATGTTCCAGTCGCAAATTCCACAGATGGATCTGCAGTAGCTCCATCGCCATTCCTGTGAGATGCCGAGCTGCGGCGGTGCGTTCAGGAAACAGCTCGCCGGCTCGGACAACAGAGATGCGTTCACAAACGGCCCCTAGAGCACGGACAACTGGCCAGGTGCGTTCATGGACAACTCAGCCTTTTCACAAAGGGCCCCCCATGGGCCAAACTTCCATGTATGACGGGTTTGGCGGCGGAGGGGGCCGAAATCGTGTACCACAACTTTCTAAAAGCCACACTTCAGCTACCTGCACGCCCTCTCACTCGTTTTTACGAAGCGTGGCGGGACAGCTGCATACTGACAGACTGGTTGGACAGGACCCTCAGACTGGGATATGTTCTCCAATTCTGTGGGCTCCCTCCAGCATTCAGGGGCATTCAGGAGATGAATCTATCCTCTCAAGAAGAGATAGAGCCCTACGCACGTTCAGCAAATGTGTGGACGCAGCGCTACAACCGCTGCGCAGCCAGGGGATGAGGGTCTTCTTTTATCTTGATGACCTCATTGTGATGGCCAGGTCCAGACAATGGGCCATTTTTCACACAGCTCAGCTTATACTTCACCTAACCAAGTTGGGGTTTGCCATCAAGTGGGAGAAGAGCACCCTACAGCCCTACAGCAGGAAGTGTTCAAGCTGCAACAGAGTCCACATGTTACAGCTTCGACTGTTATGCAGACACTGGGACACATGGCAGCAGCTCACCCAGTGGTTCCTCTGGGACTGCTGCACATGCTTAGACCTCGAGAGGCAAAGGTTTCGGCTGTTGACGGTCCCCCCATCAGTGCAGGGCAACCTGCCGTACTGGGGATCCCCACAACATTTGCTAACCGGGACACCACTAGGTCGAGTGACCTCATACATGGTGTTCACGGATGCCTCCCTAATCGGGTGGGGAGGCACCTGCCTGGGCAGAGCGATAGGTGGTGTATGGCCTCCAGGCGAGGACCAGCACATCAACCTCCTCGAGTTACAGGCAGTATTCCTGGTTCTCCAACACTTCAGTCACCTGTTAAAGGGGAGACACGTGTTGGTGAGGACCGACAACCGCACCACAGTTGCTTACATCAACAGACAGGACGGTGTGCATTCTGCGGCCCTGTTAACAGTGGCGGAGAACCTGTGGTCATGGGCTTCAGAGCACCTGTTATCTCTGAGAGCCCTCCACGTCCCAGGAATCAAGAACAGAGGGGCCGACCTCATGTCAAGGGGCGGCTCCCTGGAGGACGAGTGGAGACTGCACCTAGAAGTGGTACAGCAGATCTGGACTCGATTCGGGAGAGCAACGGTGGATCTGTTTGCAAACAGATCGAACACCCACTGCTCCTTGGTTCTCCTTGAGCCCGCAGGACCACCCACCCTTGGGGGTGGACGCGTTTGCACACGCTCCTTGGCCCAGGAGGCTGCTTTATGTTTTTCCCCCCTCCGTCTCATTCCCCAGCTTCTGGAGAGAGTGAGTGTGGAGCGGCTGAGGGTCATTCTGGTAGCTCCCAACTGGCGGTCAGCTCCGTGGTTCTCGCAGCTGACCGCAATGTTGGTGGCTCCACCGTGGCCCATTCCCCAGTTCCAGGGGTCACTGTCTCAGAAGGGAGGCACGGTTCAGGCGCTGCCAACCCTGGGTCAGCCACTTCTAGTCTGGCTCCTAAAAGGGACAGGCTAATTCGGGCTGGTTTGACTGCTCAGGTAGTGAGTACCGTCGAAGCAGCTAGGACTGGTTCTACCACTGCCTGTTACAGGGCTAAGTGGTTGGGTTTCCAGTGTTGGTGCGTGGGGAGGAAAGTGGACCCACTGACATGTTCAGTGGGTGACATTCTTTCCTTTATACAGCTTTTGGTGGATAGAGGGCTGTCTCATGTGACTGTTAAAGTTTATGCTGCAGCCATCTCATCATGCCACAAGGGGTTGGGCGGAGGTCCAGTCTTCGCCCACCCTCTGGTTAAGTGGTTCCTGTTGGGAGTCAGAAGGCTATGACCAGTGGAGCGTACTTCACTAGGGACCCCTATGAGCCTTTGGAACGCTCCTCCTTCAGAGCGTTGTCACTGAAGACAGCTTTGCTTCTTGCTCTGACATCAGCCAAGAGAGTGAGCGAACTGTGTGCCCTGTCGGTCCCTGTCGGTTTCACAGCCTACACGCAAGCGGGTCAAGAGCCGCCCACTGTGATCCAGGCGCACTCCACAGAAGTGTGGCGATGTCTACGGCTCTTTCAGTGGTGCGAGTGTTGAGGACATATGTACGGCGGCATTGTGGTCTTCTCCCTGCCCGTTCAGAAGGTTCTATCTCTTGGATGTGTCGGGCTCCTTCTCCAGGTCTGTGCTCACTGTGGGATCACAGGACCTGTGAGAGGAAGGGTGTGTCGAGTGTCTGCTTGCTTGACCCCCACAGGGTGTCATGCACCTACATTCAGTGCTTTCCACAAGCGCCGGCTGCCGGCTATATAGCCGACTACTCAACTAAGTCCAGCCGGCTACTGGTTGGGATCCCGCGCAATGGCGCGTGACGTTTACGCGCTCTGTGGCGCATGCAGCCAAAATGCAGCTTCCACATTCATGCTTCCCCACCGTAGTTTCCCTTATAGCTACTTCGGTTAGTCCCGCTGTGACACCGTTCTTTTCTCCACCAGAATGCTGAGGAGCATCTGTGGTGAAATTATCTCCAACTCATTAGTTTCACTTTCCAACTCCGCTGCTCCGTCGCAGAGTAAACTATCAATCCATTCATCCGCTTTGAAACCAGTGGTATCGTGGGGCTCTTATCCCGTGCCTCGTATATTTATTCGTATATTTATGCAGGTTTCGTATAAGGTGACGAAACGTCCTCCTTTACCCGGACATGTCGTCCCTTTGAAAGGTAGAAAATGCGCTGTGTTTTGGGAAGGAGCCGCAGCACAGAGAGGCGTCACCTGTTAGCGGCTGCACGGGACAATGGGAACACACTATAACCGTGTTACTGCGACATACGGAGTTTGCACCAAACTCTCGAATTGGAAGGTTTTCCCATGAAGGATGCGAAGCTGTTCAGACTTTCCTGGAGAGATCACATCTCCATCACCTTCTCCACTGTTCAGCAAAAACACCGTCAGACGAGGTGAAGTTGAGATTCATGTTCTGACTGATGCTTTGATGGTTTGGGGAAGAAGAAAATGCAGAAAGATAAATGTAAATTAAAATAAATCCCGTTTTCATCTTGGTGGTGAGCATGAGAAGCTCAGTGCATGATGGAAAGCAGGAGCTGGAAGTTCTCATCAGTTCTGCACAAACAGACTTCTTTTTTCCTTTATGTCTGCTGTTTCTATGTTTATTAAATTATTTCATGCTGAAGAGAAAAACACCAGCAGAAACACAGTATTTTTTCACTTGGCCCTAAACGTTGTGATCTTTGGTCCCCCAAAACACCAAAATATTGTCTTATGTAGACAACATAACAACACATCCTCAAAATTATTCATACCCTCCAATCAAAGTAGGAAAAAAATCAGCTGTAAGTGAAATAAGATGAAATTGACAAAAGTAATAATAAATAAAAATTCTATGAAAATCATGACATTGATTTTGAATCGTGGTTTAAAAGAAATATTAAAAACAAAAACACAAAATTAAAACAAGTAAACAAGCATGATGGGGCTCCAAAGCTAATATTTTATTGAGCAACACTTTGAGACAATCACTGCAATCAGGTGTTTTCTCTAATGTTCAAAAAGACTAATACACCTGTATTGGTGGACCAACACACCTACAGCTGTGTTGGTCCACTGTCCATTGGAAAGTTGCTCTGGGGTCTGTTGCACGAAGCAGGTTTAATGAAAACCCTGAGTTGTTTTACCCCGAAATTCGGGAAACTGAGTTTTTCGTAACACAAAGGTAGGTGACTCAACCCAGGGAAAGAGGAGTAACTCTAGCCTGTTGCACGAAGAGGGGTAACTTAAACCCTCGGTCAGTTACCATGGTAACAGACTCTCTGAAACTAACCTGGTCGGGAGCAGGTTAGTGTGGAGAAACCTTGAGTTTCTCACTGTCTCCGCCCACTTTTAGTCACACTCGCCGTTTCCTTTCCTCATTCATTCATTAAGTCAGCGGTGAGTTTTGGCTGCTGCCGTCTCAAATAAAACATGTTAAAAAATAAATCAGAGTCGGTAGGTTACATCCTTATCTTTTGATGAGGATTTTATGGATTAAGATGCTGCATGAAGGGTTAAATATTCAGAGATCATTATCAGACCACGGATAGAAGTTTAATTTCCCGACAGTTGTCATTTCTGACGTTACAGTTACACATCACGGTCAGTTATCTACATACACGAGCTGATCCGTCCGTACATTTATAATATCACCAGCCATACGTGATAGTTGGAGGTCCTGTCTCTCCGTTTACAAGAGATGCTTTAACATGATCATTTGACTATTCAGCTGTCTCTGGTTCTGGCTAAATGGATAAAGTGTTCATTTGACACGCGGAGAACTGCGGTTCAATTCTTGTTGAGGCTTTTTTTTTATGTTGCCATACGCTTTTCTCTTGAAGCATATTGTCTATTACCCTGCATTTTTTCGCAAATAGATTTTTTTTTCTTTCATTGTAGACGCAGGGCATTTGAGAAATGCAACGGTTATATTTAATCTTAATGCTGCCGACAAGAGCGCTTCTCCCTGAGGGATTTCACTCAAGTTAATAAATAAAAAGACTGTGGTAAAAGTACAAAGCTGGATTCGAACATCCCCCCCCCCCAAGCGGCAGGCAAGTGCGCAGACCATTAGGCCAACCAGATATTCATATTCAGCCACCTGTAACCATAGTGAAATTATACGAGACTGTCGCGTTACCATTAAACAGTTCTACTCTATAACATCGTTGTGATTGTAAAGGACAGCATTTAAACTTAAATCTTCTCCCATGCCGTCTTTCTTTCTTTCTTTTTTTATTTTTTTGCTTGCAGCAGCGGCAGCAGTTCAAACTCTCCATATGAGGCTTTAAAAGTTATATCTCCATTCAATGGCGAGCGCAGCCCCGCCCTCGCGTCTACGTTACCATGGTGACTCGTCGAATCGGTGCTCAATTGATGTTGGCTTTTTATCTTGGTAGCGCCGGGTGAAAACCCCGGGTCGAACTACTCTGAGTTGATTAAACCAACTCAAATCAGCTGTTATGGGACTGAAAACTCAGAGTTTCCAATCTCCGAGTAGATCAACTCAGAGTTCAGAGTTACTCTCGGAGTTTGTTGAACCTGCTTCGTGCAACAGACCCCTAATATGTCTGGGATTATTTTGTTGGTTTGTTTGTTTAATGATTATTTTCAACTACAATTCAAAAGCAATGTTTTATTTTACTAAATTATAATTTTATAAATGTTTAGTTATCATTAGTTTCTTGTTGAATTAATATTGTGAATTTAGCCTTTCCTGTAATTAGAGGGTATGAATAATTTCAAGGATGACTCTGTGTGTGTGTGTACACACACATATATATATACGTATATATATGTATATGTATCAGGGCCCCCCCCCCCCCAACCCAGCTGGCTACTTAGATGTTATGGCTGGCTACTTGGTATCTCTGTGGAAAGCCCTGCTACATTGGTTCGTGCTCTGCTGGACACAATCACTGAGGTGCACAGGTGGTCATAGTTGAGACCCCTGCGAGGTTAGGCCACAACTTCACCCAGTCTAGCCAGATGCTGCAAACTGGGATGAAGTTGGACCCGGTACCACTCCATTGGTGGCTAAGATTAATAAAGTGGTGACTGGGTCTTGGTACCTAATCGGTAGCTGGCGTGGTCAGTGTGCGGAGCCTCTCCCGCGGCAGGGAGTACATATATCGGGCTTCGCCTACTGTACCCATAGAGTCCAGTAGAGGGCGAAGCCTGTGTGAGACATAACGAAGGTTACGATATTGTAACCCTAGTTATATTAACACAGGCGGAGCCCTCTACACAGGACCCTGCCGCTCTTTCGCCTTACGCTGAAGCTTGGTTGAATGAGGGCAGCCGGTGGTAAACCTGCCTTTATAGGTAGACGCCCTACTGGCCGGTTACGTACATGTAAATTTCAGTTGGCCATTGCGTGTACGCAATTGGAGGAGAGTTGTACCCATAGAGTCCGGTAGAGGGCTCCGCCTGTGTTAATAAAACTAGGGTTACAATATCGTAGCCTTCGTTCCTGCCTCTATAGGTAGGCAGTACTAAAAAACTTGGTCAGAAAGTGGGATCCCACCATAGTTTGGCAATTTAATGTATAATGATAAACTCCTTCCTATCACTTTTGTGGCTGGTAAACACAGCCACAAAAGTTAAAGAGAGAAGCAATTTCTATAGCCTCTGGTCTATTTTCCCACAAGCTCAGACAATAATGACTGGCACATCTCATATCGTCTGCACAGAGAATGAGCATTTGCCTTCTGGAGCACATTATTGAGTCCCACACAGCAAATCAATTGTTAAAAATGCTTTTTTTTCATTTAAACTTCAAATCGGTTCTTCTTTTGTGGTTTTGTTTTGGTTGGCTTAAAGGATTGTGCAATATCTCAGTGACGTTTTACTGATGGATGTGTACGATACATGCTATTTCAATTGGTGACGTAAGATAATACAAACAATAGAAACCATGTGTATTGCTTTTGCATTTCTTTTGTAGAATGATCTCCCACTGCAGATTAGACCTGCCTCTTCAATGCTGGATTTAAATCACCCCTTAAAACCCCTGTTAGATGTTGAGCTTAGTTATTTGTTTTGACTGATTTTATTATGGTATAATAGTATTCTGTGTAGATACAGCACATCCATGAGTCTGATGCCTTTTTCATGCTTGAATGATTTTTAGGTCATCACCCATTAGCAGTAGGTCAAGCCAGATGTTTATTACTCTTAGTGTTTTTATTTTAGGAGTTGGAAGTTATACACACAGTGTGTGTGCGTGTGTGTGTGTGTGTGTGTGCAAATGATTATAGTTATATGTGCTGTGTTTTGTGCTTGGATGTGTGAAGGCTTGCTTTTATTTTAAAATGCATTTGTTTTTATTGTCTTGAAAAGCACTTTGGGTTGCCTTTGGCAGGAAAAGCGCTTTATAAATAAAGTGATTTGATTTGATAATCAGATAGTTTAGCAAGGAAAACAGGTTCCTTTGGAAATGGGCAAGGTCATATTCTTGAATTAGAGCACACTGTTAAGCAAGCTCCCCCCACACCCTTCTGTAGCAACCAAAGACTGTTAAAAAAAATGGACATAATATCAGGTTAGATTTGAAGAGCTGAAAGTAAAGGCAGCTGGGTGTTTCCCACCATCACCATCTTGCTGTGTCGCTTGTGTCGTCACTCCCAGAAAGTACTAGAATGGGCAAAAACAGTGCTCCGAGTCCTGGGGCAAATAATTGACCGCCAAGCTAAATGATAACTGAGCTAATCCAAAGTGAACAGGAACGAACAAAGATAGGCGGTCTAAAGGTAAGACACGCCCAGACTTGCTGTTAACCAGTAACAAACCGCTGTTGTGCAACTCTACAGCCTGAGGCCTTCCTGGGAGCAATGCAGGGAGCTAACTATTAGCCTCCGCGGCTAAAATCGCCACCCGGTCTGCCGCCTGTCAATCAAAAGGGCACACCCCTAATTATTTGTAATATCAAGATTAAATAACATCTAAAAAGCTGAGTTATAAGAAAAATGCAGCCTCCCACAGTTGACATAAACCTAACATGATTTTTTTGAACCAGGCTGTAAACATGTTTATTTCTGCTGTGAAGTTGGTGTTTTAACATGGGAGTCTGTGGAGATTTGCTCTGTTCTGGAGCCAGCCCCTAGTGCAGGGGTGGCCAAATTCAGTCCCCGAGAGCCACAAGATCAGCAGCTTTTAGGTGCATTCCTTCTCCAACACACCTGAATCAAATGAATAGCTTGTTACCAGGCCTCTGCAGAGCTGAATGATGTGCACATTGAGTAAGTCAGATTGGTTGGAGAAGGGATGCTCCTAAAAGTTGCTGGATTGTGGTTCTTGAGGACTGAACTTGGCCACCCCTGCCCTAGCGGATGAAGAAAGAATTACAATTTTTGGGCAGCCAGGAAATAGCTTCACTGTTCTGCTGAGTTTGCCCTTTGGTAGCAAAGGTGACCACATTATCCTAAGATTTTTTTTTTTTTTATATGCTGGCTTGTCTGATAAACATAGTTCAAGGTAGAATATAGAACATTTTTATTAAACGCTATATTTTAAAAACAAACACTTCCACGAGTCGTTTGGAAGGTTGCAGAATGAAAGTACATTTCCTAAAAAAAAATCATATTTAGCTTGAAAATGATATAAAATAAATTTTAACAGGTTTGACAATGGCATTATGTTTACATCTACAAGCCAATACACGCCGCCATTGTTGGTTGCTAAATACAATCCACGGCATCAAAAAGGGGAAATGGCGACTTTTCTCCTGGATCGGTTAGCTAACTTCTTTGCTTACGTGGCTAACATTAGCTGTTTGATTTGATTTGATTTATTGTTTAGCACACACATGTATAACAAATGGTGCAGGGAGGGAACGAAGCTGATTGGCTTGTTCATATGTTCCACTCCTATCACTAATTACAGCACGTTTCACTGGCTGATAATCATACAGTAGACAAAAGGAAAAGAAGAAACAAAAAACAAACCTAAAAAACAAAAATGCATTCAAAATTAACATTCAGTTGGCAATAGAAATGAAAATGGCAGGAACAAGGATAAAAAGCAAGGGAAAAAGAAAATCAAGAACAGCTAATATAGATTTTTAACTGCTTTTTAAAAAGTGCATGAGAAGATATGAATCTTAGTGAAAGAGGCAGTCCATTCCAAATCATAGGTCCTCTGTAGGACATATTACACTGGTGGTGGGATGTACGGGAAAAAGGTAAATATAGAGTGGGATAAACACTATGTCTAGTATGGTGAAAATGTACAGTATAAGTGGAAGTAAAAAAAGTTCTGAAAAGTAACAGGGAGATCTTGATTTCTGTAAATAAATTGTGAATAAACAGACAAATCTGGTAGTTATTCAGTGGATAAAGTGGGATAAACTCCAGCCCCACCCTGCAGTGGATTGAGTGGCTTTGAACAATAGATGGATTTGTTATAAAATAACATTTCCAAAATGTTGAGCAGAAAAATTTTCACTGCCAACAAATAAAATCCGCTGCTTCATAAACAATTGTGTTGAATGAGAAAAAACTGGGATCACTTTTATGACTCATACCTGACCTTGGCCTGTGTTATTTTTATCATTTAAGAGTGTGCTATGCCTGCATATAGTATATGTAAAAAGGTTAGGTTTACATATTTTCCAGGAAAGTATATTTTTTTAGCTCAAAGATTTTTAAAAAAGCACATGAAGACTATGCTTATTATCTATAATTTATTCTATAGTCAAACTGAAAGGTTGTGGAGAGTAAAGAGTATGCTGTACTGTTGGTTAAACGAAGTCCATTTTAAGAGTCAGAGATGGGTAAATTATGACTATTTCATAATTGTTTCCATCTTGCTTTTATCATGTTCACTTGCACTCAGAAAAAATTGTGGTAGCGTGATCATAATATATCAGTTTGTTCCGTGTCTATATTTCCTGTGTTATTTTCATACAAGCTTCCATCTGTGCTCAGTTTAATTGCAAATTTATCTTCATTTTTGTCAGCGTGATGACATTATTTCCTTATAAAACACATTCTCATCTAAAAATGGATAAATAGTCAAAGCTATGAACACACTTGTTCGAACAGGTCCCACTCTATCAACTACATGGGCGTACGCTTTCCATTTATGTTGTCATTATTCTAGCTGTGCTATAAACTCATGCTGTCACTTAGCAACGTAGAGCACGCACAACAAAGCAATCAAGCATTCTGGTTACACTTCCCAGACTTTTATGTAAAATTTTGGATGAAAGTATTAAAGATCAGTTTTGAATTGCAGATATTGAAAATTGTTATGTGAGTTCTGAGAGGACCCAAATGCAGATTTCAGACACTGACAGATAAAATAAATAATATCCTTCTTTATAATAATAATAATAATCAAAAAGACAGAGAAGAAACATAGAAACCTTTGTTCTCATAGATGGAACAAAGGCTGAAAGGCAATCAACTTGAACACAGCTGCAGAATCAAAGCAGGTAAAGTCCATCTGAAGTAGAAATAACTGAATAATCCAACATAACCTGCAGATGGACTCAATCTGACAAAGAAAGAGAAGAGGTAGTTGGAAATCAAGCTGGGTAAACAGATGAAGTGACAGATGGAGAAAGGGAAACAGGACTTCATACACACTGGGCCTGAAGAGGTAAAAAGAACAATCAAGACAGCCACAGGGGAAGGAACAAGACAAACACAGCAAGCTGCAGGCTTTGTGGTGATTGTATGACCGTTAGCCTTTTGCACCCAATCAGTCAGCATTGCAGAATGAATCCTTCAGGACGCTCCCGACCCATTTGCTTGACAGTTTTTACCCATCTTTCCCCAAACAGTGTTAATAAAGTAAATGAGGTCTGTCTGCAGGCTGCAAGAGACGTGCCTCAGCCAGCGTCTGAGCACTGTGAAGTGGGTGTAAACTGAAAGTGGCCAGCCAACACAAAATCTAAAAAGTATCTTTCTTTTCTTTTGTTCATTATGCAGTATGTGCCTCTGAATTGCTGTTTCTTTCTCTTACAAAATAAACATTCGTTGTGCTGCAACAACCTGCATGCAAATCACATAAATTGAAATTCTACTTAATCAACTACAATATGGTTAAATGTGCAGTCTGTACATTTAACCATATTGTAAATCAAATAAAATTACACCATCATCCAGCTAAACTTGATACTCAGCCTATTTATAATCGAACAGGTTATTCTATTAATTATTCTAAAACTATCACCAGCATGTTTGGTTTGCACTTAAATTGTACCTGAAGGTTCTTGCTGTGATTCCTCACTGCTGCTGTTGTCCACCACTGCCGTGACCGCAGGAGCTCCTGCAGCATTTATGCTGCTGACAGTTCTGGTACTGCTCCCTTCCCCATCTTTGTAAAAAATAAATAAATAAATCCAAAAGCCCTCATAATTTCCAAGATTTTTGGATTCAGAAACTGACCATTTTATATGCATTAGCTATGTTAATATTTTCTTGATCTCAATTTTTTTTACCTGCTTAAAGGTTGAATATGGAATACGGACAGAACAGCGACATCACGTGTGTCTAGGTTGTAGTTGCAACGGCAGAAAAACAACTCCAGCCGCTGGGATGCCAGGCTCACTGCCGATGCGCAAGTGACCAGCAGTCTGCAGCATGTCCAACAAGTAACACAGAGGAGTTTATAACTGACAGCTAACGTTAGCCATGTTAGCAAACAAGCTAGCTTACCGATCCCGGAGGAAAGTCGCCATTTCTGTGTTTTACTCCGTGGAAAACGTTTATGTGGGTCCTTTTAGTGAAGTCTTCACCTAAATTTACTCCAGGTTTTGCTCTTCTCAGGTCACTCCTCCTCAGAAACAGATAACAATATCTCCAGGGCTCTGAAGCAGCTGCTTCACTGGTCATCTCCACGGTTTTCCCCTGAACAGGCCTGATTATGACCAAAATATTGTTTCCACACAGAGATCATTTTTGGCAACCTGCAATGGCGGTGTGTATTGGCTTATAGACGTAAATAAAATGCCATTATCGAACCCGTCAAAATTTATTTTATAATTATTTTGGCTAATTCCATTTTTTCGGAAATGTTCTATTTTCATGCTACACCCCAAACGACCTGTGGTGGTATTATTTTTAAAAAAATATAGCTTTTAATAAAAATGTTCCATATTCAACCTTTAAATATTAGTTCAGGAAAATATACAAGGATTTCAATATTCATTATAATCATGTATTAGCTTACATCTGTATAGTTCACCCTATGCTAAAATCTACAAAATCCTTTGTTACAATTAAAAACTTTTTTTTTTTCTAATGCTAGATTTCGCTCATCAGCTCAGCATTAAGCTAGCTGGATTGATGTGTGTGCATCTGTTGTCACCTTTTCACCACTAGTGTGTTTATATCTCACTTGCTCCCTGACTGACAAACATGTCAGTTATTTTGATGCACTTTTCTCCATCTGTTGCTGTGCATTTTTCTTCTTCTTAAGTCTTTCCCTCTCTGCTCCACCTTTTCTCTTGCCCTGACGATGCTGCTCCATCTTATCCCTTGTCAGAACTACGCCGGGGGAAGCGGGAGGGGGTGGGGGGTTGGCGCTGCGTGTCTGCAAAAAGAGAGTGAGAAACGCGGGGGCGGGGGCCCTCATCAATGTTTCTGCCTGCGTCTGTGAGTTTCATGAGCTTCAACGGGACGGCCGGTATGACAGATTATTTATTTAAAGGCCTCCTTCCACTGAAAACCCGTTTAACTTGCTCCTTCTGAAATATGGAGGGTTTCCCCTTGTTTACTTACACATGCTGACTTGCTAGCGTTGCGTTCCCTCCAGTCGGCTGTGCTTTCTCATTAGAGAAACAATACGAAGAGAAGAGCGAATCGGGAACAGCTTTGCACTTCTACGTCACATTGCAAATAGCGTATCCCACGTGGGGTTTCTATCTGTCCATTGGAAGGCAGGTAACCCTCCACTACACACTAGAAGTGGAGACAGCACGACTGTAGCTTCGGAGTTGAGAAGCTAATTAGCTAACTGTTTGTTAGCATGGCGGAACAAACTTGTTTGTCGGCTCTATTTCCTGTCTGTAGCGAAATAAGAGCGGAGGGCGGAGCTTCCTTCCTTGGCGGCAGCCAATCAGACGGAAATTCATGAGAAGGACCCGGAAAAGCCTGCCGTTGGACCACAAGCCTCTCTTCTAGTATACAAATACAGCTGGATACAAAGCAACCAGAAGTTTTTTTAAACAGAAACGATGCAGAATGCATTCAATAATAATGGAGAACACAGAAATATTAATGAAATGACCATGGAAGTACAACTTTAAAACTTAAACGGGACCAGTCAGGCCAGTTTGGCGGCCAGGCCACCGGGAAATGTCCCGGTGCTCCCGATGGCCAGTCCGCCACTGTTGTTGGATGATCATGCTTCAGAAGCTTGGCAATTTTAAAAGTGCTGCATTCTTCTGCAAGATATCTCACTATTTTTGACTTTTCGGAGCCCCTGACTTTTGGCTAGATTGGCAAGTATTTCCACTGCCTGTACTGACACCAGCACAAGTCTCGAAGTTTCCCAGAAAACATGCCAAAATCCCTGCAATATTCTCCTGTTTATATCAACTCTTGTTTTGAGATTTAAATGCATCAGCTGTGCGCCAGTCCCAGTAGATTCTGGGACATAATCCCGTCCTCCAGGGCTCTGAAGATGGAATGGCCGGCCGTGAGTCTCCAGACCTCAACCCAACTTAACACGAGTGGGATCAGCGAGCTTGGTTGTGTTGTACATGCTAGAATGACCAACACAACCACACAGGCTGACCTTCTACAACTCCTGGCTAAGGATTGAGATGCCACCACAGAAAATGTGACCTCACTGGTGGCGAGCATGAGGAGTACTGAGCCAGTGATTCTCAGTCCTGGTCCTCAGGGTCCCTGCCCTGCAGCTATACCTCACTCAGTCGATTTGAATTCTGTGTGGTGGAGATGGAAACCTGGAAAACAGATCTGTGATTTTTATGCAGATACTTTACAGAAGCAGATAGTATATATCAGTTGTTTGCATACGACAGACACCAATATATGATAAATACATAAATATGAATATAGATACATACTTGGGCCAATACCAGCACAAGAGGGAAAAGTTAAAAATTCAGTCAGTGTTCTTTGTAGAACTATAAGAAATCAAGAAAACAGATAAAAAATAAATATTAACTGCATACAGTATGAAATCCAGGTGAGTCATGCAATTCTTTTGAACTATCAGGATGCATTTAATGTCTCTCTTGAATATAAACCACTAAATCAAACTCTCTTTTTTTTCAAACATGTTTTTATTTGAGAAGAAATGGACAAATGTCTGTTACTACGCAAATTATTTTTTTTATATACCCCAACCCACCCACTGTGCTGCCGTTACAATCTAAGACATCTAGAGAATGAAGCTCTCTTTGAAGCTTGATAGATAATTGCTAACAATTTTAAAGAATCATCCTTTCAAAGTAAACACAATATGCCTTTGACAGTATAACTGGTCCTTTACTGGTACCAGACTGGGAAATCAGCTTTAATTACATACGATCTTTGCATCTTTTCTGCTAACATCATTGTTATTGTCATAATAATGTACTTGTTCCATTTTAGGACAAAATATAGATATTGCAAGACAAAAATGTGTGTACTGCTGACAAGAAGCTCCCAGGATGTGAGTTCAGCTACATTGATGTAAAAATTTAAAATTGCTCTTGCTGCTGGAACACTTGTGTACATGTACTTAGAAGTACTGGAGGAAGTGTAAGCCTCCTGCTCCTTAGATGTTGCAGTCAGTTTTGATTCTCTTTTAAAGCTCAAAGAAGCATAGTGAACTACGTAAATGATTAATGTTGTAATATCATAGGTTCAATTCTTGCTTCTTCTCACAACCTTAAAGGATTTTGCACCACGAGAGAAATTATGTCTTGATGAAACCATACTATTTTACAGCGTTTTTGCATATTTCACATGAAATATTGGAGATTTTTTTTATCTTGAAAGCCGTTCAGCCTAACTTTAAAAGCAGTATGAAAAGCATTGAAATTAAAGCAGTTATGATCATTTTGGAAAATTATACATCAGTGTCAAGGTTCTTGTAGTTGTGAGCAAGAAAGAGCACAAGATAGAAGTATCTGGTTATCCATCGCTTCTTAGTTTCCAATCTCTGTATCTGCCATCAGTGGCAGTTATACATCCATTTAACCATTTCAGAACAAATAGAAGATTAAATCATGCTTTATAAAATAAACTGTCATTGTAAAATGTAAATATACTGTTTCCATAGAGAAACAAATGTTTTGTATTTGAGTCTAGTCAATATTTCACTTGCCAGATTGCACAGAAGACAATGTGAAGTCACATGCTTACTGTACGTAAAACCTAGCCCCATCTGAGTTAATGCAGCCAATGAGGCGCTTAGTTAATGTTTTCCTCTTTGCTTTTATGCTAATATGCCTTTGAATATGGTTTGCCATTTTAGTTTTTATGAAATGAAATGAAATGAAAAATACTTTTTTATCCCAGAAGGGAAATTCAACATTGTAAAAAAGCTCTTTTTTTATCTTTCTTTTTTCTTTTTTTTTCTTTTTTTTTTTGTTTTTAACAATATAGCATTAATATGAAATAACAACATAACAATAATAAGTCAGTCAGTCATTTTTGTTCTTTATGGTGATGGCTGCTGGCAGGAATGAATTTCACAACAGTTGGAAGAAACGGTTTAAATCTCAACCGTTTTACTCTCTGCCTTACTCCTGCCCTGCATCCTCTTCTTTTTCTCTTTAACTCCACTGGGATTTGATGTGTTATTTCGCTAGTAATCTTGATTTGGGAGCGTTTTAACAGTTGATCCCTGTGGTAAACAATTTTTCCGTTGCCATGGGTACACATCATAACAAGTAGTGAAGAAAGCCAAATATATGAAGAAAAATCTCCTGAATTGCGCAGCCTTCAAACCAGCATAAAAAATCCTCTCAGAAAAACTTAATCTGACAAGTAATGTCAATAAAAAAGACAACTATATTTGAAAAAAACACAAAAGCTAAGAGAGAGCTGTTACAAACTGCAGCTACCTAGCAGTGCATTCCAGAACTTTAAAATTTAAATTTAAAAAGTGCATATTTTTAAATTTCATTTAATAAATTTATTACAAACTTATCAGTTTCCAACTGTTAAACTATTGAACTATTCAAACTTTATTTGCATGTGTATTTCTTTGCTTCTATTTTACTAAGTCTGTTTCTCCACAAACCTGCTTTCTGCTTTCAGTGTACAAGCGTTTGTGTGCTCAAGCAGCGACTTTGCTGTTTGGCACATTTAGAAACAGAAAACAAGTGAGCATCACGTCCAAGGTTTAATCTGCATCTGATGTTATCCTATGTAACGGTTTAATGGAACTACCTATGAAAATAAATCTGCTTGTTAATCAGTCTTTAAATGAGCAATCCATGCATGTGAAGGTGTCACACATCCACAGTTTTTGCCGCTGCTTTTGCTATAATTTATTAAAAAATTTAATTCAAACACTGCTTTCAAAAGGGTCAAACTAGTTGGCCGTTTTCAATGCAAAGCACAACCTGCCAAGCACCATGAAAATATAATAGACTGCAGTCTATATCCACTACACCTCTTTTTTTTTTCTAAAGATGTGATGGAAATTAAAACAAAGTGAAACTAAAGGGGGATTAGATCCCAAATAATGTTCTTTTGTTTGTGCTGGAAACTGTAAAAACCAACAAGAATACATCAAGCTTTACTCAGCAGGTAAATACTGGAATGACCTTGTAGCATTTGATATTCACACAGCAATATCTGCAGCATGATTTTTCTAGTGAGCAGTGCATCAACTGTCATGCATGAGCAGAGAGCACTGTGCATATTCAGCATCTGTGTTAACTTCAGTTAACTTTGGCAAGATTTATTGCTGAGTATTAATTCCATATTCTTGTAACTTTTAAATTTCAGATTAGATGTATATCATGTTATGAACGTTTTAAAGGTGATGGCTTCAACTTTTTCATCAAAACAATATATATTTTTTATTAATACATCCACAGAACAGCTAAATGGGTCCAGAACAAAAGCATTTATCCCCCCCCCCCCCCCAAAAAAAAAAAAATTTATAACATATAAATAATTGTTTTATTAATTTTGATAAAACACCGTAAGCATTAGCTCCAGAGTCACTAGCTTGATGTTATGTGTTGAAATAGCATCTTCCTTGCCTTACATTTCTCAAATTCAAGCGGGCAAAAACGAACCAGGATGAAGATTAAGGCAGCAAAGGGGCTCAAAAACCCCAGGAAGCTTTGCCACTTTCCTCCTGAACATGTTAGTTAAACATTTGCTAATGCTAATTACGGGCCACTTGCTGGCGGGGAGGAATTATACATGTTACTATCATCTTTAAAGGGACTTGAGGCAAGATTAAGAAACGAAACTCGCGACTGCCGTTTCAGGTAACTGCAGCCACGAGCCAAACCGTCACGGGAGCGTGCTCAAACTGAAGCTATAATTTTGTTTACTCACCTTTTTCTCCGTAGTTACACTTTTTAGTGGTCTTTCAGTTGATCTGGATCGTTTGCTGACGGCAGAATAATCCATAACAATCGCTTACAGTGTTTGAATTTACTGCGACCGGCTTCGTCCTATATCAAAACAGTGGATGTAGCGTCATGTGACGTCACGTCCGCATGGCAGAGCTGGAAAACTATAATGTTGTTTACTAAGCTTTTTCTTCGTAGTTACAATTTTCAGTGGTCTTTCAGTTGATCAAGATCGTATTCTGACGGCAGAATAATCCATAACTGTCGCTTACAGTGTTTTTATTTAATGTGACCGTCTTTTTCCTGCATCAAAACTGCGGATGTAGCGTAATTTGACGTCACGTCCACAGGGCAGCGCGGGAAATTCGGACACCGAATTGCAGCGCATTTTGCAGCACACAGCCTGTTCAAGGCAACGGAGAGAAACATGGGTGGAAACGTTATTTTTGGTATTTAGCGCTTCATCACCCATTAGTATGAAAAAAAGGGACATTCATGTTTGTTTGTTTTTCAAATTCCTGCCTCAAGTCCCTTTAAGTGTCACAAGTAGATGTGTAAATAATGAAAGCTTGTACCTTTAAGAAGGTTTAGAGCAGAATGTGTCAGTGCAGTGAGGAGTGTGGCTCTGTGTGCCGTTGCATAGGAGATGTGAGGGTTTGGAGAGCTCACGGTTTTGCTGACCTGTTCTGTGCGTCAGAGACAAACCAGCTTTTTTAAAGTAAATTCAGCTGCTTGATAATTTTTTTAATCTATTTTATTGTTATTATTTTTTTTGAAAGATTTTGACATTTAGATATAAACAAAGCATACTGTGAGTTGTTAATAGCACATAAATGTAGAAGAAAAAATAACTTTTGCTGGGGTGGCCAGCATTTATTCAGGGTGGCACTGGCCACCCCTTGTGGGCATCATTGCGGGCATGGTACAGTTTGGCAAAAATAAAGGATTACAGCCGAGTGGATAGCTTGTTAGTTAGCTACTGTAGTAAACAGCTGATGAACCGCATTTCTAATTTGCTCAACTCCAACTCCTGGAGTGTAAAAAGTCCACAAGGCAAATGTCAACACCTCCATGACTTCATCCATGTTTTTTTATTTTTATTTTGGTGCAGCACCAGTGAGCACTCTGTCGGCCATGTTTGTTTACATGAAGCGGTGCAAGTGGGGAGTGGGGAGGGCAAAGACAAAGACATAAAGGCATCTGATTGGTTGTTTCATACAGTGTGAATGACAAATCCCTGACATGGGCTGCGGATCGCAGGTATTGGTCAGAGTTTTTACATAAATGCAGCTTTCACAGAGGTCTGACTTTTTTTCCTTCCGTATCATCATGATATACACCTTTACATGATGTATTGACTACTGTCAGGATGGAAGGACCATTTCCCCCAGTATAACAAAAACTGTTTCTGAACAGGATTGCCAACTCTGGCTTTAAATGTCATCATCAATAGAAAAATTAATCGCCAGGGGGAACCTAGTCAGAAATAACACTCTTGCCAAAGCCAGTTGGAAGGTAATTCAGCCATACATTATTTATACAAGATTCACCTTAATATTGTATTATACAGTATGTATGTGAAGGTAACTGTGCTCATAGTTGTATTATTTCCGCAAAATTACTCATTGGTGGCAGACAACTTTTGTTGCTGTGTCTTGTCAGTCACAGACGGTATGAATCAGTCTTTTTTTACAGAAGTCACAGAGGTCAACAGCTATTCTGACTCTGGGCTTTGAGTGTTATTGGTAGCCAGGAGAGATCTGATGGTCGAACTCAGCCGTTCCATCAGCATTTCCAGCTTCTTATCTTTTACCCCTGAGCTGCCCCCATCACTTTCCCCAGACTTCAAGGCTTCAAATAAGACAGTGGTTCTTGTAAGTCAGAGCTGACAGGCAGCAGAAGCTGATTAAACTTTAATCTTTTCTTGCTTTTAATAGCCGGATTTCCATTCACCAACAAAGACATTTTGAAGCTAACTTTTGACACACTGTGAAAGAGAAATGTGAATCGGGCACATCCAGCCTGAAGTGAATAAACTAAGCTGAGTAGTGACACAGATGGTGGTGATATGTGTTTTGTGGTTATTCAACAGAAACAGAAGTTGCTATCCTACCAGGAAACTACATATTTTAACTCATGGTAAGAAATACTGAAGTGAACATCCACAAGAGGAAAATAAAGAGAGGGAAATTACATTTATCTCTTATCCACACCTTCTATTGCACCGGTAAAAGCAATAGAAATCCGACTGAAGTATTCAGATTTTTTGTAGATAGAAACTAATCAGCTTCTTAAAGATTTTACCACTGACATAAAAGAACAAGAAAATATCAGGTAAGAAAAAAGATTAAACTTAAACTTTTCTAAAAAATAGAGTACAAAACTCCAAAACAAATGAAACAATACCAGACTCCAAGACTGTACTTTGTGACACATTAAAGTGACAAAGCATCACAAATAAAAAATATCACTAAATCCAATTGGAAGATTCTTCAGAATGATGAATCCATTCAACCACTGTTTTCTCAGCCGCCTTCATTTGCATTCAGACAGGCAACAACTTTAAAAGACAAGGTGGTCTGGAGCTTTTTGCCCCCCACCAAGACAACAACTTGACTACATGTGGCAGTTGACGGTCCTGTCACTATGCCTCAGAGTGATGATGCGCCCTGGCTAATTGGCCACAGGGATGTCCCTTTGGCTGACTGGTTAGCAGGCATGACTCTGACCCGGGAGTCTGGGCCTCCCTCACGGGCCCCCCTTTGTCCTGCCATATACAGAAACCTTGTGGAACTTTCAAATGCGGCAGTTGCAAGCATTGTGGGAATGTGGTAAAATCCAACCTTTTTCAGGATGTGATGACATCAAGAACTTTGCCAATTGCAACACCAGACATGTAGTTTACAGATTGGAGTGTCCATGCAGATGTTTTAATGTTGGACGCACCAAAAGAAGACTCAAGGACAGGATTGCAGAACACAAAAATGCCATAAAGACAAAGAATACAGATAATGCAATGGCATCATATTACTTGGAACAAGGACACGAAGATCCCAATTCTCTAAAAGTTGTGGTGCTGGAAGTTATTGAGAGGGACATCAGAGGAGGTGATCGTCTGAAAAGACTGCTGCAACATTAAACTTTCTGGATCGTCAAGCTGCAAGCAGCAACATACCCTGGATTGAATGATACTGTGGAGCTTAATGTGGAGCTATATATATATATATATATATATATATATATATATATACACACACACATATACATATATATATATATATATATATATATACACATACATACATACATACATACATATATATATATATATATATATATATATATATATAATAATACATACATACATACATACATACAGGTACTACCCAAAATATTAGGATATCGTGAAAAAGTTCATGTATTTCTATAATTCAACGTAAAAGGTGCAATTTACATATTGTATAGATAAATAATATGCAAATCAATATGTTTCAAGCTTTTATTCGTTTGAATGTTGCTGATAAAGACTTGCAACTTAAGAAAACCTCAAATTTTAAAACTCAAAAAATTTGAATATTGTATGACATCAATTTAAAAAAAGGACTTTAAATACAAAAGAGTCGGGCCTCCTAAAGTAAAATCTTGCATCTGTATTCAGTACTTGGTTGGGGCCACTTTTGCGTGAATGACTGCCTTAACCCGCCGTGGCATGGATGCTACCAGCTTCTAACATATCTCAGGTGTTATGGAAGACAAACATGCTTCCATCACAGCCTTCAGCTCTTCTCTATTGTTTGGTCTCTTCCCGTTCAGCTTTCTTTTGACAATGTCAAGCAATCTTACTGGTGCCAGTAGTTAGAGAAAACTGGTAAGCTATCCAGCATGGAGAATTATAGGCCCATTGCCTTGGCTAGAACAAATACTTTTGCTTCAGCTTCAAGATTATATAACAACTACGGATAATCAGTTTGGCTTTAAAAATAAGCACAGTAGAGATCTCTGTATATATTCTCTTAAGAAAATTGTTAATAAGAATAAAAGAACTAATACTACAGTATTTATGTGTTTCTTGGATGCCTCTAAAGCTTTTGACAGTCAATCATTATGAATTGTTTAATAAAATGAAAGAGAGAGGGGTTCCTTTGTATCTTATAAGAATTTTACAATATTGGTATTCACACCAATCTATGCAAATGGGGTGAGGGCACATCTGCACCTTTTTCAGTAACTAATGGGGTTCGTCAAGGTGGTATATTGTCGCCAGTACTCTTTAATGTGTACATGGATGATCTGTCTGTGAAAATAAATGAATGTAGAACTGGATGTAGAGTGCAAGCATGGTTGTTGAACCAAGATTTTGTACTTTTGGCAATGTGGACAGGTGCCAGGTCTTGCTGGAATATGAAGTCTGCATTTCCATACAGCTGGTCTGCTGAAGCAAGCATGAAGTGCTCCAAAATGTCCTGGTAGACGGCTGCGTTTATGCTGGACTTAATGAAGCTCACAGGTCCAAACCTTATGAAGTCCTCCACACTTTTGAAAGGCCCTTTACTGACCATCTTCTCCAGGCTGCTGTCAGTCCTCCGGCTTGTACACAGTTTTCTTCCAAACTTCTTCCTTCCACTTAACTGTCAATTAATGTGCTTTGAGACAGCACTCAGAACAACCACTTTCTTTTGCTATCACTTTTTGTGTCTTTCTCACCTTGTGCAGGGAGTCAATGATGGTTTTCTGCACAACAGTCAGATCAGCAGTCTTCCCCATGATTGTAAATTTTTCTAAACCAAGACAGGGACTTTTTAAAGGCTCAGGGCACTTATGGAGGTGTTTTGGATTACTTACCTGATTAGAATGTGACAATCTCAACCTACAATGGAGCTTTTTTTTTACAGTATTCTAATTTTTTGAGTTTTAGAATTTAAGGTTTTCTTAAGCTGCAAGTCCTAATCAGCAACATCCAAACAAAAAAAAATCTTGCTTGAAAAGCTTGAAATATATTGATTCACATATTATTTGTCTATACAATATGTAAATGGCACCTTTTAAGTTGAATTACGGAAATACACGAACTTTTTCAAGATATTCAAATTTTTGGTACCTGTGTATATATACTGTATATACACTGCCCGGCCAAAAAAAAAGTCACCAACAAAAAAAAGGTAAAACATTTAACATTTCGTTGGACCGCCTTTAGCTTTGATTGCGGCAGCATTCGCTGTGTTTCCAGAAGCTTCTGCAATGTCACCAGATTTATTTGCATCCTGTTGCATCAATTTTTTACCAAGATCTTGATGATGATTGTAGAGTCTGACCACAGCACATCCCAAAGATTCTCAATGGGGTTCAGGTCTGGACTCTGTGGTGGCCAATCCATGTGTGAAAATGATGTCTGATGATCCCTGAACCATCTTTCACAATCTGAGCCCGATAAATTCTGGCACGGTCATCTTGGAATATGGCCGTGCCATCAGGAAAGAAACATCCATTGATGGAATAACCTGGTCATTCAGTATATTCAGGTATCAGCTGACCTCATTATCTGAGCTCATACTGTTGCTGAACCTGGACCTGAGCAACTGCAGCAACCCCAGATCATAGCACCGCCCCCACAGGCTCATACAGTAGGCACTAGGCATGATGCTGCATCACTTCATCTGCCTTTCCGGCCACATTTCTTCCTGGAAGACGATGGTCCACTATCCTTCCAGTTTTTCATAATGCGTTGGACAGTTCTGAACCCAGTTTTAGTAGTTTCTGCATCTCCTTAGATGTTTTCACCTCTTGATGCCAATGATTTGACCCTTCTCAGACAGACTAGCATCTTTTCCAAGACCACGGATGTGTCTTTCCACATGGTTGTCTAGGAAATGAGAAGCAAGTCATTGCACCAGTTGGGGATAAATAAGTTGTTGCCAGCTGAAAGATAACTGCCCATGCAGTAATTATCCAATGGGAGGCTCGTACCAATTTGCTTAGTTAAATCCAGGTGGCGACTTTTTTTTGCCCAGGCAGTGTGTATATATATATATATATATATATATATATATATATATATATATATATATATATATATATATATATATATATATATATATATATATAGTAGCTGTGTGAAAAAGTTTTTGCCCCCTTCCTAATTTCTTACTTTTTGCATGCTTGTCACACTTAAATGTTTCAGATTATAAAACAAGTTTTACTGTGAGTCAAAGATAACACAAGTAAACAGAAAATGCAGTTTTTGAATGAAGATTTTTATTTGTAAAGGGGAAAAAAATCTAAACCTCCATGGTCCTGTGTGAAAAAGTGATTCTCTCCCCCCCCCCCCCCCCTGTTAAAGCATAAATTAACTGTGGTTTATCACATCTTTGGAAAGCTGATTTCAAATTGTCTAGCCACACCAAGGTTGGATTACTGCCACACCTGTTCTCAATCAAGAAATCAATTAAACAGGACCTGCCTGACGAAGTTTATCAGACCAAAAGATCCTCAAAAGCTAGACATCATGCTGCGATCCAAAAAACAATTCAGTAAAAAATTAGAAACAAAGTAATTGAGATCTATCAGTCTGTAAAAGGTTCCAAAGCCATTTCTAAAGCTTTGGGACTCCAGCAGACCACAGTGAGAGCCATTATCCACAAATGGTGAAAACATGGAACAGGGGTGAACCTTCCCAGGAGTGGCCGGCCGACCAAAATTACCCCAAGAGCACAGTGGCAACTCATCCAAGAGGTCACAAAAGACCCCAGAACAACATCCAAGAACTGCAGGCCTCACTTGCCTCAATTAAGGTCAGTGTTCATGACTCCACCATAAGAAAGAGACTGGATAAAAATGGCCTGCATGGCAGATTTCCAAGACCAAAACCACTGCTGAGCAAAAAGAACACAAAAGCTCATCTTAGTTTTGCTAGAAAGCATCTTGATGATCCCCAAGACTTTTGGGAAAATACTCTGTGGACTGACGAGACAAAAGTTTAACTTCTTGGAAGGTGTAGGTCCCATTACATCTGGCGTAAAAGCAACACGCCATTTCAGCAAAGGAACATCATACCAACAGTAAAATATGGTGGTGGTAGTGTGATGGTCTGGAGCTTTTTTGCTGCTTCAGGACCTGGAAGACTTGTTGTGGTAAATGGAACCATTCTGCTGTCTACCAAAAAATCCTGAAGGAGAATGTCCGGCCATCTGTTGGTGACCTCAAGCTGAAGCGCAGGACAATGATCCAGAACACACCAGCAAGTCCACCTCTGAATGGCCTAAGAAAAACAAAATGAAGACTTTGGAGTGGCCTAATCAACGTCCTGACCTGAATCCAATTGAGATGCTGCATGACCTTAAAAAGGTGGTTCATGCTGGAAAACCCTCCAATGTGGATGAATTACAAGAATTCTGCAAAGATGAGTGGAACAAAATTCCTCCACAGCGCTGTAGAAGATTCATTGCCTGTTATCGCAAACGCTTGATTGCAGTTGTTGCTGCTAAGGGTGGCCCAACCAGTTATTAGGTTTAGGGGGCAATCACTTTTTCACACAGGGCCATTTAAGTTTGGATCCCCCCCCCCCCCCTAATAAAAATCTTCATTTAAAAACTGCATTTTCTGTTTACTTATGTTATCTTTGTCTCACATTTAACTTAGTTTGATGATCTGAAACATTTAAGTGTGACTAACATGCAAAAAAGTAAGAAGTCAGGAATGGGGCAAACACTTTTTCACACATCTGTATCTATCTGTCTATCTGTTTATCTATCTATCATGTGCTTACCGATTTCTTTTCTTTTGGGATTAACAGTTTTGCCACATCAATTTGAAAATACAGATGATGCTCTCAAGTAGATAATAGAGTGTGAGCCCTGAGCTGTACTGTAATATCACTAAACTAACTCAGATGTTTTAATAACAAGACCTGGTAAATGAAGTCAGGTCTATGTGAACACCTCGAGACACAGATTTCCTGGACACAGCTGTTGAGGGAAGCTTTCAGATGATGACTATTTGCAGAGCTGAATTTGGGGATTTATGAGATTGCTTCCTAGATTGAGCCCACAGCTACAAGCAGAGTTTTATTTACCAGACAGGAGGAAGTAACAGCAATTCACAAGCTTGGAAAAGCCGATATGTCACGGATGCTGAAATGCTGTCGCGGAGAAGGTCTGGTTTGCTTAATTTAGATGAGAGCAAGCAGTGCATCTGAAATACAGTGATTGTCATTAATCTTCATGCTTTTATGTAACACCTCCTCTGTAAATTTTGGGCCTGCATTCATGCTGTTTAGCTTTCTCCAGAAATAGATCAGCTCTACTGCGAAACAATTACATTTTAGCTAATATGAAACTGTGTCCCAACTGGTTTCTATTTCACTTATTAAATGTCCCCGTTTGATCAGCAGGAAGTAATCGGTTGTCTGTTTAGCTCTAAAATGCAATGTTCTAGATGTTTACAGCAGTTTTGTTGAATGAAAATTCAGAAGTGTAATGATTATTTTTACCATATTGCATGCAACCTTCACTCCTCCTCTGTCTACAGCAGAGTTCTGATTTTCCACATAATTCTTCAAATAAATCGGGTCACAAGTCAGAAGTTTCCTTGCTGCATATCATACAATCCAGCAACTGGCTTTTCCTCCTCTGGTTCTCCTGCATCCTGATGTGGCAAGGTACGCAACGGAGGGCCTGGGCAGGATTCAATCCCACAGACTCCCGGGTGAGAGTCACGCACACTTACCAGTCAGCCAAAGACATATCCTTTTAGGGACAGAGTTAAGGATTGCTTTATGCCAGTGATCCCTGACCCTGGTCCTTTAGGGCCACCATCCTGCAGGTTTTAGATGTTCCCTTGCTGCAACACACCTGAATCAAATTGAATGGGTCTATGGCAAGCTCTGTACAAGTTTGCCATTGACCCAGGTCAGGTGTGTTGAAGCAGGGAGACATTTAAAAGTCTGAAGGACAGTGGGTCTTGAGGACCAGCGTTTGAGATCCCTGCTCTATGTGAAAGGGAGCTTTGGCTTTTTCCAGGTTCTTCTTTGGGTTTCTTAGCACTATGTTTCTCTTGATGCTCAATTGGCTGACTTCATGATACTGTGCAGACAGTATTGCAAAGCCCCCTCCCCACAGTTTTTAAAAAATCTGAAAAAGTTTCTGAAGAGTTGAAATGGAGTTTGGTGGGGCAGTTTCCCACCGTTGCCTTCTTGGCATTAGGCATCTCGTCACTCCCAAAAAATACAAGCCTGGGGAGAGAGTTGGAGCTGAGGCAGGGACAGGGAGTGTGAGGAGTGAAAGATTGACATCCAAAGAACACTGAGCTACCCATAACTAAAAGCTAACTGAGCTAACCCAGAGCCATAGGTGCCAATTCTGTGGGCCGGAGCACTCATGTGGGATTGATGGCAAAGTTGGTCTCATCAAGTATATACTGCAGTGTTACCTCTACATTGACTCAGTCGTGGTGGCCCTCCACAGCTACTTTTAGTGCCATGCCTTCAAAATATTGAAAATAAAATCATTTCACATGAACAACGTCAATGTTTCTTAATTGAAGTTGCATTGCTGCCTCCAGCAGTGCAGCACACAAGGAGCAAATAAGTATCTTCTTGTTTGCTTTCGGAAAAGCCTCAGTCTGCAGCAGCGTAGCACACTGGTGGTTTTGAAACGGCTAACAGCAAGTCTAAGTGTGGCTTACCTTTAGTCAGCCAATTAGGGGGCTAATCTTCATGAGCTTCTGTTAGTTTCAACTCAATTAAATTTAATTCAACTTTATTTGTATAGCGTCAGTTCATGACAATGTCACCTCAGGGTGCTTAACAGACAGAAAAGTCTCAAATCAAGTCAGATTCATAATAGCCTAGCTAAGAAAACCAACAGATTGGATCGAATCTAAACCTGACCCGGTCCAATCCCCCATCCTGACCAAGCACAGAGTGGTGGCAACAGTGGGAAGGAAAACACCCTTTTAACAGGGAGGAAAAACCTCTGGCAGAACCCATCTCAGGTAGGGCAGCCATCTGCCTTGACCGGCTGGGGGGGGGGGGGGGGCAGAAAGGGAGACCAACAGATACTGCAGCTTTATCCAGCCAGACCTTCTGAGAGAGGAGAAACACAGTTAATGATGCAATACTGTCACAAGTTTCTACATGGAGAAGCAGAGATGAGTGGGAAAGGAAGAACCTAGTGCATCATGAACGTCCCCCAGTGGTCTAAAACTATAGCAGCTTAACTAAGGAATGGCTAACCATCCCTAACTATAAGACTTATCAAAAAGGAAAGTTTCAAGCCTAATCTTAAAGGTAAAGAGGGTGTCTGCCTGCCGAACCTGAATTGGTAACTGGTTCCACAATAGGGGGGCCTGATGCTCTGCCTCCCATTCTACTCTTAGAGACCATTGGAACCACCAGAAGACCTGCAGTCTGAGAGTGAAGTGCTCTGCTTGGAATATATGGAACTGTGAGATCTCTAATATACAGTATAATGGAGCTTGGTCATGGAGAGCTTTATACAGGTACTACCCAAAAATTTGAATATCCTAAAAAAGTTAATGTATTTCCATAATTCAACTTAAAAGGTGCAATTTATATATTGTATAAACAAATAATATGTGAATCCATATGATTCAAGCTTTTATTTGTTTGGATGTTGCTGATTAGAAGTTGCAGCTTAAGAAAACCTCAAATTTTAAAACTCAAAAAAATTGAATACTGCAAAAAATCAATTAGAGAAGGGTTTTAATTACAAAAATATCAGGCCTCCTAAAGTAAAATCTTGCATCTGTACTTAGGGGAATGAAAGAAAAAATACCTTTTTTTTTTTTCTTCCTTTCTCTTGTCATGTTTTTTTTATCTTTTTTTCTTTCTTTTTCTTTCTTCTCTATATATTTCTTTTTTTGAAATACCGGCCCCCCGGGGGGTAAGAAACCTTATTAAGAAATAAAAATTTAAAAATAAATCCAAATCACAAAATATAAAACCAATAAAAAGTAAGGGTTTTGGGCTTCCGCTTCCCCCCCCCCCCCTTTCCCCCCCCCCCCCCCCCCCCCCCCCCCCCCCCCCCCCCCCCCCCCCCCCACCCCCCCCCGCCCCCCCCCCCCCCCCCCCCCCCCCCCCCCCCCCCCCCCCCCCCCCCCCCCCCCCCCCCCCCATCCCCCCGCCCCCCCCCCCCCCCCCCCCCCCCCCCCCCCCCCCCCCCCCGCTCTATTCAATGAAGTCCTTTCCCCTTCCCCAATTTCTAACCACTGAATAAAAAGGGTTAAACAAAAAACAAAAAAGATTTAAAAACCAACCTATTGGGCAGATTCCAGTCCCTGGCAACCCCGTTTGTCCCCTGTCACCGTACTTGGTGGGGGCCTCTTTAATGACTGCCTTAACCCGGCGTGGCATGGATGCAACCAGCTTGTGGCATACCTCAGGTGTTATGGCAGACCAGCATGCTTCAATCACAGCCCTGAGCTCTTCTCTATTGTTTGGTCTCTTCCTGTTCAGCTTTTTCTTAACAATACCCCACAGATTTTCAATGGGGTTTAGGTAAGGTGAGTTTGCAGGCCAATCAAGCAAGATAATCCCATGGTTGTTGAACCAGGATTTTGTAGTTTTGGCAGTGTGGGCAGGTGCCAAGTCCTGCTGGAAGATGAAGTCTGCATCCCCATACAGCTGGTCCACTGAAGCAAGCATGAAGTGCTCCAAAATGTCCTGGTAGACGGCTGCATTTATGCTAAACTTGATGAAGCACAGAGGTCCAACACCAGCAGCTGACATGGATCCCCAGGTCATCACAGACTGGGGAAACTAAACACTGGACTTTATGTTTCTTCTATCTAGTGCCTCTCCGGTCTTCCTTCAGACTCTGGGACCTTTGTTTCCAAATAAAATGTAAAACTTGCTCTCATCAGAAAAGAGGACTTTTGACTACTGGGCAACAGACCGGTCCTTTTTTTCTCTCGCCCAGCTAAGGCGCTTCTGGCGTTGCTTGCTGTTGAGGAGTGGCTTGACAACAGGAATTCGCCATTTGAAGCCCATGTCCAGCATCCACCTGCTTGTTGTTTCTCTTGAAGCAGTAAATACAGCCTCAGTCCATTCCTTATGAAGTCCTCCACACTTTTGAAAGGCCCTTTCCTGACCATCTTCTCCAGGCTGCTGTCAGCACTCTGGCTTGTACACCGTTTTCTTCCACACTTATTCTTCCACTTAATTGTCCATGAATGTGCTTTAAGACGACACTCTGAGAACATCCAGCTTCTTTTGCTATCACTTTTTGTGATTCCCACCTTGTGCAGGGAGCCAATGATGGTTTTCTACACAACAGTCAGATCAGCAGTCTTCCCTATGATTGGGAATTCTTCTAAACCAAGACAGAGACTTTTTAAAGGCTCAGGGCACTTTTGCAGATGTTTTGGATTACTTATCTGATTAGACTGTGACTCTTGAGCCTACAATACTGGAGCTTTTCACAGTATTCTAATTTTTGGAGTTTTTGATTTAGAGGTTTGCTTAAGCTGCAACGTCTAATCAACAACATCCAAACAAACAAGCTTGAAATATATTGATTCACATATTATTTGTCTATACAATATGCAAATTGCACCTTTTAAGTTAAATTACGGAAATACGTGAATTTTTTCAGGATATTCAAATTTTTTGGGTAGCACCTGTATGTGAGAAGAAGAATTTTAAATTCTATCCTAGATTTAACAGGAAGCCAATGAAGAGAAGCTAGAACTGGAGATTTATGATCTCTCCTGCTGGTTCTAGTCAGAACCCTCGCTGCAGCATTTTTATTGAGCTGGAGACTTTTCAAGGCATATTTGGGGCAGTCCAACAATAAGGAATTACAGTAGTCCAATCTAGAACTAACAAAAGCATGGACTAGTTTTTCTGCATCGTCCTGAAAGTGGATGTCCCTAATTTTAGCAATATTACGTAGGTGGAAGAAGGCGGTTCTGGAAACCTGTTTTATATGGGAGCCAAAAGACAAAAAATGACTCCAAGATTCTTCACTGTAGTGCTGGAAGCCAAATTAATGCCATCCAGATCAACTATAAAGCTAGACAATTTAGTCCTTAGCTTTTCAGGTCCAAAGACAACAACCTCGGTCTTGTCTGAATTTAGAAGCAGAAAGTTCAGGGTCACCCAGGTCTTTATGTCACTAAGACATCTTTGTAATCTAACAGACTGATTGGTTTCATCAGGCTTCATAGATAAGTATATCTGAGTGTCGTCTGCATAACAATGAAAATTTATCCCATGTCTACTGATGATATTACCCAAAGGAAGTATGTATAATGTGAAGAGTTGGTCCGAGCACAGAACCCTGGGGAACTCCATTAGTTACTCTGGTGTGTGATGAAGACGCGTTGTTGACATTTACAAACTGAAATCTATCAGATAAGTATGACTTGAACCAATCTAATGCAGTTCCTCTAATTCCAATAACATGTTCAAGTCTCTGTAGCAGAATGTTAACAATGGTGTCAAAGGCAGCACTAAGATCTAACAGGACAAGTACAGACAGGATTCCTTTATCTGAGGCCATGAGAAGATCATTAGTAACCTTCACCAGTGCTTTTTCTGTGCTATGATGAGCTCTAAAACCAGACTGAAACTTTACAAACAGATTATTTCTGTTCAGATGGGCACAGTTGAGCTGAAACTGTTTCCTCAAGATGCTCTGTCATATTGACACCTGGCATTGTAGAAAATAGTGACAAAATAGTTTCTTTAAACTTGTAACAGCGCTAAATGATAATCATCTGCTGTAATGGAATCTATTCTCAGCCATTATGAAGTCAAGTAAAGTAAACTCAAAGATTATTAAAGGAGTCATCACCCGGAAATCCCACTTTTTCACGTTAAAACGTGTATTCGAATAGGACCTCAGTTAAAACATGCCAGAAACTCTGGAGAGTAAAAAGTGGCTTCGTCTTTGAGTGCGGGCGCTCTCTTCTCACCAGAATTGGCCACAAGAACGCGCTCCCCACAGTACCTAAACTTTTTTTCTCCGAATGACGTGATCTACATAGGCTCTCAGCTGCTAAGCTAGCCTCTTTAGCACCACCTGAAATCAGCTGATTACCTGCCGCTGAGTAGCGTTTAATGACCAGCTTTGTCAGAGAAGTGGACGAGGAGGAAAAAAAAAATCTGCGGTGCTGAGCTGCTTTGGCAGAAATTCAGCAGTTTTCAGTGCTGTAACAAGAGGGACATCGCTACCAGGGACCAGTGGATTATATTTATTCAGTGAAGATTGCTGCTTGTGTAACTTATTATCTTTTGTGTAAGACACCAGTAAACGATGGTAGACAAACAGTGACAAGCTGCTAATGTAGCTACAAAAGCTAACACTGTTTGGTTAACTTCACGTCACACGTCCGCTCCTTATAATCATCAGAGTCCAGCCCTTTTACTCCGCGGATCCTCTCTATCAACCGTACCGTTACGTTTTCATCACGTTTTTCTCTGTCACCATTTCCTTCACTTGGTCTATCCTGATAAAACTTTGTTTTGGCTTTGACGCTTGCCTCGTGAACGCGCTTACAGACAGGTCTAGTTCTTATACGTATTCTCGCGACAAACAAAGTTGGAGATAAAAAGAGGTCACAATGAGCTCATTGAATTTTCCTCCCACCCAACTATAATTAGAAATTCATTTGAAGATAATTTAAGAAGGACTGTGTATGTAAAACACTACCCAGATAGCACACGTAGCAAACGTGTTCACGACGCATCGAGTTCTGTCGCCAAGTCGTCACATGGGGAGCGTTTGCTCATTAGCAAGATATCGCCGAGACGTCGCATGTACGTTGTTTGCTCCTCAACGTGACATCTCAAAGACGTCGCATGGAGAGCGCTTGCTCGTTGGCAAGACATCGCCGAGACGTCGGCCTCTGATCAAAACTGACCACTACCCGACGTCCTAGCGATCAATGAGAGCAGGAGCGTTTCATGTATTTAGTTTATAAATAATTCATTAATACGACTATTTATTCATTTAGCTCAGACCTTTTCCACTAGGTAGCCTATAATATTGTACAATCCAACATACTAATGTAAAATAAATAAATCATAATCCCTGTGTGGTGCATGTACAATTAAAGGCAAAAGTCAAGTGAAAAAACTTTAATTCTGATCAGGTTCAGGTTGTGATAATAAACAATAATAGTCATCAAATAAAACAAAAATACCATCATTAAATTCAATCAATAAAACAGCCATCAATAATATATTATGATAAAAATAAGTGGCCCATCCATTAGTCCCTCTCCTCTTCATGTCATCTGCAGAGGATGATAACTCCAGTAAGGCTGCTTTCCTGATCCAGGAGAAGAGGAAGAGAAAGGAGAAAGAAGGGATGTCAGGACCAGAATAGCAGAGGGAGTCACAGAGTGTACATTTACACAAAGTGTGTGTCTGCGTGTGTAGAAAGTGTGTGGTTATGAAAAACTAAAATAACAGTCATCAATAAATTCAGTTAATAAAACAGCTTACATTTGCTTGACCATAGCACACAACCAGTTTAATTGTAGGGATGCACAATATTGGAATTTTGGCCGATATCTGGTATGCCGATATTTTAAACCTCATGTGGCCAATAACCGATATAGATACCAATATTAAAACTGAAAAATAAATTATGTAATATTCATTCCTTGTGCAAAATTGGAAAAATACCTCAACTTGTGTTAAGTATAACAAGTCAAACTTAATGACAGTTGTTCAAACTAAACTAACAGGATATGTGCGTTATATCCTAGAGCCACCTGGAGTTTCTTCTCCCTGAGAAGAGAGAAAAAAAAAACAACATCCAAAAACAGGGATATGTGGTCATTTACACAAATGAGCATGTATAAACTGTTCACACAGAACATCCTAAAAGAAAATGTCTTTAGAAGTTTTAAAGTCTGTAAAAAAGAAGGTTTTGATGAAGAAGAAGTTGTTTTTTTGTTTTTTTTTACTATGGAAATAACAACCTGATTGGTTAATATCGGTGGGGTGGCTGATGTCTGATACTCAGTTTTAAGGCTGATATAGGCTGATACCGATAGGGAGCCAATTATATCATGCATCCCTAGTTAATTTGTACATTTGTATTCCTCAATCTAAAAAAAAGACAAAGACCCCTTTTGATAGAAATTGGTATTATTGATCAACGAATGCAAACGCAGTATATCAAGCTATTTTGTCCTTTTGCTTGAGATTATGACCTGATTAAAATGGGGAAAAAAATAATGAATAGTGTCATCTTGAAAAAGTACTCAAATCAACTGTCAGATCTACAAAGCACTGGCAGATTTGGAGAAAAGTGACTACAGATTAGTACATTAGTGGAAAAAAAAACTAAATAGCCGCCACAGTAGAACAGCAAAGTAACAAATCCCTAAATATTCATATTTCAGATTGATGTTTTACTGCATTATCATCATAGCTGTGATCTGATGGTCGGCTCGAACACACAGACTGAGTGCCAAAGACGATTACATCACTCCATTTTGTATGAGATATTGCTTTTATACAACAGTTTAAGTAGCAATAGAGAGTAAGAAAATGTTGAAGAAAGGCACCAAAATAGTATTTCTTTTGGCAACAAACATTCACTGTGACCAGACAGTGCATGCTGAGCTGCAGCCGTCCCAGTTGCTCACAGCAAGGCTACGTTTTTATAGCTTTGTTAAAAGCTGACCCTTCTCCTGTTTTACATCCCTATCAGAAATACACAGTTTAACTCAAATGTAATATTTCAAAAGACATCCAGTTTCGTTACTTGGACTTTGACAGCTCGGCAGAATGAATGCTGAGCGGTATTCCAGGTAGGAGGTTCAACAAACTGAGTCTAGTCAGAAACTCTGGATTAGCTTACTCTGAACTGAGTAACTGAGTTTTCAGTTCCAGAAAAGCTGCTTTGAGTTGGTTCAATCAAGCAGGAGTATCTTTACCCAGAGTTAGAACTACAACAAAATCCATGATCAAGGGAGCCCTGATACCTGGATTCCCCATGGCAACCACTAACACAAAGCTAGTCATTTCACCTGGTTAGAGGTTTTTATTCAAGCATGGGGCAATATGAAGAGGTATTTAGTTACAAAAAAAGAAAAAAAAATAGAATCACTGTTGCTGTTGGTAGAGAAAATCATACATGGAGAAAACTGAAAGTTAGGTTTAAAGACATCTTTTAGAAGGTAATGTATTGTACTACCAGACCATGATTGTAAATCTTTTATTTTTATTTTACACTGGCTGGTAAACACCGTCTACTGGGATCCAGACAATCTCTACGATCACACATTTATGGAATTATAATCTCAGACATGCATGAGGACTTTCCTGATGACTCCACACACCGTTGTCTTTCTAATATGTTCCGTTACCAACATTATAAAGAAAAATCCCATTTACAAAAGACTTCAAAGTATCGCAGCAGTCCCACAGTACAAATCTTGCTGTAGCTTCATCTCATGCCAAGTCAGATCTGTACGGCTGGAGAATCTGAGTAACTGCAAAATGGGGCCATTTGATGACGTATTGATTAAGAGATATCATAAATGTTTAAGCTGTGAAAAGTCCTCTCTCTCTCTTTTTTATTGTTGTGTAAAATTCAGCTTATAAATCTCTGGAATCACAATAATACAGACAGTCCATGTCTTACAGCTGCTCCAGCAGGGTATTTGCGGGTTATGTGGTGAACTCTAAGTCACTGGTTCCAGAAAGAGGGGTATCTGAAACTCTGAGTCAATCACCATGGTAACAGACTCTGAACATAACCTGCTATCTGGCAGGTTATCTTTTAGAAACCCTAGTTTCTATTAGTCTCCACCCACCTGCAGCAGCAGCTGTCAGACGTGGATTGTCCGTACTAGCGTGGTTCTAAAGATTTATGATGAATTACACAAAATACTTCAGATGGAGGACTTTTCATAACTTCAACATTTATGATATCATTTCTTCATCAATATGTCATCAAACAGCACTGTTCTGCACTTCCTCAAACCCTCCAGCTGTATATATCTGACGTGTCAGCGCGAACATGCAATGATGTCACAGATACGCTGCGCTGTAATACTTTTAAATGTTCTTTTGCAATTTACAAATGAAATTTTAAAAGAATCACAGTGCAATGTATAAATATATATTTTTGTATGGAATCTCTATAACATTGGTAACAGAACATTTTCAGAAAGACAGCAGTGTGCTGAGTCATCAGGAAAGTCCTCACACATGTCTGAGATTATAAATGTGATGATGGAGATCTACGGTCTCCTCTGGGTCCCTGTAGACGTGTTTATCAGCCAGTGTGGAATAAGCGTAAAACATGCCCAATCATGGTCTGCTAGTACAACACATTACCGTCGAGAAGATGTCTTTAAATTTAACTTTCACTTTTCTCTGTGTTTTTGCCCAGTGGGCCAGAATCTGAATAAAAATTAATATTTATTTTAACCACTAATATTTTAATCCAAATGTTATGTTCAATATTGGACCAGCAGACCAGTGGATTCCCACTTCCACATTGATTTAGGCAGCAGTTTTCTTACATGATGCTCTCTATCAGCAGCAGCGATCTCGCTCTCTCTCGTTGTATTGGCTTTCCAGGTGATTACTAACTTTGGGTAAAAACATACTCAGAGTTGATTGAACCAACTTAAAGCAGCTTTTCTGGAACTGAAAACTCAGAGTTGCTCAGTTCAGCGTAAGTTAATCCAGAGTTTCTTTTTAGACTCAGTTTGTTGAACCTCCTACCTGGACCACCCCCCAGGTGGATATGGTAGAAACTCAGGATTTCTTAAAGATAACCTGCCAGTGAGCAGGTTACAGTATGTTCACAGAACTTGTTGCCATGGTGATTGACTCAAGAGTTTTGTTTCAGCCCTCTTTCTGGTGACCGGTGACTGAGTTTCCCTCATGCCAGGGTTAACATACTCAGAGTTAACCCCATAACCTGCTTTCTGGAACAGCCCCCTGGTCATGCTGCGGTCAGAGCATGTTTTGTTGCTGCTTGATGTAAAATAAAATGTGATGAGGCAAAATGTCCTCATGTTTTCAGTGTCTATCAGCAAATTAAATTGCTTGACTAAAATGAACTGTTGTAAATTCAAATAAAAAATGACCAGTCAGAACGTCATTAACAGACAGACTTACAGCTCAAGTGTCTGGCCTCTGCATCCTCCTCCCTTCAGCTCCATCCTTGCTCAGCTGGAGCCAGGTCTGGATTGCCGTCTCCACTTCAGCCTGTGTGGTTCGTGTAAAAACCTCGTTTCTAAGAACCGATGCTGCAAGAAAAAAAACAAGAGTAAGGCAAAGCTTAATCTGGAACATTTCTCTTCAAGATGTAGCCTATACATTGGTGTGGTAAATGTTAGAGTTAATGACAAATATTAAAACCCCTCTGAAGAAATGTCATGTTTTGCTGGAATGAAGACTGAATTTCTCATTAACACTGTATTGTTCTAAAGAGGTTTATCTGGCTCAGGGCTCCAGACTAACTTTTTGTGAGCAGTTATAGGCAAATTACTTTGGAAATGTATTTAAAATGCTGAAAAGCAAAAACTAAACTAAAATAAATACTTTTTAAAAATGCTGTGAAGCAGCCTCCAGCAGGACAGTGAGGACAGCAGGCTGATTTCATAGCACAGGATGGATGTTCAGGTGAGGGGAAGAGGAGAGAGATGAGACTTGGCTGTCTGGAGCTGCAGCCGCGGGTGGAGGAGAGTATCACTGTATAACCAAGGAAATGCTGGGCGAGTCAACCAAATGAAACGATACATTTAATCTGAGCTGAGAAATGGGTTTTCATGTGGTTACAGCTCCTCAGTATGAATGGAACGTGAATGGAGCAAACACGTCGGTTATCCGTTCACCCTGTCGGCAAGAGTTTAATCTTTTACTGGTATCGGCTGTAGTAGTTAAGCTAACGTTAATGCTAACAACGGTTGTAAATTAGCTGTATAAATTAGTATACAGGTAGCAGTACCACCGAGATTCACGCAGGTGGCCTAAAATAGCCAATAATTTGGACCGAGTCGTACTTCGCCACTCCCCGGAAACTTTAACTTCACAGAATAAACTAAATAACTATTATCAAGGGGGCAAATTGTTCCAACTTACCTGAAACTCACTCCGACCACGTCCCTGGACCGCAGAATGACAGAGGTCCCGCCTTCTGGCTCCTTCCGTATGTGGGCAGGTCTGGGGCCGACACGAAGCCGACGCTCCAGAGACGTTTGATGAGCTGGGACAAATGACTCTTAAATCTGAAGATATTCACCCGTGGGCCGATGCCTGACAGATGTTCTAAATTATAGAGCCGACGTCCAACCTTGGGCAGACGTCGGCCAGACTTACGTGTGATATCTGGGTAGGTTATGACACCTTTAACCTCAACTCCCACCTTTTTAAGTAATCCTCGCCTATTTTGCATACCCAAAAATCAACAAGAACGAAAATACTTTGTCATCATTTAAACACCCCAGTTCTAAAAAAAAGGGCAAACCACCGGCCCCCAGGTGGTTTAAACAGGTAAGAGGTGATCAGACAGAACAGGGTTATGAGGAAAAACTTACAGTTCTTCACTGTCAATACGATTTGTCAGGACGAGATCCAGAGTATGATTATGAGAATCAGTGGGTCCATGGAAATTTTGTGAAAAACTGATTGAGTTTAGCATAGAATTAAAGGCAATATTTAAGCTGTCGTTGTCATCGCCGACATGAACATTAAAGTCGCCCAAAACAACAACTTTATCAGTATTCAGCACTAAATCTGATAAGAAGTCTGAAAATTCAGTCAGAAACTCTGAGTAAGGTCCAGGTGGACGATACACTACAGCTAACAAAAGTGGTTTCTCTGACTTTCAGTTAGGATGAGAAAGGCTTAGAATTAAGTCTTCAAAATAATTGTGACCAATCTTAGGTCTGGGATTAATCAATAGCCCTGATTAGAAGATAGCAGCCACACCTCCTCCTCGGCCTGCAGTTCTAGAAACATGAAAATTTAAGCAATCTAGTGGAGTAGATTCATTAATAGTTACATGATCCTCCTGCTGCAGCCAGGTTTCTGTAAGACTAAATAAATCAATATGATGATCGCCAATCAGATCACTGACTAACAGAGACTTACAAGAAAGAGATCTGACATTCAGTAAACCACATTTAATGGTTTTATTTTTCTGTTTTGTTAAGTTTATTGTTTTAATCTTTATGAGGTTTTTGTGATTTACCTCAGAGGTGTTTTTGGATTTTATTCTGAGGGCTCGGGGGACAGACACAGTCAGTATGGGGGTTTTGGGAGTGGGGCAGGTGGGAAACTGCAGAGAGGTGTGTAAGACTACAACTCTGCCTCCTGGTCTCAACCCTGGATTGTCAATGGTTTGATTGACTAATAAAATCGTCCAGATTCCTAGAAATGAGAGCTGCTCCATCCAAAGTGGGATGGATGCCGTCTCTCCTAATAAGACCAGGTTTGCCCCAGAAAGTTTTCCAGTAATCTACAAAGGCCACATTGTTTTCTGAACACAAACCTAGACCACCAGCAATTAAATGATGACATGCGGCTAAACATGTCATCACTGGTCAGATTTGGCAGGGGACCAGAGAAAATTATGGAGTACATGTTTTTGGCAAAAGCACATACCGAAGCAACATTAACTTTTGTGACGTCCGATTGGCGTAACCGGGAGTCGTTAACGCCGACGTGAATTATAGTGTTACGGTATTTACGTTCATCCTTAGCCAGCAGTTTCAATTAAGGCCGCCCTGGACCCTGGTATGCATTTAACTGCGGTCACTGGTGTCTCTAGAGCCACGTTTCCGTAGCACAGCTGAGAAGAGCAGCTCGCTACCCAGACAACAACAGTAACACAATTTGAGAAACTCTGAACTTACAGGGCAATAGTACTCATTCGTTCGTTCATTCTACTTAAAGTATTGTCAAAAATCGAGGAACTTTGCTGCAGATAATGTCTTATATAGTTGCTGCCCCATATCTCCCATTTTACCGCACGTGCACCGAAGGGCGACTTAACATAAGATCTTCTGAAGGAGTCAAAGTGATGCAGAAACTTTATCAGTGAGTAAATGCACGTATATATTCCTAGAAATAAGGTCCAGGTTGAAAAAAAAGAAACTTATCCTTTAATATTGGTACCATTTTACATCGGTTCATTTCTTGGTGTTTATACAATATTTAAATTGCCATCAAATTTAGTCTTGATAATAAGGCATTGTCTTCGTCACACATTTTTTTCCCAATTTTTGCAGTCACTTACAAACATAAATTTACTGCATTCACAAACCCTTAATTTTTTTCAAGGTCAGTCACATTTACTGAAAACTTAAATTTTTCGTAATTCAATATTTTTGTTTTTATGTGTTCCTTGAATTCCATGATTGTTCTTGATTATTTTATTTATTTTTGAAGTGTATTCCCTAAGTTAATTCCTTTTACCGTTACAGTTCATTATATCATTTTGGTTGGAAACCTGTTTTTTGTTTGTTTATTTTTTCCTAAGTTGTTATTATTATTTATGGTTATCAGGACCCTTGTTTGTAAAACAAATAAAGGCTGCCCATAAGCTTTACATGTTGACCCCCAAATTTATATTCAGTATGTTAAATACGGTACAATTATTGTGTTATATAAATTGAGCAACGCTGAGTGATTTACAAAGTATTTTTCACTTTATGCAATATGCTGATGGATTTTGCTATTAACCTTTTTGTATAATTTATGTGTGATTTCCAACAGGTCCTCATCAATAATGGCTCCTAGAAATTTTGTTTCTTTGACCCTTTGAATGTTTACTACTCTATTTTTACTGACATATTAATATACTGCACCTTCTTTGGCCATTGAATATTACATAATTTGTTTTTCTAACATTGAGTACTACAGTAATATATTTAGATCAAACCAAGCTTTTTTTTTATATGAACCAGGCTGCCAAAATGTTTATTTCTGCTGTGAAGCTGGCCTTGTTTACATGGGAGTCTGTGGGGACTGACTTACTTCTGGAGCCAGCCCCTAGCAGATGAGGGGTGAACAACAACTTTAGGCTTTTCTTGGTTGGGTTTACTTTTTTCTCCCAGAGTTTGCCACTTGGTTGGATAAAAGAAATATTTGGAAAGGTGCAAACGTAGTTCTTGATCAATGAAAGAGAGGAGGTGTAGTGCTCGCTGGATCAAGTCTTAAGAAACAAGGCTCAAAGGGAAACAAGCCAGCAGGTGCTCATCAAACTCGCGGCCGGGAGGCAATCAAAGAAAGAAGGATGAGTTGAGGCACTCTGGATTTGCAAGTAAATTTATTGCGCACCAATAACGCATTTCGGCTATTCAGCCTTCATCAGGGTAAAGCAGAACACAGGTGCTTGCTCCCTTAAATAAATGGGAGAGGTCACGTGATCGAAATGTGAAAAAAACAGAAAAAGACAGATATACAAAAAATATATACAATAAGTATATCAAATATCATGTTTGGAGATCATTTAGGGGGGCATATAGAGCATGTCCAATAGCGCATAAATATAGTTCTTGATCAACTTCAGTGTAGTATGATAAAATCTCATATACAGTATGTTAACAGAGTTGAAACAAGATCTGCAAAATCACTATAAAACAATGTACTCCATAATTACCCATCTAAGAAAACAAAGACATTTAGAAACAGCTTACCTTAAAAAAAAGATTCCTCAAAATAAGCGCAGAAGAATTACTTACAGGGCAGATATCAGGTTAAAACTATAGAAATAAAAAAATAAATAAAGATGAACAACTGGTAACAATAAGTTAGTAAATAACAATGAATAATAAAATCAATGCTGATTTTTTTTTTTTTTTTTTTAAAGCAAGAAGGTAGATTTTTACCTTGCTTACCATGCTCATAAACTTGGGTTACTACTGAGGTTGATTATGGTTTTATTATGGTTGGTTTGGAAAATAGATGGATGAAGGGCTGCGGATGTCGACTTGATGTTATAAAAAGAAGGTTTTCATAAAAAAGGTCACGTAAAAAAGCTAATTGGACGAATCTGGGGAACTTCTCAAGGCCAATGAGGAAATCCCACTGAACAAATGGGTCCATAGCATATATACTAGGCAGCCTATGGTGAAGATGCTATTGCTAATGATGTTAATTAGGTTAAAGATGGAGGAGGAAAAAGGCAGATATGACTCAACCAATCAGAATCATTGTGGCTTGTCAGATTTCAGGACTGGCCCTGTCCTCCCAAAATTGCCACTGCTTGTAACACCAGTTTTAGTGAAGAAAAACCTTCATCAATAATGAATGAATGCAGCATGCCAAGCTACAGGCATGTTGCCAGTCATAAAGCTTTAGAGGATTGGTTTGAATGAAAGCCAATTCAGTCCCAGTAAATTCTGGTCCAAGATGGTCATTGTCTGAATTAGTTAGTCTACTATAATATTCATTCATTGGCAGCTGTTTCCTCTCCCAGTAATTATTGTATACCTTAAAACCAAAAGCTCCTGATATTCTAATAAGACTGCTGTCCTATACCAAAGGCTAACACATTTAATCACAATGCAAACTGCCTGTGAAGTGTGAAATTAACTCACAGTAATTAACTTGAAATAAAATAAGAAAGATAGATTCATCTTAAAAACTATAAATTCATTCTTTTATACATCCTCTATTATGCTTACAGTTAAAACGTTAATTATGACTGGCTATTGTTAGAACATGCTGGTGAATCAGTGGGTGAGGAAATGTAAAGTGTGCTTCACATTCAGCCCCCCCCCCCCCCCCCCTCTCTCTCCCTCTTACCACCCATTCTGTAAGACTCCAAGCTTCCACTCTCCCCAATGTAATGGGCCAAGCAACATGGATCTTAAAACATTACAGTAAGAAAAATGTCTGAAAATATTCAAAATAAATAAGCAAATTCACATATATTCAAAAGTCCAACTTCTTTTAATTAACAGGTATGTTTCATTGCAAGATCAAATAAATGTCTTGTCTCCGGTAAATACAAGCTCAGATGAACAACAGCAAGAGATTTTGTGTCTTATCGATTATGTCATGACCTACTTAAGGCCCATTTATGCTCCCTTACAAACGGAAATGTCAACGTCTGTTTCATGCGTCACCCTGCGTGGCTGCCTTCATACTTCCATCCATCTTCTGCGTTACCATGGGTCATAAATCAGTTTGTATGCTACAGATGCAGGCATGAAAAAGTTCTGCCTTTTTCTACTTTTTCAGTAGTGCAGTAATAGTGCACTATTACTGCACTATCACTGGCTGAATGATTTGTCCCGTGAATACGTCATCACGCACGGTGTCCAAACTTGCCGTGTGGAAATGTCCTTGTTCCGGGCGTTCATTAATGCTCTACAATCATTTCCCCTGGGCACACAGGCGTTTCTCTGTGCAATTGAATTAGCAGACAAGTCGCTGGTAAGTGGCTGGCAGTCGGCAGAAAGGGGAAGCTCCAGCCATGTATTCAGATACTCTGTGTTTGTTTGGCGATTTCTTTCTCAGGTGCTTTTATGGGGCTGTTTGGCCCTGGCGGGTTTTGTTTTGTTTTTGTTCCAGTTCCTGTTCTTCTTCTCTGGTTTGTTCCTTTTGCTGGCTGCATATCTGCTACACAGCTCAACACTGACCCCGCAGTTTCCAGTGGTATCTTCTGTGTTCAGTGATGGACCAACAAGCCCCTCAAAAACACACTAAATTACGTGCCTACCCGACACAGACAACAGACGAAACTGTCAGTTCGTCTGCGTATCTGTCTTCTGCGTATATAAATGAGCTTTAACTCAGTCCTCTAAAAATTGCGATGCTGTGTAAAATTTAAACAAAAACAGAATGCAATGATTTGTAGCCTCAATCTTATTAAGACTTATTCTATTCCCAGTCAAGTCAAGTCAACTTTATTTGTATAGCGCTTTAAACACAGCAGCTACCGATAACAAAGCGCTGAACAGAAGTAAAACAGAAATTGAATCTCACAGTTGATCATAAATAACATACTAGATGTTGAAACTGTGATATTTTACTATTTCATAGAAAATACTAGCTAATTTTGAATTATAGCTACGAAAATGCAGCCATGCTAAACTATAGTATTACTCTTTTTTTTCATGCTGTCGCAGGATAACAAGGACTGTTTTCTCATTAAAACAGGATAATTTATCTCATAATCTCAAGAAAACTAAGTCTTTCTCATGATATCTTGATGTTTAAGTGGGTTCAATAGTTATTGGTTTCTGTGTCAAACCTGACCGAGCGTTGATATGTGTAATTCTGGTGTATATGTGTAATTCTGTGAATGAACATCATAATTTGGGTCAGACTTAAAGATTTACTTCCATGGTCATTTTATTAATATTGCTGTGTTCTCCATTATTATTGAATGCATTGTGCAACGTTTCTGTTGAAAAAAACCTGGTTGCTTTGTATCCAGCTGTATTCGTATGCTAGAAGAGAGGCTCGTGGTCCAACAGCAGGCTTTTCCGGGTCCTTCTCATGAATTTCCGTCTGATTGGCTCCCTCCCGTGAGTGTATGAAGGAAGCTCCACCCCCTGCTCTGTGTGTGTAACAGAGCACACAAACGAGTTTGGTCCGTCATGCTAACAAACAGTTAGCTAATTAGCTTCTCAACTCTGAAGCTACAGTCGTGCTGTCTTCACTTCTAGTGCGTAGGGGAGGGTTACCTGCCTTACCATGGGCGGATATAAACCCACGTGGGATACACCATTTTCGATGTGACATAGAAGCAAAAGGCTTTTCTTGAATCGCTCTTTTCTTCGTATTGTTTCTATGAAGAGGAAACACAGCCGATGGAGGTAACGCACCACTAGCAGGCGCAGCATGTGTATGTAACTGGGGGTGACCCTCCGTATTTCAGAAGGACCAAGTTAAACTGGTTTTTAGTGGAAAAAGATCTTTAATAGATGTAATATGGGTTGCCCTGATTAGTGATGGATATACCTTAATCTGATATCAAGTTGACGAGGTGCTGGCTTGACTGTACAGAGGCATCCCAGTACAGAACAGCTCTGCACTTGGATGCCCCATGAACCCACCAGCTGAATAACAGAATCACGTTTACATCCTCTCTTATCTAACTGTCTGTAAACATCAGGGAAGTGAAGAGACCAGTTGCAGGAGTTTTAGGAGAGGATTGTTGTCTTATTTTTATCTGATGCAGGATTTGAGTTGTTTAACAGTGTTGAGCCTTTGTTTGAATCTTAGTTTTGGACCACAGGCGGGCCAGATCAGGCCAGACTTGGGTTGAAACCATGATGTTGTGATGGATGTGGTTAAAGGGACTAGAGGCAGGAATTTTAAAAACAAACAAACATGTATGTCCATTTTTTTTTTTATGCGAATGGGTGATGAAGCGCTAAATACAAAAAAGAACAAGCCCACCCAAGTCTCTCTCTGTTGCCTTGAACAGACTGTGTGCTGCAAAATGCGCTGCAATCCGGTGGCCGAATTTCCCGCACTGCCCTGTGGATGTGACGCCAAATGAAGCTGCATCCGCATCCCTGACAGTTTTGATACAGGAAGAAGAAGGTTGCGGTAAATTCAAACACTATAAGAGATAGTTATGGATTCTTCTGCCATCAGCAAACGATCCAGATCAACTGAAAGACACTAAAAAGTGTAACTACGAAGAAAAAGGTGAGTAAACAACATTATAGCTTCAGTTTGTGCACGCTCCCGTGACGGCTTGGCTCGTGGCTGCAGTTACCTGAAGCGCCAGTCGCAAGTTTCATTTCTTTTTTTTTTTACATTCAACAGTTTATTTCAAACAATTGCAAACAAGCACAGACAAGTGAAACAATAAAACAAAACAATAACAGATACAAACATTACATAGAGCCAAATAATACAAATAAAGAAAAACTGCAACAAAAAACAAAACACACACAAACCACCACAATGCCACTCTTCAATTACAGTTCAAGTACAAACCCCTGATAAAATCCCTTCAACCAGTTTAGCATTAATTCACAGTCAACCAGGTCGTGAAGAGGCTCCATGTGAGCATATTGGTTCAATGTATCTAACAGAGAGTAAGTCACTCTTTCATAAGCAGCTAGTTGTGCCATTGTTGTGATCCAATCGTCGTAAGGGGTGGATGTTTTTCTTCCAGTGTCTCAGCAGAATCCGTTTAGCTGTTGTGAGAGCCAAGATAATCCACCTTTTTTCAAAATATGAGAATTTATTGTCTTGGAGCTCCACGGTTGATCCCAAAATAGACAGTTTTGCAGAGATTTGAAACTTTTTTGCAGGACATCAAATATGATCTGTTGAATATTGTTCCACCAGTGCTTAAGTGCTGGACATGTCAAAAGTATATGTAATATAGAGGCACCGCTCCCTCCACATCTCCAGCAGGAATCCACTGGTATCAACTTCCACCTGTGAAGTTGTTCTGGTGTCCGATGCCATCTATGCAGTATTTTACCTCACTCTCTATCTGGAACCAGTTTGGTGTTTCCCCTGTCTTAACATTAGGTAGCCATATTCTTATGTGTTTCACATTAAAAGCCCAATAATACCATCTAAAATTAGGAAGGGAGAATCCCCCTCTCTTTGGATGAGCCTGTAGTTTTCTTATTCCTAAACGATGATGTGACTTACCCCAGAGGAAGTCTAAAACAAGGATGTCAAGGTCTGTCAAACAGGAATCTGGAATGTTCAAAGGAAGATGAGAGAGGATGTAATAACTCACAGGTGCAGTCATCATTTTAATAGAATGTATTTTCCCCCACAGGGAAAGATTGATCTTAGTCCACCTACTAAAATCTAATTTCATTTTCTGAAGCAGCAGGTCAATACTTCCTCGGACCATATCCTTATAATCGGAAATTATTTGAAAGCCTAAATATTTGATACCTTTCGAAGCCCAGTCGAAGCATTTTAAGTTCAGTCTCTAATTTACTAGACTCCTCATTAGCCAATTTCTTTTTATAAGAAGCAAAGGAAATAATTCTCCCTCTCCAATAAGCTTTCAAAGTGTCCCACCAAATAGAAACAGTACTGTCCTGCTTTTTGTTTGTTTCCTTAAAAAGTGATTTTTCATTATGAATCAGTTCACAAGGAATTATCTTTCAGTAGAGACACATTCAGACGCCATCTTTGGCTTTTTGGTATCAATGAATATCTCGCTAGACAGAGGAAAACCGGGGCATGATCTGAAATGATTATATTGCCTATTTCTGAACTAAGAGAATAATTAACTAATGATTGAGAGATTAGAAAATAATCAATTCTTGTGTAAACATTATGAGGAGAAGAAAAAAAGAATAATCACGCTCATATGGATGTATTAGTCTCCAAATATCGTTTAGGCCCAAATCAACGGCAAGTTGTCTGATGGCAGTTGCCGATCTACTTTCGGAATTCCATCTAGGTGATGATCTATCAAGATCTTGATCCAGTATCTGATTGAAATCTCCACCTAATATAATGTGAATATCTCCAAGGTCTAGAAGAAGCTGTGATAAGTTATGGAAAAAGTCCGGATTATCAAAGTTGGGTGCATAAATATTACAGAGAGCAACTGATGTATCAAGTAATTGACCACACACTATCACATATCTGAATCTACAAGTATATTTGTTTCATTAAAATTAACTGACTTATTGATCAAGATAGAAACCCCTCTGCTTTTACCAGTTCCTGGGCTCGGGAAGACCTTTCCTACCCATGAGCACCTTAATTTCAAAGATTCCTTCCCAGTTTAATGTGTCTCCTGGACAAAGGCTATATCAGTCTTAGATGATTTCAAATATGACAAAACTTTCTTTTTCTTGATTACGTTATTAAGCCCTTTAAGATTCCAACTGGCAAATTTCAGATCATTCATATTCCCGGGGGGGTCGCCCCCCCCCCCTTCTGCCCCCCCCCCCCCAGTCATGAGGTTGTAAAGTGTTCATAGGTCTTATAAACATCATTATTACCAAAGTAATACAGTGTAGTGGCAAAAGAAAAAAACAAATTACAGGCACAGAAAAACAAACTATACACAACCCCAGCCAGATAAAAAGGACGGGGACACAAAACAAATACTAGTGTGGCAAGGTACACAACAGGGCGGGCTTTGAACCCCAGATTCCCGGGTGAAAGCCATGCATGCTGACCATTCAGCCAAAAGGGCATCCCTGTGGCCAAGTAGCCAGGGCACATAATCTGTCGGAGGCATAGTGACAGGACCGTCAACTGCAACATCTCTCCCCCTCTTTCCACAAGCACGTCCTCGTGCTCCACGCAGGGTGCCACCAATTAGGAATCCATGGACTGTTTAGAAGCATTTCACATTTCACATGGATCCTGCCGACAACGCCAGAATGTGGCAAGGTACGCAACGGAGGGCCCGGGCGGGATTTGATCCCGAGACTCCCGGATGAAAGTCATGCACGCTGACCGTTCAGCCAAAGGGACATCCCCTTGGCCAAGTAGCCAGGGAACATGAACACTCGGAGGCATAGTGACAGGACCGTCAACTGCCACACTAGGAAACCTGGAATAGTCACCCGAACTCAACTTTCCACAAACACAACACTTAAACTTGGTTAATCCCAGATCAGCTGTGCTTATCAGCAAAAATAGAAGCATCAAAACCTACAAAAACGTAACTGTTAAGGACACATGTGCTTACATAGGATGCAACAGAGCAAATAAGAAAATATACAGAATTATTACCAGTTCCATTAGTATATCCTGAAAACATAACAATTAGAAACCTATCAATGTTTATTTACCCCTTGCTTGTCTTTAGTTCAGCTCTCCTTCATGATCTTCCTCTTAACAAACTCAGCAGCCTCTTCAGGCGAGATGAAACGGTGAGGTGCTCCGCCGTGTTTAATCTCCAAGGTGGCGGGGAAACGAAGCATATATTCAACCCCTTGATTCTTCAAGTCAATCTTATTTTGCTTGAAGGATGCCCTCTGTTCCATGGTCCTCCTCGAGAAATCGGGGAAAAACATGAGCCTTGATCCCTGCCAGGTGATCGGACCTTTTTCTCTAGCTGCTCTGAGTATCTCCTCCTTCACTCGGTAATGAAGGAAGTTAATCATCAGCCTCCCTCTCTCTGCTCACGTCTCGGCGGACCGGTTGGAATTCTGTGTGCGCTGTATGTCCAGAATCGGGAATCGACACTCCAACATGATTGGGATTTCTCGTTGCAAAAACTGAATCATGTCATCCCCTTCTTTTAGCTCCAGTATGCCCAGGATTTTGACATTGCAGCGCCGTCCTCTGTTGTCCAAATCCTCAACATGTTCCTTCAGCTTTTGGACCATCTCTTGGAGAGTTTTGACCTGTTGCTTGGATGTTTCAGCACCGCCCTTCAACTCCACCACGCGTTCTTCCACCTCATCCATGCGATAGCTAAGTGAGCTAATCTTCCCCTTAATAACCTCCACAGTAGTTTTAATATCCTTAGTATCTTGCTCAATGGTCCGCGTGGACACGCGTATCGCTCTTATTTCAGTGACGAGAAGACTTAGGTAAGGTCTGTCTTGAGCAGCTGTGGTGGAGGTCTCCAGCGTGGCAGAAGGTTTGCTAACAAAAGCGTCCATATTGCTCGCTGTTGTCGTCCGCTGCAGGGAATCACTGACGGGTTTTAGTTTGGCTTGTCCTCGTCTAGGCATCAGTAACTTGGTCTCGAGGGAGATAAAACAACTATCCGTTACTGAGCTAGTGTTTTGAGCAAGATAAAGGGATTTGTAATCAGTATTTTAATTCTTTACGGTCTTTATGTGGAGCAACTCAACTACGCCGCCATATCTGTCGAGAACCCACGTGAACCAAATTTTTATTTCTTAATCTTGCCTCTAGTCCCTTTAAGTATCATTTTAGTGAAATATAAAATACCTTCCCTGAAACAGACATTGGGCCTCATTCAACAACCATTCTTAAGGACAAATATGTTCCCAAAGTCTTACAAACTTTTCACAAGGACTGTGGCTTTAATAAAATGCTTCATATCCTGGATTTGTATTACACTCAAGTACTCTGTGTAAACATTTGCATACCAACATGTTTGAACAAAGTCAGTGTTTGCGTCGTCTTCAGCTGTCCAGTTCATTTAAACACAACAAAAACATTACAATAATGTTTTTTTGTTTTGTTTTTTTGTCAGCTATTTAAAATAAACATTTGGTAACTTACAAAGCATTTTGTTTTTCAAAATAAATAGCAAGATATTACAGATTGTGTTGTAACATTGTAATCCCCCTCAGGAGAAAATGAAACAATTTTTCATTCATTTCACTAATTCAAGAATAAGTTTGTGTCAAGATAAATTTAGTTCTGTGTCTTTTTCTTCCTGTGGGTGCTATAGACTGCCAACGCGTACAACGCCAGATCCGTTCCCTTTAACTGCAAAGGTATTACTCCATAAATCGCCTGTGACTCAGATCCACCTGCTGAATGTGGCTAATAACAGCACTGACCGGGTACAGACTCGCCTGGAGGTTTCATTTCATCAGACGCACAACTCGCTTCATCTGCAGTGATGTCACAGCAGGTGGTAATTTGCTTTACAAACTGCGGAAGGCACAGTAGGCTGTGATGAAAATATATTTCATTATGTACTGCATCCACCCTTTAGCCATGACTCCACAAGGATGCATGCCTTGATGCACTAATGGGACCAGAATACACACTGCCGTACAAGCTCAAGAGTAATCAATTACCTGTTTGCACATAAAACTGCATTTGAATCTCACTGTGTGGTCATTTATAACCATGTTATAATAAATAAAAAAAAACACTTTAGAAATGAGGCTTCAGTGGACATTTCTATTCTTTGCTTGTTTTCCTTCATTCTTGTTGCATTCATTCTGTCATTTTTTTCCTCATCTGTCTTACTGCTGTCTGTCTGTTTGCACCTTTTATGGGTATTCTTTGAGTGCTTACCGATGCAAAGGTTGACCAGCTGGTATATCCTGATGATTTTGAGAGGTTGGTATTCACTAGAAATGTCAAAATCAGGTGTTCTTGCCCCCGAGTCCAAGTCAATTGATTTTGAAGATCAGCCAACACTGAGTTCTGCTTCAACACCACTATGATACAATAAACATTAAAGAGAAAAGACAGATACCGGACAGTGTTGACCCTACAAAATTATGCAGCAGTAGTGATACCACTAGTTGGAAAGGGGGGCTCTTATCACATCATCATACTGTGCCTAAATGATAGCCTACATCACCCTTTCCCATTGAGTTTAATGCATATATTTTCCCAACATTTACATTATAAATCATGCCATATTGAAAATCCGTATTTGGCATTTTCTCATTAAGAGGAGCTGATTTTGTGATTGTAGGTGTTTTGATTAAATGGTGAACCAAATCCACAAAAAAAACTCTTCAGGCTGGATTTACTCAGATTCAAAATGGCGTGTAGAAATTTCCCTGTGCAATCCAGAATTTTGCGTGAGAGGCTGAACCACGGTTTGCAGGTGATTCATGTTTCGTTCCATTTACCTCGGAACTGGGGGGTGACATCATACCAGACCAACTTGCGTTCCAGTTCACTGGTCGGAAAACCAGTTAGCAGCCTAGCAAAACAACGTGTTTGCTAAGGCTATTGATATTAGCCATTGTTAGCACAGCTGGTATTGTAGTTTACATATATAATATGAAAAATGTTAATTACACGACAGCAGCTTCCCCCTACATCTATATAAACCAATACTCAGTGTATGACTGATTTATTGCATCAAAATTTTTATAAAAAGTGTAAATAAATGTAACATTACAATAGCTTCTAAAACTGCTAACACTGGACTAAACTCGGAGCTGTGAGGATTGTCCGACTTTTCGGAGTGGGAAATCCGACTTCAGGGGGCTGTTCCAGTTGAATGTTCCCACTCGGAACTGGGAATTTCCGACTTCCGAGTTCAAATGGAATGCAGCATTACTATAAAAGAAGACGCTGCAGGTGCTAACATGTTGGAAACACCCCTACTATATATAAATGAAGGATTTGTGTGTTTCAAGGTATCCTGCAAGCTGCAGCCAGAGGTTATTGGAATTTTGCAGGTGGGGCTGAACCAGGGTGTGTGAGTGATATACTAAGAGTTTGGCAAGCGCAAACGTGTTGGAAGCGCCCCAATATAAATGAGGGTTTTGTGTGTTTGCGAGATTTGCAGCGTGGAGAATTTTGAGAGGAAAGTGCAAAAGGAAATATGACCCTATGTAGATAGGAATATAAGTGAAAGACGTAAATGAAAATATGATTTAAACTAAGTATGATAAATGTAAAAATTAAGATAATACAACAGGTATCTGTGCAGAGCCTGGAGACATGGATAAGGAGCGACTGAACAAATTAAACTGTCTGCAGCCTTGATAACGGTCTCTGACATTTATGCATGAGGTGCGCACTTTCTGGCAAAATGCCATCGGGTCTAGTGGCTTGCGCTACCAAGGGATCCCGTCCACCCGCTAAAATCCAAGTTAAAATGTGACTTTGTCAAAAACGGGAGATAAAAAAGACACAATTAATGCCAGCTTTAGTTATTATTATACAGTGGCTGCAAATGTTCTGTTTGGTTTGTCCAGAATATTTAACACTGTGCTAAATAGTGTTTGCTGTGCTGATTTTTATTGAAATTGACAATGAGAGCTAAATAAGCTGCCCTCACTGCCCATGAAAAAGGATTTTGAATCAGATTTGTGCGTGTGCAGCATTGTCCACCACAGAAGCTGAAGTCTTTTGTGTGCAGAGGTACTAGTTTGCACCTGCTTTTCAAATGTACTTAAATACATGCAAAAACCAGCCATGCAATCCATTTCAGGGTTAATCAATCGCTTTCGAAAGATAAATTATTATATTTACATTATTTCCTCTCAACACATGCATAATTGCATGTAAACACCCTTTATTGCATATTCATTGCAGCAGACGTACTATCCCAATAAGACACGCTATTTAGCACCTTTAAAAGATGCAAACTTTTTTGCATGCTGTTAGAACATCAGTTTGTAGATTTTTTTGAGTGTGCAGTGAGATAGCTCATGATTTGATAACCTTTGATAGATCTGGTCCTTTATCCTCATTATTTATGAAGTTTATATCTTAAAAGCCTTCTGGTCGGTTCATATCAGGTCCGTGTGGGCCACGTTCAGGCTGCACCACAGTTTTGTCCCGGCCCCTGCGGCGCATCAACCCGCACTAGGAGGGCGTCAGTGGCACCACCTCTCTGCATGATATGCTCCAGTGCAGAGCAGAGCTGGCAGCAGGCTGCTGCAGGTGGAGATGGTAATGCAGCTTCAATTTAGAAGTGTTGACATTGCCCATGTGAAACATTTTCATTCTAAAGATGTGGCGCTAACAATATAGCCATAGTGGCTCGCTGCTGTTGGGTCAATATAAAGGAAACATTTATCCATTCCCTGATCGGGATGTAGCAGCTGATTCTGATCAAATTTGAAAGCATGTGATCGGCCCCAATGGGCTCTATGCATGACTCCACAACTTCCTGAACTTCAGGTAGCTCCTTTGCTTCCTGTCTTTCATTACTGGACGAACTGGTTAATCCAGGTGTGTCTGGCCAGTTACTGAGATCAGACACACCTTGACTAATCAGTTCATCCAGTAATGACAGACAGGAAACAAAGGAGCTACCTTAAGTTCAGGAAGTAGTGGAGTCGTACATACAGCCCATTTCTGTTCACATGATTGGATCGGTTCATCCCTAGTATTCACCAGTCCAAGAGGAAAGATTCCAACAATTTTGCGGTCTATGAAAACCTGTGGAATCTGACTGAGGTTTTTTTTTTATTTTTAAATTTCGCAATTACAATTTAAGGACAAAATAAATCTTAAGATTTGTAAGAAGAGTTTCATGACTGATTTCCTCTGTTCTGTGACCTAATTTCAGCCAAACTTTAGTTGATGGACATATTTTACAGGATAAGATGTTGGTAAACTGAGGTTAGCTCAATGACTGCAAGCTGTTCAGGTGCTGTGGCTGCAAAATAAGCCCAAATCATCACCTCTCCACCACCAAGCTTAACAGCTGGTATGAAGTGTTTGTGATGTGCTGTGTTAATTTTTTACCAGATGTGATGATGTTTATTGTGGCTAAAGATCTCCTCTTTGGTTATTGTTCCAGAAATGTGGTTGCTTTGCAAAACTTAAAACATCCCAGCCAGCATTTCCATGTGGGGCACATATGGGTTAAATTTTGGCTGCATATGAGGGACCCAAGTGGGTTTGTCCACAGTTTCCATGGTGGCCCCACCTGTGTTTTCCCATGTGGGCTTCCACATATGGGGTCCATGTAACTTAAACTATGAGATCTGCAAATTTGCCCAGTTCAAGCCCATGCCTATAGGCTATATGGAAAAGCACAGGTGGGGCCACTATGGAAACCGTGGACAAACACACTTAGTTCCCTCATATGCAGCCAAAATTGAACCTATATGGGCCCCACGTGGAAATACTGGTTGGGATGCTGCTACTGTATTTTCTGCTAAGAACTAAGAAGTTTTCTCCTGGAAAAATGTACAAACAAACCTTACTTGTTCAGTTTGTTTCTAAATGTAGTCATAGATTTAACTATAAGGAGCTTTACATGTTTTTCAAACATTCCAAAAGTAGACTTGTAATTCTCAAGACTGGTCTTGGTCTTGAGACCGGTCTCAAGACCGCTTTTTTGCGGTCTTGGTCTTGTCACGGCCTCGGCAGTCTTTGGTCTCAGTCTCGGTCTTGGTCTCGGGTTTCGGGTTTCGGGTCTCTTGGTCTCGCAATGTCTCGGACTGGCCGAGCAGTCTTGAAGGGATTTGTAACCTATAATTTTCAGGCAGGTACTTTTTTATTTTATTTTATTATACACCCCTTAAGTACCAGTACCAAATAATAAAATCTCATTTTTACACTAAGCAGCTGAACTCAGAATGGTGCTTAGGTTCTACAACTCATGAAAAATGCTTAGTTTTTTCACACACTGCTTCTGGATTTTGGCTTTAAAAAACAAAACAAAACAAGAGACACTGCAACACTGGCAAGAGCTCAAATTCGGTAGGTATAAATTACTCTTCCAGTAATTTTACTTTTTAGTTTATATAGATAAAAAAAAACGTTCCTGGCAGTCAACAGGCTCCTGCTGCAGCGCAACTACCATCAACTATCTGCTGTATCTGTGAACAGAGGTAAGAGGAAGTGCTTATGCCTGAGGCTGCGTCTACGTCATGCTTCCCACACAGTTCTTATGAACACTGGTCACTAAATGGGCGTAAAGTGAATTAAATGATCATGCGCCCATAGCTCCAATCATTGATTATATTTCAGTTGTATTTACTGTTAAGGTTTATATTTAGCTCTGCTGACGTGACTTAACTCTTTGACCGGCTGTTCTGAACCACTCGGAGAAATTCCACAAGTCGGACAAAAAGATGCATTAAGATAAAGGACTGACCCCCTCTCTGATCCTTACTTTTTATGAAAATGACTATGCAAGTATGCCCTTGTCAGATTTTCACAAAAGTTATTATTGGTTTGATATTGGAGCATTTGTTTCACCCTCAACATACTTCAAACTGAATGTAGACAGATCGATGAAAAGTCTGCAGCAGGAGGAGGAAAAAAGCAATAGAGAGGAAGCAAAGTGTGTCCCACTGAGTCTTTTTAAGACCACTGTAACAGAGCCTAAAACTTGCAAATAAAGTCAGTAACTGCGACGCACTGATGGAGCCTGTTCAAAAGGTCAGATTCCTTTAAGATTAAAACAGTCAGTTAAAAACAAGAACTAAATCCCAATGCAGAGCACCTATTGAGGTTTAAATTCTTTCAAATTCATTTTGACTTTACTAATAATTATACATTAAAAACAACAGTCAAGTATTTTAATTAAAAATCTTCAGCCTTAAAGGTATAGTCCGGAGCTCCCCCCGTAAAAAATAAACGTTAGACTTGAGCAAGTAAAATCCGTCTCAAACTCCGCCTTTGGGACTCAGCTCCTGTGCCGTGGTGTGTTTGAACGCAACTCTCTCTCCCCCTGCCTGTAATTCGCTTTTTTGCATGGTTTTGGTGTGTTAGGGACATTTCTGGGTGGAGATTTCTGTTTATATTGGCAGCCAATGACAGAGCTAAGAGCATGACGCTGTGTGGAAATAAGCTCATGATTGGAGCAGACGCCAGTCACTCAAACTCTCGAAGGAAAAAGAAAGAAAGAAAGAAAACACCGTATATGCACCGAAGAAAAGGTAAGAGCTTCAGATAATGCACTTTGGAAAACCAGGGTTAAAAATAGTTTGGCTTGTACCCGCTTCTGAGCTCTGAAGGAGAAGCTTGAAGTTGAATAGGCTAGCTAGAACGAGGCGGCCATTAGCCTGAGAGGGAGGAGCGCTAAGTTTGAATACTGTTTGCAAACAGAAACACTGGAGGGACTTCAGACTCTACCTTTAAAGAGATGCTGTGTAGCTGTTAACCCAAATATTAGCAAAATATTCAAATATATTATAATTAAGGGTGGGACTTTCATGTGCTAATTACAATTAATTAATCACGAAAATTAATGCGTTAAAAGATTTTAGTGCATTTAATCACAATTTGCGTTAGAAGCAAAGTAGAACCTTTGTCAGTGCCGATCTTCTGGTACACCCAATTACGCTGACGGACATGGCAAAACTCTGCATCTTTCTATATTTAGCAATGTTTCAAAATCCCTCTGATGTTCATTCAAGCAGCTAGCAAAAAGTGTAGCGATGTCTAGTGGTGTTATTTTAGACTTTCAGAGACAGACGTGAAAGAACAACTTTTCCTTCCTTCTACTAGCTGTGAGTGCTACTGCAGGCCTCTCCCCCGTCTTAAAACATATAAAGGCTGCAGGAAACATCAGTGGCAGACAACAGCTTAAAACACATAAAGGCTGCAGGAATCATCACATTTCTGTATCGCTTTTACTCCTTCGGAAAATATTACGTTGAGTCGCCCTTCGGTGTGCATCCAGTATAATGACGTAGACGGCGTTTTATCTGCAGCAAAACTCCTTGATCTTCACCAATACATTAAGTAGAATGAACGAACGAACGACTACTATTGTCCTGTGAGTCCAGGTTTAGCTTGCCAATAGTTATCAGGGTGTTCTACACACTTTTCAGGGCTGCGCGTTCATGATGCGCACTTCTGTAGTACAGCTGAGAAGAGCGGCTCGCTACCCAGACAACAACAAAAAAAAAAACAATTTGCGAAACTCTGAACTCAAAGGACAATGGTACTCATTTGTTCGTTCATTCTACTTAAAGCATTGATTAAATCAAGGAGTTTTGCTGCAGATAATGTGTTATAGAGAGGCTGCCCCATCTCTGCTATTATACTGGATGTACGCCGAAGGGCGACTCAATAACTTCCAAAGGAGTCAAAGTGATGCTGATGATTTTAATGGTAAGTAAATGAACGCATATACTCCTAGAAACAAGGTCCAGGTTGAAAATAATAGTTGTCCATTAAAGACACAAAATGTAACTTTTAGACCTTAAAAATCTATGTCTCTAACTCGTTTTGATGGCACACCAACATTCATTATGTGCATTTTCGAGGCGTTACTGCCCAGAGGTGTTCCCGGGGCTCAGACACAACAGTATGTAAGTTTCCCATCCGAGACGCAACTGTGACTTTGCAGCCGACTATTGGTTGCGCACAGTGTCACTTACTAGCAAACTGAAGTGAACCAGACATGAACACCGTGGGTGTTTTGAACACACACTAAAAACTGCTGGGTTATTTTATCAACCCAGCGGCTGGGTTATGAAATATTTGACCCATCATGGGTTATTTTAACAGAATTTGGGTTATTTTTAACCCAACAGTTTTTAGTGTGCACGCATCATGTCGGATTTGGTGAAGAAACGCAAAGAAACATTACCAGAGGAAAAGAGGAAAAGAAAGAGAGGAAGGGACAGATAAGATCTTTTACTGGCTGGAGGGAGCTCACAGTACAGGTACGATGCAAGATGGATGCTAGTTTAGCCGCCAATAGGGGCGGGTCCCTGAGGAAACTGCTAAAAGTTCCATTGTGTGTCTGTCATGTCAGTCAGTCATTTTCTGTACCGCTTATCCAGTTCAGGGTCGCGGGGGTTGCTGGAGCCTATCCCAGCTATTATCAGGCGAGAGGCGGGGTACACCCTGGACAGGTCGCCAGTCTGTCGCAGGGCCAACACAGAGAGACAGACAACCATTCACACTCACATTCACACCTAGGGGCAATTTAGAGTGATCAATTAACCTAACATGCATGTCTTTGGATGGTGGGAGGAAGCCGGAGTACCCGGAGAGAACCCACGCAACACGGGAGAACATGCAAACTCCACACAGAAGGCCACAGTTGGAATTGTTCGAACCCCTCCCCAGCCGGGAATCGAACCAGCGACCTTCTTACTGTGAGGCTGTGGTGCTAACCACCACGCCACCGTGCAGCCCCATTGTTAAAGACCATTGTGTGTCTTTAACAGTTAAAGTAATTGAAATTGTGCACTTTAACTTTAGGTCTGTTCAGCTTTTGGCCAGGGATAAATTTGATTTTTTTTCTTCGTTTTTCATAAGTTTAATTGCATTTGGTCAGACAAATATTGGGATACTGGAATTAGGGCTGGACGATTATGGAAAAAATTATAATCTCGATTATCTTGACTGATATTGAAATCAAAATTAGTATACACGATTATTCATTGATTTTATAAAAAGTGTTTTTTGAACCATCTAAACTCAACCTCAAACAAAACTTTTAAAAAAATAAAACCGGAAATAAATTAGAAACAAGTAAAGGAGTAAAATAAAGAATATTATTTAAAACAATAATAGCAAAAAAAAATTATACTCAGTCTACATGCATTCCTGTTCTATACTCCCTGCAGTTTGCTTCCAATAACTCCACCAGTCTGTTCAATTCAGGATTAATTGTTTTCCTTCGATTACAGTGTTTTTATGATTGTGAAAAGGCAAAATTGAAATCACGATTAAAATTCGATTAATTGTCCAGCCCTAGCTGGAGTCCCTAAAAATCTATATGAATAAAGAAAATGTTATTTTTGGGGGGTATAGTATACATATTTGTCTGTATTAGTGTACAAAATAACCGGTGTGCTAAATAAAAAATATATGAATCAAATATAAAAACACAATATAAAAGGCCACTAAAATTACATTATCTCAATATATACATAAGCACTGTGGTAAGACTTAATTGGATGAAAGAAAGCTAGAATAACCAACTTACAAAGAGAGTCAGAGTTCTATGTAGATGAGACTGCAGAGCTCTGACAGCCTGACCTGATGAGCAGTGTTGCGATGAGTTATTGCCTGTGGCAGGAAAGACTTTCTGTATCTGTCCTTCTGCTGCAGAGCTGAATCAGTCTGTTGGTGAAGGCGCTCCGCTGACGGTCCAGGATACAGTAGAGGGAGTGCAAAAAGTTACCCACGATGGAAAACAGCTTGTTCAAAGTCCCCTCTCCACTGCCTCCAAAGTGTATAGTGTTTGCAGCGGATAATAACAGAACCAGCCCTTTTGATCAGTTTGTTGATCTTGTTTCGACGGCTGTCCCAGCACACCACAGCAAACAGTACACTGGGGAAGACAGACTGACAGATGGATCTGAGTGCCTCAGGAAGACACTGTCTGCCTAAGTCATTTCTCTGAATGGCATTACCTTGGCTTTCAGTTCTAAAGTGAGGAACCTTGGAGTTACTTTTGACCAGGATTTGCCTTTTGACTCATATATAAAACAGACTTTCAGCCTGTCTTCTTTCAGCTATGTAATATTGACAAAATTAGGAGCATCCTGTCTCCATGCATTTGTCACTACAACCCTACAGGGTTTGATTGATGATGCACTGAACACCTCTTGACTTTTCTATCTTTGCTCTCTAGTTCCCATGTATAAAGACATGACATCATTAATTTGTGCCTCTTTTTTCAGCAGGTATCCCTGGCTAAGGGGTTATATAGCTTGTTGACCCCTCTGTCCTGTCCTGTCCTCTCCACCACAAACCGATCATAGCAGATGGCCACCCTTCCGGAGTCAGGTTCTGCTGGAGGTTTTTTTTCTTTTTTTTTTTTTTTTTTAAAATTCACTTTTAAAGGAGTGATGACAAACAGTTAAAAACTAGTTTATGTTGTTGGCATTACTGCTATGTAAATACTCCAAAAAACGCATTTTTACAGCGAGTATTGTTTTCGCCACCTCACTCCTCAGTAACACAGTTGGTCCGTGAAGGAGCTTTACCCGAGACCCGTGCTTCATTTTTCACCCTTTTCGCATACCTTATTTGAGATCTGGTCGCGCGCGGTTGCTAGCATCTGCTAGCAACTGGCACTTCAATAGTGAGCACTTATCAACAGACAGCATTTAGAAAATAAAAAACTTACAGTATCAAGGTTGGGCCCCCCCCTCAGTGTTCTGCAGGTTTGCTTTTAAATCCATTTTTTGTCCAACCTGCTGCAGAGAAGTCACAGCTCCAACATGCAGCTGATCAGACGGGAGGAGGGGGAGCGGACGGTGCAAACCGTAGGAGAGGGGGCTGTTTACTTGATAGTGTGCTCTTATTGGGCAATTAAATTACGTAGATGAGAATTACGTATGAAGCCTGCGTCTATTCAACTGTTTCTAGCAGAGAGCAAAGCTGACAGACCAACAGGACTTATTCTCACTCTACATTCACATGCCTCATCAGTGCACAATAGACATATTATACCCCAACCCCAAAAAGTGAAATTTATGTCATGCACCTTTAAAGCTATTTTTCCTTTCCCACTGTTGCCTGTTGCGCTGAAACAAATAGAAGATTTGATGCAGTCAGTTAGTTTCTATAGGTTGGCAAGTATTTTTTTTTTTTTAGAAAATGGCTTATATGAACACAGTTATTTCAAACTGGACTATGTGGACTGAATGTTGGATTTGCTTGAAAGGATAACTTTCTTTTGTTTCAACCTGGACCTTATTTCTAGGAGTTTATACTTGTATATACTCACTGGTAAAATTTCTGTATCACTTTTACTCCTTCGGGAGATATTACGTTGAGTCGCTCTTCAGCATACATCTATATAATGGGAGAGACGGGGCAGCCTCTCTATAAGGCATTATCTGCAGCAAAACTCCTTTATTTCACTGATACTTTAAGTAGATTGAACGAACGAATGAGTACTATTGTCCTGTGAGTTCAGAGGTTCAAAGTTTTCAGTTTGGTGGTGTCTGGGTAGCGAGCTCCTCTCTCAGCTGTGCTGTGGCGCGCGCCCATCCGGAACATGTGTGGACTAGAGTGTAGAGAAAACCCCAATAACCAACAGAGAGTTAATTCTGAACTCACAGGACAATGGTACTTGTTCGTTGACTTTTACGAGCTTTTAACCACGTTAGAATGTTATTCCTTCATAAAAACCTCATTTAACCATTATAGCTTCTTAAGCTTTCTGAAGGGGTAATGAGTGACCTTTTATGTTGTAACTTTTTTTCTACTAATGCAAATAGCATAAAACTTGGTCAAGGTGTGTATTTTGGCTTGACTCGTGGTATTCTAGAAGATGGGTTACCCAACTCTTTTTCTAAGGTCTCTAATAAAAATACACCTCATTTACTCCTTAGTGCCAATCTGTGCCACATTGACTTGCATTGAAAAGGACCTTTCTATAATCAAATGCCATTTCAGAATAATTTTTTAGGATTAATTTTTTTTGCTTCACACACTTGCTCTACACTTCAGTGATGTAGTTTGAACTGTTTTCCATGACATGAGATCATTTACTCAAAAGGGGCCCCACTTTTTATCTTGGTGATGAAAAAACCCATAGACTTCAATGCTATTTCAGCAAATCAGTGTCCTTAAAAAACTCAAAAATGCTTAACACATCCAATGAAGGAAACAATCTTTTTTCTTCTTTCATGTGAGGTTATTTGAGCGTGAAAGGGTCTCAAATTTGTAATTTTGGAGTTTGTTTGTTTTTTTCAAGCATTTTGATCACTCAGATCACATGTATAAAAGACAGCTAATTATTTAGGTCAGTCTTTTGCAAAGGAATTTAGTTCCCTCTCTGTAATGCACTGCCATTCCTGTTCAGACTGGAATTTTCCCCACATTTTTTGCATTTTATCTTGAAACAGCTTCCCATTGAGCTTTTTTAATTGTGGTTGCTATAAGCTATGTTTAGGTATGCTCTGCATACCTAATAATGGCCTGCCACTTACAGGCTATTTTTTACTTATTTCGACCCACTTTTCAGTTTTAGGCAATGGGAACATTGTGTGTTACAAGCTGGAACTTAAAGGGTTAAAATTTTGAAACTCATTGATTTTTTTTGGTATTGATGTTTAGGCCAGAAGTCAGTGATGACAGCCATGAAAAAAAAATTCAACTGGCCATTGGCCAGTCCGTGCCCTTAAGAAGCTTAACGTAACTTTGAAAAAAAGAAAAAAAAAAACACTGTAACGCAAAAAGTAAAGATGCATCAAAAAACATTTTTAACCTTTTTTTTAAATACTCCAGGGCTCTGATAATCCTGCACAAAAGAAAAAAAAAATTGCATTAATCACATTTATTTTAACCCCATTTTCAGTTTTTGGAAGTGGGAGCACTGTGTATGCAATGTGGAATTTAAAGGGTTACAATTTTAAAACTCATTGATTTTTTGCTATTGATGGTTAGGCCAGAAGTCTGTGATGACAGCCATGAAAGGAAATGGTAACTTTTCATTTTTAGATAATATTTACAGGCCATTAACGGACAACGGACTTAGGCCAGCTGTCTGTGTAGTGTGTGTCATTGAATTGCCGGCAGCAAACGTGCAATCTTTGTTTTATTATGAAGTTCGGCCCTTCACCCTGGCAAATCGCTTTGGTCCAATTCTTCTTTAGCATCACTTCAGTCGGGAATCCATGAAACCTTAAGTAGGGTTGGCGTTGTTTATTCGATTTACAAAGTGGAACAGAGCATTGACATTGGATTCAGCTATTGTCGAACTGGCCCGGAAGAGGAAATGGCCAAATTCTACAAGTTCCGGAAACCGGAACACGAAGCATGATAATCCCCAATTGCGTTCTGTTGGGATAAACTCGTCGATTACAGCGAACTTTTTTTTCTTTTTTCAAATGTCGACTGGAGCAGACACCAGATTCACTCAAATTGTCAATAAAAATGGCAGATGCAGTGAAGAAAGTAAGTATTTTGCGTAGGGATGGGTACCGAAATCGGTACTTTTATTGGTACCTACCGAACTCAGTCGGTACTACCGGGTACCGATTCACGTAAAATCAAACGGTACCATGTTTCGGTACCTAAATGCATCCTTTTTAATGTGAGGTAGTGGAGGAGTTTGTTATTTCTGTGCCGCACGTGAACGTTGCATCGCAGCATGACATCAGCAGCAGCGGCCGCATGTTCAGTCAGAAGCTTTCCTGGCTTCACTTCTCTAAAACATCAAGTTCGCTGCATTATTTGTGATGCGAGCGGCGGGAACACGTCTGATCTGAGGAAGCAGCTGATTAAACACAATATTCTTTGCACAATTCCGTTCCCGACGCGTCATCCGCAGCCCGCAGAAAAAAGAGGGATAAGTCCGTCAGTGCCTCGGCGGCTGAACAGATGTAATCGGGGGCAGATAATAACCAGCAGGGTTCACAAACTGCCGTTCAAGAACTTAATACGGTGTGAATATTTACTGAGTTTACCATCAACCAAGACAGTAAACCAGATCTGGAGCGACGCGCATGTCACGTCTCTCCCTCCCTCCGTCACGTCCCACATCTTTATTAAATTCCTCATCACAGCGGAGTTTCCGCACGCGAGTGCACCAGCCACCATACTGCCATCTGATAAATAAGTCTGCGTCTCTGAAACAGCTGTGTTGTTTAACCACACGCAGAAACTGTCTGCATCAGTTAGTAACCTGATCCCTGCAGCAGGATACAGCCTCCGACCCGCGCAAACGCCGCCACAAAATCAGTTTAGTGCGAGAATATTCCGTCTTTTTTCTCATTAAATTATTCTGTCATTATTATTATTTCGTCTAACAAACTCCCAAAATCCAGATCAGCTGAAACACTTGTTCTCAGCTGCATTCACATAGATTTTACTCTAAAGTTCAAATCTGCACGGCCCTATTCTCTCTTTTTTAATCATAAATATTTTAAATTTTTATCATTTTAAAATCATACTTGTACTTTTTTGTCTTAATCATTTTCTCTTTACACTCCGCCTTGTTTATCTAAAGACTTTAATTTTCCCACACTTTATCAAAAAACTTCCTTCCATTAAATTTCCCACCAACGCTCTACATAACGAAACAGCTGTTTCTTTAATATATTATTTAAAAATTCTATGTTGAGAATGAGAAATAAATCTGTTATTGCCATAAAACACACAGAGTACCGAACTGGACCGTTGGTACCGCCATTCACAGTATCAGTTGTACCGATCATTCAAATGTGAAAGGACCCATCCCTAATTTTCGCGAAAGAGATTTAGATAGTGCACCCTTGAAACCATGGGTTAATATTGGTTTGGCTTTCACCCACTTCACTTGCTTTGAAAGAGATGCTTGAAGCTGAAGAGTGATGTGGCCATTAGCCTGAAGGGAGGGGCTCTTAGTTTGAATAGTGGTTACAAACAGAAACTGGGTAAAACTCCGGACTCTACTTTCAACACCAGATTAGTTTCTATAGTGGCGAGGGGAACATCTCTAGCATGTACATGGCTGTAGTTGACTTCTGGAATGTTTGAAAAGCATGAAACAGCTTCTTTAATGGGATGGTTAAAAGAGCTATATGAAGTCTGAAGTGCAGCATGAAGTGCAATTCACAGTGAATTGGACTTAAAGGGACTAGAGGCAGGAATTTAAAAAACAAACAAACATGCATGTCCATTTTTTTAAATACTAATGGTTGATGAAGCGCTAAATACCAAAAATAACGTTTCCACCCACGTTTCTCTCCGTTGCCTTGAACAGGCTGTGCGCTGCAAAATGCGCTGCAATTCGGTGTCCGAATTTCCCGCGCTGGACGAGACGTCAAATGGCCTACATCCTCAGTTTTGATACAGGAAGAAGATGGTTGTGGTAAATTCAAACAATGTAAGCGATAGTTATGGATTCTTCTGCCATCAGCAAACGATCCAGATCAACTGAAAGACCACTAAAAAGTGGAACTACGAAGAAAAAGGTGAGTAAATAACATTTTAGCTTCAGTTTGTGCACGCTCCCATGACGGCTTGGCTCGTGGCTGCAGTTACCTGAAGCGGCAGTCGCGAGTTTCGTTTCTTAATCTTGCCTCAAGTCCCTTAAATCTGTATAAGTATCTTGACGTGACTATCGTGAATTGGCACCATACACATAAATTAAACTGAACAGTATTGACTTGTTTCTGGCCCCACTGGATCTGAGCAGGGTATCCACTGTATACACCCAATGACATATTGCCATCTTGGCATGCCAGTAGCGTGTGCTGGCATACTAATGGTGTAGATCCAATGGTTAAATCCCCAAACTGTGTCAGGGTCACTATGGCCTGATTCCAATTAAAGGCACCCACTCACACTGTGCACTGGTGCTTAGGGAAGGATGTATGGTTTCTTTCAGGGATTAAAGAGAAGGAAAATAACTCTTGCACTCTTTCAAATAACTGGCCTTTGTAAACTGATAATGCAACATAATATAAGAAAACTCTCACAGACCTAAACACTGTTGTAAAGCCAGATCAAACTGCCGAAGAGCTTAAATCTGACATATCTGATTAAACACTGAGGGTGAATTTCAATTCCTGTCTTAACCCTCAATCTCAAAAATGCGCACTCCCGCGAAGTGCAAGTGCTGTCCCGATTCTCAGAAAGTTAAGGGGCAAGTTTGAGGGCTGAATAACCCTCAATATTGAGATTCTCCGACACCACCCTTGTGAGTAAGGGCTACCCAGAATGCAAGCGGCAAAGAAGGCGGGCTACAAATCTTAAGTAGTTTCTTTGTTAATGGAGATATAAATATTACGAGAACCATTGTTTTATCATAGTTTAGGCCCATGTCATGGATTAGTTACTTCATTGTTGCATAATATTTATTTTTATTTTACGATCTTTTGTTAATAGCGGCTGGTGCGGTCAATCCATGTTGCTATTGTTTAAGTTAGTTAACGTTACAAAATGGTCATTTTTCTCGGCGCTAATGTCGTTATTTTATAACGTGCTTGTGCCGATAACAGTATAAGAAAACCGGGCTGATGTCATCTCCCGTAGTTGCAAAGTTATGGAACGATAGTTCTGTTTCATTCCTTCTCTAAACAAAGCTCCTCGCGCTCTTCGCAGGTCGAGTCCTAATGACAATTGTCAGTCAGGTGACGTGCAGGCCAGCTGACTTGCAGTCATCCAGGAATTCATAGAACCACAGTAACCTACGTAACTTTCGTTATAGCTGGTGTTTACCTTTCAATAAGCCGTGGTATGCGGTGACAGCTGAATATGTCCATAGGCAGGGTTAACAGTGCAAATAAATGTAAATAAATTCTTCTTCTTCTTCTTAGTCTCCTTCTTCTTCTGAATTGACAGACTGAACGCCGCTTTGGCAGAATGCTGCCCCCCACAGTTTAAAGACGTATCTGCATTTAAGGGTGTCCCATTTCCAAGTCACAAAATAGCCCTTAACACTTGGTTTTGAGGGCTACTAATATTGAGGGTTGAGCTTGAGGGGATTGAGGGTTAAGATAGGAATTGGAATTGGGCCTAAGTCCATCTATATGTTAAGAGCTTTTTATGGATTCGGCCATTCAACATTTTGCTGATGTGGCATTGACTGAATGAGTGAAAATTTTTAAAAGGCTCATATACTGTAAGTAATTTAGCATGTTTGACAGCTTGAATAAACTGATGAGATACTGAGAAGTACTGATGCGATCACTTGGATGTGGAAGCAAAAACAAAAAAAAAATCACTGAGGTAGAAGGAAGCTTGGAAACTAAGATACATGAGTAAATGAAGAAATGACAACACAGAGTAAAGATAAGTTGACTTGTCAGTCATAGTTTTGAATCAAATCAATAACCACTACCTCAGATATGTCTGAACAAAAGACAAATACAGCCAAAGGCACACTATCATCAGTCACGGCACTCCACTGGTCTCTAGGCTCTCTAGCTCTGGTGGATCACAATCACATCCCAATTTTAGATTTATGTCTTCTTTGACGTTTCAGTGCTTCAGACAGTGTTATGAACAATTGATGTCATGTTCTGTATAGTTGTGGAACAGGTCTTTTATAAATGTCATTTTGAGGCTTTTGTTGAAACTAATTCAATGTGGATTAAGCTTGTGAGCAAAAGGTAAAATGAACTGTTTTTGATTTGAATAGTGTCCATGCAAGAAAAAGCAGGGAAACATCTAAAGCTTGCAGCACAACAGTCCTTAAGGACTGGCGTTTAAGATCCCTGTCCTGTTGGAATTCAGAAGAGCACTCTGAACATACAGTATAGTGATGCATTTCCCAGCAACCCTGCCAAGATAAACCCAAGCATGGGGGTATGTGGACATTAGCTGTGTTTAAATGGAGGAGTTTTGATCCGATGGAATGCCAATCAGAATAAAAATGCGTCTCTATCGGAAAGAATTTTTAATCTGATCGAGAGGGGTGGTTTAAACCTTACGATCAGAACAGCAGGAAAAAATGAGCATGTAAACACTCATTCCGATGTTTTCTGTCGTATGTTGTCTCTGCACATGCTTGAACCACATGAGGGTTGCATGACATAGCAGTTTCAGGGAAGATGGAGGAAGCAAAACAGAACGGGACTGTGGTGGATGCAGCTTTTTTGTTAGAAACTGAAGAGTTAAAGCAGCGGTAGGAAACCCTGGTCCTCAAGGGCAGGTGTCCCTTCAGGCTTTCCATTTCTCCCCACTCCAGCACACTTGACTCAAATCAAATGGATCTAACAGCAAATCAAGTCCTGCACAGAGATTCATTGATTTGAAACAGGTGTGTAGGAGCAAGGACAAGCGGAAGACCTGCAGGATGAGGACCAAGGTGCCCCACCCCTGAAAGATTACTGAGCATTCCAACGGTCAAAAGATTATGATTATAAATAAAAAAAAAAAAAGAAAATCCCTCTTCTTCCAAACAAGGACACATTATGCATGTCAAAAGCATTACAAATGTATAAATCTCTCCATCAAGTTTATACAACTCTTTGGATCACTATTTTCAGCATCCATGTAAACACGTCAGCTGGAATCTCTGATCGGAAAGATTTCAGTCGGATTGACAAATTACTTGTCCATGTAAACCCAGCTACAGTAATGATGTTTGACTTCAATTGAAAAGGATGTACAAATAAAAGGAACATAAATGGACCCCTTTAGGGCCCAGATATGCCCACATATGTCCAGGTCAAGGGGGGGTCAGTGGGGGCAGAGCAGGGAGGGAGTTGAGCGTCCTCCCTGCGAGTTGAGTGAGGACGCTCAACTCCCTCCCTGCCTGATGAAAAAAGCTGTCTCTGAGCCTGCTGGTTCTGGCCTGGAGACTCTGCAGCCTCCTCCCCAACGGCAGCAGGGTGAAGACACTGGGTGGGGTACGTGGGGTCACCTGTGATCCTGGTGGCTCTGCAGGTGAGGCGGGAGTGGTAAATGTCCAATAGAGAGGGGAGGGGGACACCGACGATCTTCCCAGCTAAAACAAAATATAGCCTGAAAGTGATCCTTCTTTAGTGCTCCCTCTTAGTGTCCCAGGTGAGTGTTTCCTGGCCAGCCCATTTGCAATTTTCAGGGGAGCAAAGTACCCCTTAGCTACCCCATAATTTGAACCATGATTTTCTTGTTTTGACATTATTACGTTTTCTTTTACAGTAAATGTCTTTTTTCTGATTTTGCAAAGCAATAACACCTAAAGAAAATAATCTTTTTCAACATAACTTTGTTTTTTTTCCATCAATTTAAATTTAGTTAAGCATCCAAAAATCTAATTATTAGTGTTTTCTCAAGTAAAGCCAATGTCACCAAATCACCTCTGCTGAAAAATATTCATCACTAGCTCTTTAGCTGAATACCAGGAAACAGCTACTGTTTTTCTTGGTTTAATCACATTTTAACAAGTTATAAAAAGGGGGCTGGTCCACCAGAGGAAGAACATCACCATGGTGTCCTTTCTTTTATTGCTGAGCAGAGACCATAAAAAAGGGGGACAAACCTTCCGTTATGTCACCAGTTAATTTTTTAAGAGCTAAAAAGTGAAGCCAGTTGGGTGTTCCTATCATCACCAGCTTTGCTGTGTTGCATGTGTCGTCACTCCCAGGAAATACAAAAATGGGCAAAGAGCAGCCTCGGGGCAAATGATTGACAGTCAACGTACCCTGGACTAAACACTAACCAAGCTAACTTGAAACTAACAGGAGCTAATAATGATTAGCCCCCTAAGATAAGGCATGTTTGGACTTGCTGTAAGCTGGCTAAAAAACACCATTTTACTACTCTGCTCCAGAGTAGCAAAAAGAAAGAACTACAATTTTTTAGCACTTTTCTGGATTTCCTCTGGGTAGAACCTCACCTCACTTCAGGCTACAGTAGCTACGTTTACATGGACAAATAATTCATCTATGTGATTGAAATCTTTCCGATCGGAGCGTTCAGCTGACATGTTTACATGGACGGTGGAAAAGTGATCCGATCAGTTGTATCGGTTGCTAATGGACAGATATTTTTGTAATGTTTTTGACATGCGCACTGGCTCCTGGATCGTAAGAAGAGGAGTTTTCTTATTAAATGCATAATCTTTTGACCGTTGAAATGCTCAATAATCATTAACTCTTTCAGTGGGGATTTTCAAAAAACACAGCCATATAACGGGTCTGTACTGGACCCGTGGCTGAAGCACATGATCATGAATGGATCCGCTATGGATCCGGGCAAAGGTGCAGCTCCAGCTTTAGGTCTGCCTTTGTTTCGCCTAACATCAGAGTTTCTAGTCAGAACGCGGATCATCAGCGGATCCATTCCGCTGTGCAAGCGGACTGCGAACAGCGCAGCTGCCGCGGATCCGCGGCGCTGTCCTTTGCTATCTGGGGATTCCCAGCAAAGTCCTGTTGTGTTTTGCTTCCCCCGTCTTCCCTGAATCTGCTACTTCACGCAACCCCCACGTGGTTCAAGCATGCGCAGAGTGACTGTTTACATGAGCATTTTTTTCTGCTGATCGCATCGTAAAAAGGTTTAAACCACCCCTCTCGATCGGATTGGAAATTCTTTCCAATCGAGGCCGATCGGATCAGCTGACATGTTTACATGGCGCATTTTTATTCTGATTGGCGTTTGATCGGATCAAAATTGTGCCATGCCAAACGCAGCTAATGACCGTGTTTACATGACAGTTTTAATTCCTTTTTAATTCTGAATTGAAGTTAATTCGGCTTTAAGAAGACCATGTAAACCCTTAATTCCGAGTGAAAACAATCATTCAAAATAAAACTTAATTCCAAACTAAGTGGTTGGTTTATTCTTTTAATTCTGAATAAAATAAATTGCCTGTCATATTCCAAGTTAATTCCTGTCGTTCTGCGCATACTTCTCTCCATGTCCTTTTGTAATGGTCGAAGCGCACGTGAAACAAGTGACTTGTGCCAGCTGGCGGAAATGGAGCAGTATGTTAGTGCCAAGCTGCTGCTACAAAACTGCAATCAGTTAAAATCTGTGTTATTTTGTGGTTTTTGTGTTGTAGCTGAAACAAAAAGGAGCAGGAACCGGCATCTGTTTACTTCCAGGTAGACGGAAATGGATGCAAATTACGTAACTTCTGCCTCCTGTCAAATCAGGACCGTTCCTAACCACCAGATCTAAAGCGGAATTAGATAAATGTGTTTTCCATGTAAACCTTCAAGCGCTGCTAGCCATGAGCTTACTCGTTAACCAGTTAGCTGCAAGCTAACGCAGGGAACGAGTGCCTCTCCTCTGTCATGCCTGACTCTATGCCAAACCGGTGCAGCTCCTCAACAGTTGTGGGTCCGCTTGTGCTGTTCTGGATCTGCTCATTTCAGTTCTGAGTTCGCTCAGTGTCAGCATTGCAGGCTTTAAGCTGAACTGAGTGGACTTAAAGGCTGGGAGACAGACTGTAGACAGCTGACTATATAATCTGGTTCTAGCTTGTAAAATGTGATGTCCCCAAATTCTTCAGAATCATCACACTCTTCTGAAGTGGATGATGATCCCACTACACAAACCAATTCAATCTAGCTGTTCCGGAGCCATCTTTCATGTTTTCCACAGCTTTGATTATACGTGTAAATCAATGAGCCAACCGCAACTCCTTACGTTGCTGATGTCACGTCACAGAGGTTAGGCATTGTAGAATATTATGCATACTTTTAGAAATAGTTTATATAGAATGATTTAAAGTCTAAACAGATTAAGAATAGTTTGGAACTGAGAGGTTAAGAGTTCACTCGGCATAGAAGCATCAGATACCCTTTTGTTTTAACTTTTGATCATCTAGTGTAGCAAAGTCCTTGGTCAAGTGACTTAAGGCAGGTACACACTACAGGAAAATCAGCCTGATTTATATCCCGATCTTCCCCTTATGATCAAAGCCAGCAAAGGTCCGATTGTCGGATGTTTGCAAAAAACATCGCATCTGATCGTCTCATGGTGTGATGTGAGTTATGAGTGATTTTGTTCGATCCGATCCGCTTGGAAGGCCTCAGAAGGAGAGATCGTAGATAATGAACATGTTTAATATTTGCCACTAGAAATCCTGGTGTGTGTGGTGTTCCGAGAGGACCCGAACTCTCACAGTGTTCACAGCTGTGCAAAATCAAAAACGCTGCTCTCATTGGGAAATCACGTGGAGGCTCCCGGAACAACAGCCAATCAAAACGCAAGAGCCAACAGCTGACTAACAGCTGACTGGCGGAAAAGGAAGTAAACAAAAACAAAGAGCACATAGCCATTAGCTTACAGCCCTGCTCTCCAAGCTATCTAATGTTTGTGGCCATTTTTATTCACCTCCAACTCGCGGTCATACAGCCACTTTCTTATTACTCTATGACTTTTTCCACAATGTTTTTTTCAATGTATGTGTGTTTTTTTTTCCCCACAATGTAAGAGGCTGAAAAGTCCACTAAGTTTGTTTATGCTTCACTTCGTGAAGTCTCATCACGAAGTCTCGCTGCGAAGTCTCGTCACGAAGTCTCGTTTGATATCGCGAGATTTGGGATGTTGACAGTGAAGGAGCCGATTCTCTGCTGACTAATCAGTTAGTGTGAGGTGTTCTCTGTCTTGTACACCCCACACTATATGATCAGAAGAGGCAAATCTTGTGTGATTTGTCTTTTGTAATCATCAAGTGTGTGGTCTCTACATCTATGAAGGTCTCAGGAATCCTGTAGTGTGTACCTAGCTTTAGATAAACAAGTGACAAGCAAATAATTAAGTGGACTCATGAGCCATCTTCAGACTTGCATTGCGGAACATGAGCGGTAAAGTTCATCCGCTCTTTAAACGGACTCAGCTTTTCAAACATGCTGCTTTGTTGCGGACTTACCGTGTCCCGGGTGCTTTCAGACATCAGGAAATGTTGCAGAAAAGTCAGCACAGCCACACTCTCCCTTCAGCTCTGTCCAGAACATTTCCTTGTGCGTTCAGCCAAACCAACGTGCCACAACATTCCCGCTCTTATGACATGGGGTCCAGCCGGTACATGTCCGCTACATCTCCGGGGTAAAAGAGTGGGTCGCACGCCTGAATGCAGGCGTTATACAGGACGGAGTCCGCAATATTACCACTTTCCAGTGCAAGTCTGAAAGGGGCTATAGTGAGTGGGGAGTTTGTATTGTTTGTCTTTTTCCTCTCTTCTGTATTTTCCCATTCTTTTAAGCTCTCAGTGATCAAAGGAACCAGTGGGAGCCAGGGAGGAGGAGCTGCTGGACTCTCCAAGATTCTACCTACATTTTGACACTATTTAAGAGATCTAGGGACAGTTAGGAGGCGTTCACACTTCTTTGGCTGATGCCAGCATTTTGTTGGTGAGAGGGCAAGAACTCTGAGCTCTGTAATGCATTGCTCTTGATCTGTAATAAATTGGTAACTTTGATTCTGCAGTGTTTTGGTTTTTTATTTCTGATGCAAAGGTCTCGCTGAGAATGGGTAAAAAGGTGACAGCAGATTTAATGTTTAGAAGGTATATCAAAATACCCATTTTCTTACAGTATGCTAGTGAAAAGCTATTACCGCTCAGCCGTGCCTCACTAACATTGGATATTTACGTAAATACAGGTCTGATTGACTTTTAACTGCACAGAACTACTTATTTTGTCTTGGTGTGTTGTTGTATGGCAAAGTTATTTGAAGTTAAGGTTGTGTCATCAGCACTTTAATTTGGAATTATTATTTCCAAGTAAATACGAAAGGGAATAATTTCATTCCAAATGATTTAATTCAGAATAGTTAATTTCAAATTTTAAAAAACATCATGTGACCGGGGCCAATGAGTCCATCAACAATATAAAACTGAAACATTTGAAAAAAGAAAACAGGTCTTTCAACATTCTTGTTTTTCTACTTATACATGCGCTGGCTTTTCTGACCATTTGCGTTCTCTTTATACAACCATGTTTAGTTTGCTTCCTGCAAATTTCACACTTTGATAATCTACTCAGGGCTCATCTGCTGCTTGCAGCTGTTAATGAGAGGACAGAGAGCTTGAAGGTTTGCTGCTGACTCGTCTAATACAGAGCTCAGCCTTAAATGAAGCGAATGAAAGGCTGACAGACTGTGGAGGGGAGGGAAAATGTGTAAATTAAGTGAAAAGGAGATTGGTTATATAAGTATGAAGGCAGCTCAGACATATTTTACAAAATTTTTTCTGAATGTGTTTGTTCTTTTGTGACAAAGCAGTGGATACACCAGTGGAGGCAAGATTGCTGAAGCTTATGTACAAAGCAGACATAATATTCATTCGACAGGATTATCTAACTGTGAAGTTACAAACAAAAAAAAGTGCTCGTTTTAAGTAACACCACATTTCAAGCAAAGCCTTTAAGCACTTGTGTTATTTTTAGAGTTTATTTTCTCCAGTTTGTGCTTTACAGTCACAGTTTTCACTGCAGAGGAACTGCCACCGTTCAAACTGTCGGACACCAGCACGAAACATTCAGAGTGCTATGTTTTAGTCTCCAGAGTGCAGGGCATAAGCACAGAAGTGTCAGCCAGTCTGTGCTTTAGACGGCCACTCGGGAGGCTCAAAGAACTATAGAGTTGTTTGGTTTAAAGAGGAGTAAAAAGAAGCCAGAGTGCATCTCTTTGACTGCAGTCAGATTTATCTACAATTAGGATTCTTAGCCATTTTTCTGTTGTTACATCAGTGAATCAGCAGGGACTGTTCAACTGGATTCCTGGGGGTAAGCATTAAAATTTCTTAGAATTATTGGTAGGGGAACATTACTCTATCCCTGTCTCCTGCTCCTTTGTAACTCGCCATGCAATGTTAAGCCCACAGCAGTTGCATTAAAGGTTGAATATGGAATATTTTTATTAAAAGCTATATTTTTTTTTAAAACATACCTACATAGGTCATTTGGAGGGTTGCAGAATGAAAGTGCAACATTTCCTAAGAAAAATTATATATAGCCTGAAAATAAATATAAAATAAATTTTAACTGGTTTGACAATCGCATTATGTTTACATCTTCAAGCCAATACACCCCACCATTGCAGGTTGCCAAATATGGTCTCAGTGTGGCAACAGTATGTTGGGTACAGTTAGGCTGGTACAGGGGTAAACAGTGGAGTCGGCAGGTCAAGCAGCTGCTTCAGAGCCCCTGACACATTGTCATCCATCTCTGAAGAGGAATGACCTGATAAGAGCAAATGCTGGAGAAAATTTAGGTGAAGACGACACTAGATGGACCCACATAAACCTTTTTGACAGCATCAAAACACAGAAATGGCGACTTTCCTCCTGGATCGGTAAGCTAACTTGTTTGCTAATGGGGCTAACGTTAGCTGTCAGTTATAAACGTGTAACAAGTGTAACTTGTTTGTAGGTTTGAAGGCGAGGTGAGGCAAATTAGAGGCGAGGCAATTTAGAAGCTCTGTGAATTAATTTAGAAGCTCTGTGAATTAGAAGCTCGGCTCCGCTCCATGGAAAAGACCCCATTAGCTAGCCAGGGCCCAGCTTTAGCCGGAGTGGAGCCTCATGGCAGTGGATCTAGAAAAATATTCAAAGGAGGGGCAGGAATTTTTCTGGGGTGGCAACTGAAGCAGATGATTACTGTGACACACCGACAACCTGTCTAGGGTGTACCCTGTCTCTCGCCTGATAATTACTGGAATAGACTCCCGTGACCCTGAATTGTACCAAGCAGTACAGAAAATGAATGAATATATACAGTTGTCCTTAAAATTATTCAAACCCTCCAATTAAAGAGGGGAAAAAAATCTGCTTCAGGTGAAATGAGTTGAAATTGACAAAAGTGATAATAACTAAAGATTCTATTAAAATAATGACAGTGATATTGAATTGTGTATCGAAAGAAATATTGAAACAAGCATGATAGGCCTCTGAAGCTGAAATTTTGTTGAGCAACACTTTGAGGCAGTCAGGTATTTTCTGTAATGTTCAGAAAGACGTCTGCACCTGTTGACAGGTATGTTGGTCCTCTGTTTGTGGGAATGGTGCTTTAATGTGTCTGGGATAGTTTTGATTGTTTAGTTGTTTTTTTTAGATATTGTTTTCCAACACAACTGAAAAGCAATAATTTATTAAGCTAAATTATAATTTTGTAAATTTTTGTTTATTATTAGTTTCTTTAGTTTGTTGTTATTTGAAGTTGTATTGTCAATTGAGTTAGCCTTTTCTTTAAGTGGAGGGTGTGAATAATTTTGAGGACGACTGTATATAAATACACATGTATATGTATGTGTATAGCAGCATCTGAAACAGCATTGGTACAAAATAAAATAAGCAACTGAATAAAAATGTATCTGAGAACTTCTATAGACAGAACTATTCTACAAAGTAGATGAATGCATTGTGTGGAAATAAATTTGAACTGAAACAAAGTACTGAACATTTACTTTTATTATTAACTCAGAACAGGCAAAACAGTAAATTCCACGAATTAGCTGTGAGTTCTCCAGCCAAGAATTGGATTGATACCAGTCAGTGTGGAAGCTTCTCCTGGTTCCTCCTTGTTGGGCCTTTGGAAAACTCTCATGTTTAGGTTGTGTTGGCCGAATTGTAAGAGAGAATTGAGCAAATTGAGCAATGACTATTTAAACACACACCAAAATTCCCGTTTTTTAAAATTATGATTTATTTTTCTTGTTCAGATATAACTTTGTGTGCAGTGAGTCTCCATACTATCTTGACCAGCTCGACTGGACATGTTTGATGGCTCAGACGCTCTCTGTTCACTGCCGGAGATCTGCATGGTCTCTTTTTTCACTTTCTCCTTCATCATCTTATTCTCATTCTTATTCCCTCTTTAATATAACCTAGTGAATTAGTTCTTACCTCTTTCATTTCGTGCTGCTGCCTTCTGTCCTGGCAGCTTTCTCTTCCCTTCACACCACTTCAAAACAAAGCAGTCTCATGGCTGCAGTCGCGCTGTCCCATGCTGCCTTCAATGCAGTCGGACATCAGAGCTTCCCGCTCGTAATTGTACAAATTGCTATGATCTGAATCTCGATTTCCAAGTTGCCTGCTGGGGTGGCAACTGGGCTGGCAAGGCTTTGTTTTGGGGTGGCAATTGCCACCCCATGCCACCCTGGTAGATCCGCCCCTGCCTCCTAGACAGGCTAATCCTAGCCGTCCCGTGGCAGGTTCTGAGCAGCCGGAACAGCGGGGGGGGGCCCCCTTCCATCCCTACCTAAACTTATATGCAGGCCCTGTTATTGTTTTTTGAAATTACCCGATTATCATTTCATTACCTTATTTGGATTTTTTTACTGAACTCCTATCCTCAAGATCCCCCTCAGGACCGGAGTTGCCCATCCCTGCTCTAGTGACACCAGCAACCACAGTCAAATCCATACCAGGGGCCAGACCGGGCGACGTTCAATCCCGTTCTAAACTGCTGGGTAAGGATAAACGTAAATACCGTAACACTGTAATTCACGTCGGCGGTAATGACTCCCGGTTGCATCAATCAGAGGTCACAAAAGTTAATGTTGCTCCGGTATGTGCTTTTGCCAAAACCATGTCGAAGTCCGTAATTTTGTCTGGACCCCTGCCAAATCTAATCAGTGATGACATGTGTGACCGGCCCACGCTGAGGCTGTAATGGTCTAGTTCAATTTAAGGATGATGATGATGATGATGATGATGATGGTGGGATGATAAAGCAGGCAGCTGGTTCTTTATTAGGTTCCCTCAGGATCACAGTTTATTAATAGTCAAAGTAAAAGAATAAAGATTAAGAAAACAGTGACAGCTGGCACCTGTAGGGGAAGGTCCCAATACCAGCAGCGGGGCCCAACAACTCCCCAGCAGCCACGGCCCACAGGACAAACCAAATAATTAGAAGAAAATCAAAAAAAGGCATGCAAGCAGTTAACGTGCTGTTCAGCAAAAGAAAAACTCACTCATCTAACTTAATACAAATCAACCCGTGCGCCGCGACCACTGCAGAATCCCGCCGTGCGACAGACCAGGACTAACTCCCCCACGGACAGCCGGTCACTGGGAAGACACAAAGGATTTTCCTGAGGTAACATGTACAGAAACTGGTTAAAAGCAGTTTAAAATACCCCCACTAAACAAGGCAAAACAAAACAGCAGTGTGACAAGGTCGGTATCTACAAAAGAAAAAAAACATCTGTTAACAAACCAAAATAATGTATATAAAAAAACGTTGACAGTGTACCAGTCGCAGTACCTCCGGACATTGACTCAGAGGACACGCAGCTCTCCCGGTTTATATCAGTAACTTTAAAAAAAAAAAAGCAACTAATAAGCAACTAAGAGAAAAAAACAGGAAATAATCTTTGAAAAAGAAAAGCCACCATACCTTGTCAACCGTAGATAAAATATTAAAAGAAAAACCCTCCCGGAAGGTTATTGCAATCAGCTGGCACCCTATGGATTAAAAGAAGTTTAAGATGCAGCATCATACAGAGCCCATGCACAAACAAACAAACTGACACCTACCGAGCGCATCCACCACGTCACCCATACACCCAGCAGACCAAACAGCCTGCCTGGTTGCGCTTTCATGACGTGGCACATGCGCCTGTAAAGGCCAGGGAAGCGAGGAGGGAGGCGCACTCCCGGCTACGGCGTCGCTCAAGCGACACTTGACTGCCGGTTACGCATGTTTATCTGCATGTCATCATTTAATTGCTGGTTGTCTAGGTGGTGTCCAGAAAACAACGTGGGCATTGTAGATTACTGGAAAACTTTCTGGGGTAAACCTAGTCTTATTAGGAGAGACGGCATCCATCCCACTTTGGATGGAGCAGCTCTCATTTCTAGGAATCTGGACGATTTTATTAGTCAATCAAACCAATGATAATCCAGAGTTGAGACCGGGAGGCAGAGTTGTAGTCTTGTACACCTCTCTGCAGTTTCCCACCTGCCGCCCTCCCAAAACCCCATACTGACTGTGTCTGTCCCCCGAGCCCTCAGCATAAAATCCAAAAACACCTCTGAGGTAAATCATAAAAACCTCATAAAAATGTAAAGAATAAACTTAACAAAACAGAAAAATTAAATCATTAAATGTGGTTTACTGAATGTCAGATCTCTTTCTTGTAAGTCTCTGTTAGTCAGTGATCTGATTGGCAACCATCATATTGATTTATTTTGTCTTACAGAAACCTGGCTGCAGCAGGAGGATCATGTAACTATTCATGAATCTACTCCACCAGATTACTTAAATTTTCATGCTTCTAGAACTACAGACCGAGGAGGAGGTGTGGCTGCTATCTTCCAATCAGAGCTATTGATTAATCCCAGACCTAAGATTGGTCACAATTATTTTGAACACTTAGGGCGCAATCACAAAGCTTTTTTTCATTTGAATCAGAGTCCGTTTGCTCGGAAAGTCCGCTTCATTTGGGGGAGTTGTGAATGCGCAAACGGACTCTGATCCGGAACAAGCTAGCAAACTTGGTCTGCCTACAAACGCAGGTCTCAGTACATTTCAAGTGAACCAAATACGGGAAGTGGACTACAAATTGCATTGGCATTGTAGGTAAAACATTGGGCAACGTGGGTAAATGCTACAACAACAAATACATGTGTGGAACTGCAGTACTTCTAATGATGTCTCGTGGTCAGACATGGAGCTACAAGGAAGTAAAAGCTTTAATTGATATTTGGTCTGATGAAAGTGTAGCGGTTGCTGAATGGTTGTTGACAAAGATGACGTCACACACGGATCAGGATCTGCACATTTATTCTGCAAACGGCATGAGGGGCACAATTAATGATGTGAGCAGTGGCACGGTCTCTCTCCGCCTCCTACAGCAGTACAGAAAAAGCGAGGGAAAATCCCAGACAGATTTAGCTAAAATAACGGCCGTTTCTGCCAACTAAAACTCATAGCAAAGTTTAAAAACACAGAACAGCCATAATGTGGCTACATTCTTATGGAGTTAGGCCTAGAGATGGGATGTCTGACACCGAGACTCCGGAGCCTGTGTCAGCCGAGTGAGACAGACTACTCGAAACTGTGCATCAAAAGCCCCATCGTATCTCTGCGATCACATAACTGATGACGTATGAGGCTTCATGCACGCCAGTGAGACACCGGAAATTACGTAACTGATTCAAATCTTTGGCACTGTGTCAGCTGTCAAAAGGAGACGCCAGATGCTCAACAACCTCCCCCAAGCCCAGCGCTTTACAACCTTGTGAAAAAACTACAATTGAGACCTCTTTAAAGGATGGAGAATTCTGTTGGAAGAAAACGATCTTGTGTCACCCACAAGAAATATTATTGACCTAAGTCACATTATCAGAAAGTGTGGTACAAGTACAATCCCCTCATGTACATATTTGTTTTATCTACACATGGAATAGTTATTCAGTCTGTTTCCAGCTAAAGTGTTCCACAGTAATGCATCTGAAGTTTCCAATCATGCATTATTTTCAAATCCTGTGTAGTAAAAACAGGTTTGACCCAAGTTTCTTCCACTGAGTTGCATAAGGACTTTTCATAGACCCTCAGTTACATTTCCCAAACACTGATGTTGACATATTTGTCATAGTATTTCACAGCGCACTTGTGTTATATCCAAATCATGTCTGTAAAAACCTAATGAAACATCGGACAACACATTACCAGACTACTGGTACACTGTCAAAGTGTTCAACTCTTCCATGTGTACTTGACGATCATTTGACAGACGAGAAATGTGTAAGGCTGAATGGATTGATGTTATGTTGGAATATGAATCAATTTAGATGAATCAGTCTGAGGATTATAGCTGCTATGACTCCAACTGACCACCAGGTGTCACTGGCATGATCTACTATATGAGGCTTTGAAGCTTCGACTCTTTTTCCAATAGTCAAGCAAAGGCCTCAAAAGGTTCAAAAGGCTTCATTGGCCCATCTCTAGTTAGGCCCAAAACAAACTAGTTTTTTAACAGTTAGCTTAACAAAGAGAGAGACAGCATTGCAACACGTCTTACCCATACAGTGGCTTTCCAGCTTTTACCGCAGAGCTGCAGAAACGTCACAAACAGGATGACAGTCCGTCACTAATTAAGGCCCCCACGCTACAAGCAGTGACTAGGAACTTTATTAAGCATATAAATGGTTTGAAATGCTAAAACAATTCTTAAAACTTCTTATCATATTTAGTGCTGAATACTGATAAAACTGTAGTTTTTTGGCGACTTCAATGTTCATGTCGACAACGACAATGGCAGTTTAAACATTGCCTTTAATTCTATGCTAGACTCAATCGGTTTTTCACTAAATGTAAATCATACTCTGGATCTTGTCCTGACATATGGTATTGACGGTGAGGAACTGAAAGTTTTTCCTCATAATCCTGTTCTGTCTGATCACTTCTTAATAACCTTTGAGTTTACTTTACTTGACTACACAATGGCTGAGAATAAATCCCATTACAGCAGATGTTAGTGCTGCTACCAAGTTTAAAGAATCTATTTCATCACTATTTTCTACAATGCCAGGTAGAGCATCTATCCAAGCTCTACTCCAGCTTAGGTTGATCAGCTTGTTGATAAAATAGCAGTTTCAACCAGGACAGTACTAGACAATGTTGCTCTGTTAAAAAAGAACAAAATCTGTCAGAAGAAGCAAGCTCCCTGGTTTAATTCCTAGCTAAGAGCTTTAAAATAGGCATCAAGACATTTGGAAAAGAAATGGCGTGCATCAGGCTTAAAGGAGTCTCACTTACTCTGGAAAGAAAATCTAATAGTTTATTTTAAAAAATCCTTACGTAAGACTAGAACAGCTTACTATTTGTCATTGATAGAGCCATAGTGTGGTTGAGCCATGCATTCCCCCAACTCTCAGCTGTGATGACTTTATGAATTTGTTCATAAACAAAATTGTTTTTATTAGAGAGAAAATCCATGACATCCTTCCAACTACTGACAACGTCTTACCCCCAGCAGGTTTGAGACATCTGTAGATGCTGATCTATGTTTGGATCATTTCTGTTCTGTACAGATTTCTTAGTTAACCAAAATAATTGTGGCATTCAAACCTTCTACTTGTATTCTTGATCCCACCCAGCCAAGCTGTTTAAGGAAGTTTTTCCTTTCAATAACACATATATATTAGATCTGATGAATTCATCTCTATTGGCAGGATATGTACCTCAGTCCTTTAAAGACACACAACGGAACTTTCAGCAGTTTTCTCAGTGACGCGCCCCCTATCGGCAGCTAAACTAGCATCCATCTTGTTCGTACCTGTACTGTAAGCTCACTCCAGCCAGTAAAAGACAGTCTTATCTTGACTCTTGTTCTGTCCCTTCCTCTGTTTCTTTTCCTCTCTTCCTCCGGTGATGTTTCCTTGCGTTTCTTTACCGAATTCGACATGATGCGCATTCAAAACACCTGCGATGTTGATCCCTGGTTTACATCCGGTTGCTAGTGAGTGACGCGGTGCTGCAACCAATAGTTGGCTGCAACGTCACGGCCGCGTCCCGGATGGGAATCTTACATAGTGCTGTTTCTGAGCCCCGGGACGCCTCTGGGCACTGACAGCTCGAAAATGCGCATAATGAATGTTGGTGTGACATCAAAACAAGTCAGAAACACAGATTTTTAAAGGCCTCCTTCCACTGAAAACCCGTTTAACTTGCTCCTTCTGAAATACGGAGGGTTTCCCCTTGTTTACTTACACATGCTGACTTGCTAGCGTTGCGTTCCCCCCAGTCGGCTGTGCTTCCTCATCACAGAAACAATACGAAGAGAAGAGCGAATCGGGAACAGCCTTGCCCTTCTACGTAACATTGCAAATAGCGTATCCCACGTGGGGTTTCTATCTGTCCATTGGAAGGCAGGTAACCCTCCACTACACACTAGAAGTAAAGACGGCACGACTGTAGCTTCGGAGTTGAGAAGCTAATTAGCTAACTGTTTGTTAGCATGATGGAACAAACTTGTTTGTCGGCTCTATTTCCTGTCTGTAGCGAAATAAGAGCGGAGGGCGGAGCTTCCTTCATACACTGACGGGAGCCAGCCAATCAGACGGAAATTCATGAGAAGGACCTGGAAAAGCCTGCCGTTGAACCACAAGCCTCTCTTCTAGTATACAAATACAGCTGGATACTAAGCAACCAGAAGGTTTTTTTAAACAGAAACGATGCAGAATGCATTCAATAATAATGGAGAACACAGAAATATTAATGAAATGACCACGGAAGTACAACTTTAAGGTCTAAAAGTTACATTGTGTGTCTTTAAGACTGCAGTAATAAAACCTCGACTTAAAAAACCTACTCTTGATCCAGGGGAGTTGGCTAATTATAGACCGATATCTAACCTTCCCTTTATGTCTAAAATTCTTGAGAAAACAGTTTCAGCTCAACTATGTGCCCATCTGAGCAGAAATAATTTGTTTGAAAAGTTTCAGTCTGGTTTAAGAGCTCATCATAGCACAGAGGCAGCACTGGTGAAGGTTACTAATGATCTTCTCATGACCTCAGATAAAGGACTCCTGTCTGTACTTGTCCTCTTAGATCTCAGTGCTGCCTTCGACACCATTGATCACAACATTCTGCTACAGAGACTTGAACATGTTATTTGAATTAGAGGAACTGCATTAGACTGACTCGAGTCATATTTATTTGATAGATTTCAGTTTGTTAATGTAAACAACGAGTTTTCATCACACACAAGAGTAACTCATGGAGTTCCCCAGGGTTCTGTGCTCACACCAAAACTCTTCACATTATAGATGCTTCCTTTGGGTAATATCATCAGTAGACATGGCACAAATTTTCATTGCTATGCAGACGACACTCAGATATACTTATCTATGAAGCCTGATTAAACCAATCAGTTTGTTAGATTACAAAGATGTCTTAGTGACATAAAGACCTGGATGACTCTGAATTTTCTGCTTCTACACCGAGGTTGTTGTCTATATGGGCAATATATTGGCTGGTCGATAAGTGGCTATGGGCTCTATGCACAACTTCACTACTTCCTGAACTTAAGGTAGCTCCTTTGTTTCCTGTCTTTCATTACTGGACGAACTAATTAACCCAGGTGTGTCTGATCTCAGCAACTGGCCAGACACCTGGGTTAATCAGTTCGTCCAGTAATGAAAGACAGGAAACAAAGGAGCTACCTTAAGTTCAGGAAGTCGTGGAGCTGTGCATAGAGCCCATTCGATCCTGTTTTGGGGATTTATAGCTCATTGAACTGCTGACATTCTGCTCTGTTCATCACAAGGACTGACTGAAGGCTCCTAGTTGCCAAACCTGGCTGTTGAAACAGTGCTGCAGTAGATTCGAGGCAAGCCACAGAACCCCGCTGCTGCTTTGCCCCGAACACGAAGTTCCCTCAGAGAATTGGCTGGCACACCTCCCGCTGGACATGATTCTGTCTTGGGAGACAACGTGACAGACAGGCCGAACATTCCTGATTGTGGAAGCAGCTTTACTGATGCCTTCCTGGATTTCCTTTTTAAAGCTTGCTCAGTTATCATTTTAGTAATTTTATTGTGACCACTGGAGGAGGACTCTTTGGCTGTAAATCCCTAGTGTCAAAGGACACTATGGCTGTCTCAATTGTTTTTGTTTTGCAGGTCAGAGCTCACGGTGGTGGTGGTGGTGGTGTGGACTTGGTGGCGTCATCTTTGGTATGGTTTGCCGTGCTGTCTCTTGCACCATCTGGGGTTGAGATAGCACGTGTGACAGCATGTGAGTGGGGTGTTTTATACGGACACTTGGGTGTCCTTATATCTCTTCTTTCCTTTAAAAATAATTCCCTGGGTGCAACTCCTAGGGTGGCATTGTCGTAAGTTTGAACCAGAGTACATGTTGCCACACCAAGATTCGATCAGACTGTGCTGTAAACAACGCAGTTTTACTGGGTCTGTTTATTAAAAAAGTCCAGCTGTTGTTGATTTAGGAGTATCAGAAATATTTATTGAAACTGGATCTAAACAAGTCCTGAATCTAAATTAAGATGAGGCTTTCAGTTTTTACATCATTTTCTGCACTCACCTCACGGTTATATTAACCATTTAAAAGATTTTTAGGTCTGGTGCAGGGATCACCAGCTGTGGTCACTGTCCTGCAGGTTTGGACATGTTAACCTGTTGCAATACACCTGAGTCATATATTATTGGCTCATTATGAGGCTTGTGCAGAATTTGACTACAAGCTGTCATGTGTGTTACAGCAGAAGACAAAACCTGCAGGTCAGCTACAGCAAGGTGCAGTATATTGGTCTCCTCTCCACATTCAGACAAATGTTATGAACTGCAGGATTAGTTTTGAAAAATTCTGTTGGTCCAGATGGATTGTACACATTAAACTCTGTAAGTCATATTTATCTTGGTTACCATGGTTACCAGCGCACAGGTAACCATGACCTGGATATTTAATCAGGGTCCACTCAAGCACAGGTATTGCTGGTTTGGGGAGGCACACAGTTTTAGACTGTGCTCAGTTTGTGATTGTCTTTTTCTTTGAGTTTATGAAAATGTTATGCCGTAAGTGACGGACATTGTTTAAAATAAATTATTTTAATCTCAATGCTACGCAAGTTTGGAAAATCACTATGTTGAGCACAAGTTGGAACAAACCCAATCAGCAGCCAGTAGGGCTAAAGTATAGGGCTTAGCCACTACAATTCAAGTATAAAACTGCCCCATTATCAACGGATTCTGAGGCGTTTTATTGGAAACCAGCCAGCGGGCTCATATGGATCCTGGAAGTGGTGCCGCTGGATAAAGCTGACTCACCGTCTGCAAGTTCTGCACCTAAACCCAGAGCTACTGGGGTGCTACCGGGGTTTCTACTACCAGCTCTTTCTTTATTGTTTTTATTTTCTTGTTTTTTTATCCACCTCATCTGCTCATGTAAAAGCGGAGGCTGACAGAGCTGCTCTCATGGCCCAGGCGGCTGCATTAAAGGAGATGCATGCTTTGGAGGAACAAGCTGAAGCCTTGAGAAGGAGAAAGGAACAATTGGAACTGGATGCGCAAATTGCCTCTAATGCACAAATATCAGTCCTCCAGGCCAGAAGCAGTGTATCTGGCAGACAGTCTGATGGCATGAATTCCTACCTATTAAGGGGAAGGTGCTATTCCTAAAACCACGCCCACTCTTGGGAAACAGCAGTCCTCTCAACATCAGCCTGTGGAGAAATCTGTTAGATCTCAATCTCATCACCACAAAATCAAGGACGCAACTCACTTTAGACAGGATTATGTCAGCTCTCAACCAAATATACAAACATTGCACAGTTCAACTTTGGATCTTCTGAAAAGCCAAACAACGCCTGAATTAAATAATTCAGTTCCACAACCTCAATCATCAAATATCTGGAGATCTCTACACTTTGTTACACAAGCAAAATGAAATAACATCACTCCTTGTCCAAACACAAACCTCTCAGTTTCTACCACACAGACAAATTCCAGTTTTCGATGGAGATCCTCTTCAATTTCAAACATTCATAAAAGCATTTGAGCATTGTGTGGAGGCAAAAACAAAGGCCTGTGGTGACTGTCTGTACTACCTTGAGCAGTTTACAAGGGGGCAGCCAAGGGATTTGGTGCGCAGTTGCCTCCATATGGCACCAGAGAGAGGTTACCCCACAGAACAAGGACCTGCTCAAGGAGAATTTGGGTAACCCATTAAAGGTCACAGCAGTATATATGGAAAAAATCATATCATGGCCAAATGTAAGATCAGAAGACTTTCAAGGACTCCAAGCTTATGCACTGTGCCTGTGGGAATGCTCTAATGCTATGGAGGACCTTCATTATATGGATGAATTGAACATGCCAACCAACATGAAAGCTTTGATTCAGAAACTGCCTTATAAATTAAGGGATCAATGGAGAGTTAAGGCATGTGAGATTTTGGACGAAGAGCTTGTTTCATCGACATTGTCGGATTCGTTGAGCAGCAGGTCAGAATTGCTTGTGACCCTGTCTTTGGCAACATCCAGGACACTCCCCAGGTTAAAGGAGTAATGAAACCCAAGCCTCAGCCTCAGGTAAAGTCACAATTCAAAAGGAACAGTTTTGCAACTCATGTTTCCGTTGCTGAGTATAAAATGGATATTCACAAGAACAAAGTTCAGAAAGAAGCCATTTCAAGTGCAAAAACATCTTGCCTTTGTTGCACACGTGGTCATGAATTGGACCAATGTCCACAATTGGGAAGAAAGACACACCGGGAGAAACTGGACTTTCTAAAAGAGAGAGACCTGTGTTTTGGTTGTTTGTGCACAGGGCACTTAAGCAAGCATTGTGATAAGCGTATTATGTGCATGCATTGCAACAAGACACATTCCAGTATTCTTCATATTGAGAGAAGAGAAATGGGGACCCTTGGAGACACTGAACCGCCAAGAATAAAATCTGAAGGTTGTGCAGCATCATCAACTTGTGGCCATACAGGGGCTGGCAACAAAGGCATCCTTCCCATCTTGCAGGTACAAGTTAAGCGCTCCAAAGGCAGTAAAATCATCCAGACCTATGTATTTCTTGACCCAGGTAGCACAGATACCTTCTGCTCCAAACAGCTCGTGAGCAAGTTAAACATTGAAGGCCGAAGAACAAAGATCTATCTGCGCACCATGGGTCACAATAAGACTGTACCAAGCTCAGCTGTTAATGGTTCAGAAATATCTGATTTGTCTGGCAATCAGGTCTTCGAACTTCCAGATGTTTTCACTCAAAGGGAGATGCCTGCGTCAACAGACAACCTCATTGGAGAAGAACTACATAAGTGGCTGTATCTTCAAGGTATTCAAATTCCTCAAATAAACGCAAATGTAGACTTGTTAATTGGGACCGATGCCTCCAAGTAAATGGAACCTTGGGAGGTGATTAACAGTAATGGGGATGGACCCTATGCTGTCAGAACCCTACTGGGGTGGGTGATTAATGGTCCATTGCAAGGTAATGACAAGCACAGTGGTAGTGGCTATCCCACAGTTGCTGTTAATCGTACAGCAGTTCAAAGGCTAGAGGAATTACTAATTAACCAATACAATCATGACTTGAATGAGAAACCTTCTAAAGACAAAGAGGAAATGTCTAGAGAGGAGAAGTTCATGGAAATTATGGAGAGCTCTGTTCAACTGCATGATGGGCACTACCAACTGAGCTTAAGCCTGCCGCACACGAGAGCTATCTGCTGAGCTAAAAGTCTCTCGAGGCCGTTTGCTCAGCAGATAGCTCATTGTGTGCGCCTGACTTTTGGTGAGTTTTCTGCCTCACAAGGCCTTGAGGTGAAAATCAAACACGTTTGATATTTTTTACCTCGTGAGGCGAAAAACTCCGTGTGCGCTCAACTTGAGCTGTCTGCTGAGGGCAGAAGATCTAGCGACCAATCAAAACGCGTCCGCACATCACCTGATTGCAAGATGGCAGCTCGTGGCGACGTAGTCCTTTGGATCATATAGGATGAATTAGTCTGTCTAAGTTTCATTCATTTTTCTTACATGACTTTTCCTTCTTTCAAGTTTAATGGCGGCTGGCGAACTCAAAGGTGCACTACCGCCACCAACTGGTATGATTATACCATAGTAGAGTATGCCACATACGATTTGCTTCATAAAAAGACTTAATGAATAAAAATTGAATAATTATTCAATTATTATTATTGAATACAATAACACAATTCAGTCTCTAACAAAAAGATCCTCAAAACTTTTCTATCTTCAGTCTTTGGATCTTTTTGCAAAATATCAATCAAGTCTTCTAACATGATGACAGAGGGCTGCCATCTTGAAATCATGTAATCTGCGGACGCGTTTTGATTGGTCGCTAGATCTTCTGCCCTCAGCAGACAGCTCAAGTTGAGCGCACACAGAGAGTTTTTCATCTTGCGAGGTAAAAAATAGCAAAACGTGTTTGATTTTCATCTCAAGGCCTCGTGAGGCAGAAAACTCACCAAAAATCAGGCGCACACAATGAGCTATCTGCTGAGCAAACGGCCTTGAGAGACTTTTAGCTCAGCAGGAAGCTCTCGTGTGCAGCAGGCTTTACCTTTTAAGTATGAGAACATCACCTTGCCAAATAACCTCTGTGTTGCCAAGCAACGTATTTGTGGATTGAAAAAGAAACTGCAGAGAAATAAAGCCTGTCACGTGTCTCACATCAGTTGGAGACACGTGAGGGAAAGGTGTGGTATATACCTCACCATGGCGTGCAGCACCCTAGGAAGGGGAACCTATGTGTCGTATTTGACTGTGGAGCAGAGTTTAAAGGGGTCTCACTCAACAGTCAACTCTTGCTAGGACCAAACTTAACCAACTCCTTGGTTGGAGTTCTTCTCCGATTCAGACAGTATCCTGTGGCAGATAATGGCAGACATGAAGGCCATGTTTCACCAGGTCAGAGTGGCAGAAGAACACAGGGATTTTTTGAGATTCTTGTGGTGGCCTGGAGGTAACCTTGAGCAGAGTCTTGTGGAGCATCGCATGACTGTTCATTTATTTGGAGCTGTATCTTCACCTAGCTGTGCATACTTTGCCCTTGGACAGACTGCTGAGGACAACAAAAACATCTTCCCAGTAGAAGTTATCGACACCATCAACAGAATCTTCTAAATTGGTGACCTTTTGAAAAGCCTGGTGTCTGACGATGTTGCTGTCATCTTGGTCCAGAAGCTCATGTCTGTCTGCAAAAGAGGTTTCAACCTTGCAAAGTGGATTAGTAACAGCCGTACATTGCTCCAAAGCATTCCAGATGAGCACCAATCCAAACATCTACAAGAGCTAGATCTGGACAGAGACAAGCTGCCTATGGAGAGAGCCTTAGGTCTTCAATGGTCTATTGAGACAGAAACCTTCACATTTAGACTGATAGTCAAGGAGCAGCCCCACGCCAAGATTTTACATCACCAGCCAAACTAAGAGGAAGCAGATGGTAAAAGAGAGAGACGGGGGAACCAGAGTGGAGGCAGTAACCGACGCAACTCGAGCCGTTTTCAGCTCTGTCTTGTCAAATGCACCGCGTACGTTATGAAATACGTAAGTTAACTAAGTAACTTTAAATATCATACAAACAGAAATAAAGGCGAGCTGAAGAAAATCTAAGGAGTACGAAAGAGAGCAACGTGAGGAAGTGTCAAGCCAAGCAGAGATCAATCACTGGTCTGTGTGTGCTTGAGAGACGAGCACAGCTCGCGCAGCAGAGATGTGTGTCTGTGTAGGAGGCGGGCGCTGTGTGTGACTGCCCAATCACAGAGCATGCAGACGGTCAGATATCCTTCAGCAGGAGCACGGATATTGATGAGTTTTACTCGTATAATGCTCGTACTCGTCAAAAATGCTTTATCTGGCTCATCCCTACACATGTCGCTGTTTTGTCCGTATTGCATATTCAACCTTTAATGTTATTAAAAGTAATAATAGTATTTACAGCATTGTTCTTTATTAGTCCATTCTCTATGTTTCAACAATGGTTTTAGGTGGAAGGTGGCAATGATACACCTTTGTGGCCACATCTAACAGAATTTCTTTGCACCCTGCTCTAATTTCCACAGTCCATTAAAGTAACTTTACACAAAATTGAAGCTCAAAATAAGTTTCAATATAATAACTTTTTTATTATTATTAAGCATTAGTAATAAAAGTTAGATTTATAGATATATTGATGAGTCGCAGTTGACATTACAGACACGTTCTCTGCATTCAAACTACTAGAGTTAGCTCACTGTTCTCTGGCAAGCTGTTTCTCTCTCAGCTGTGCTGCAGCAGTGCGCATCAGTGGCCGCGCACGGCCAGTGTGGAGAACGCTCCCAATAACTAATGGAAAGCTAAAGATGAACTCACAGGACAATAGTATTTGTTCATTTGTGTTAAAGTATTGGTGAAATTAAAGAGTTTTGCTGCAGATAATGCCATATAGAGAGGCCCACTCCCACTGCCCCCTTCACTGCCATTATATCAATTTACACTGATGGCGAGAAATGTAAATATCGTCTGAAGGATTCAGAAATATTACTGGTGAGTAAATGCATGTATAAATTCTTAGAAATAAGGTCCAGATTGAAAAAAAAGAATGCTATCCTTTAAGCCTGGTAGACTTTGTGATTGTGTGTTATTTTGCCACCTGTTTTCAAAATATAGCATAAAAATGTTCCATATTTAACTTTTAATGAAAGTGTATCATTGTACTTTATCATAATTTGATTATATTTTCATTTATACCCACTTAAATTATGATAAACAGTTTACAATTTTGTGAAAACTATAATTTCTTTTTAAAGTTTATGGGTAATTTACATGTGCCACCCTTTTACAAATCTGTGCCCCCCCCCCCCCAGCCAAAAATTTCTTGATACGCCACTAGAAAAGGGGCAATTCCAATTGTCAGGGAGTCACCTGCATTTGCAGTCTGTAAGTTTCGCTGCTTGTGTAATGTTATGTTTTATTGTGAATAACATCCTGGTAGACAGTAGACAGACTAGCGTACTACTAACAGGGTAATAACCCAAACTCCATCTGACTTAAGCTACGTTTACACTGCAGGTCTTAATGCTCAATTCCGATCTTTTTGTGTGGGTGTTCACATTCCATTTCTAAATGTGGCCTGTCCACCGACTGCAATATGAACAGGTCACGCTTCTCAAGTGGCACGCATGCTCAGTTAACCATGAATGACATCACGCACATAACGGTGGTCATGGAAACCAATGCAAACAAACATGGAAGTTACCGGCATTTGCGGGCTCATGTTGAAAGCAATTTGTGGCGACAGTCGGCAAATGTATGAGCAGGTTTTGTGACAACTGAGGAAGAAGAGAAACGCATTTGCGATGACGTCTCTGTGTGGAACAGCTGCTGCAATATGTGTACAGAGGAGTGTGTGGCTGAAGCGTCTAAGCAGGATGGTGGATGAGGATGTTTCGGATCAGATGTTCTGAGGGAATCAGATCTCCCATGGTAGAAATAAACTCATAGATCACAGTGATCAGCTGATTACTGAGCGCACGTGGAGGGGGGGGGCTTATGCTGGAGTGAAGCGGCTTTATTTTAATGCTGCACATTTATCACCCACAGTTCTTCTCTCTACAGTACCTGCTACGGTCAACGTGTCTTTCTTTACCGGACGCATTTCACACGCACCTTTTCTCTTCTGGCCACATCCACAGCGGCGTGCTTCCCCCACACGTGCACACCGTTTCACTCACCTTCACACACTGAGCTGCCTGGACCACAAAAATGTTTCCCCCAACACTTTCATTAGTTTCCAGGTTGATGTTCAATCAGAGCCAGAAAAATATGATTTAACTGTTCAGTCCATTGTTTAAATTCCGTGTCCGTCTCCTCTGGTGCAGAAATAAGGACGTCTGTCTCGATCTCAGAGAAGAGGTCGGATGGAATGCGACATGCCCGTACAGACTGTAGTCGCTTCGACACAGATCAGATATGTATCCGATTTAATACCACATTTGAAAGTGGCCTGAATCCGATCCAGAAATGTCAGATTCAATGCGACTTGCGCTGTTCACACAGTCAGAAGCAGATCGGATATGGGTCACATTTGAGCGAAAAGATCGGATTCAGGTCGCATTTACCGTACCTGCAGTGTGAACGTAGCCTTAGAAACCCCGTACTTCGTATTAAATCTCTGGGATACGTTGATCTGCGATATGGATATTTGTAAAACAGTTCCACAATCAGTTTTTCTTTTTCTTTTTGTTTTACGTGTCTGAGCAGAGGACCGCTGTCACACGAGTACTATTGTCCCGTGAGTCCATAGTTAGCTCTCCGTTAGTTACAGGGGGCTTTTTCCGCCCTCTACAGGCCGCATGACACCGTAGTACAGCTGAGAAAAGCAGCTCACAACCCAGACAACAAACCGCAATCTGTGAAACTGAACTCGCAGGACAATGACCCTGTTTACATGACAGTTTTAAATCCCCTTTAATTCCGAATAAAAGTTAATTCCACTTTAGGAAGACCGTAAAAACCCTTAATTCCAAGTGAAAACGACAATTCCGAAAAAAAACTTAATTCCGAACTAAGTGGTTGGTTTATTCCTCTTTTAATTCAGAATTAAATAAATCCACTCACATTTATTCCGCTTTCCTGTCGTTCTGCGCATCCTTCTTCCATTGTCCTGTTGTAATGGCGCTTGGCAAAGCACACGTGAAACAAGCGCTGAACTTGTGCCAGCTGGCAGAAAAGAAGAAGCATGTTAGCGTCGAGCTGCTGTTCCAAAACTACCATCAAAATACAGTGAAAATCTGTGTTATTGTGTGATTTTCATGTCGTAGTCGATATTAAAAGGAGCAGGAACCGGCAACTGTTTAATTCCGGGTAGACGTAAACAGATGTAAATGCATCATGCGTGCCCCCTGTCCAATCAGAACCCTTCCTAATCCCCAGATCTAAAAGGGAATTCAATAAACGTGTTTACCATGTAAACCTTACTTCGTAATTATTTTTTCCATGTAAAAAAAAAAAAAAATAATTTTTAATTATTTTTTTTTTTTTTTTTTTTTTTTTTTTTTTTTTTTTTTCTTTTCTTTCTTTTTTTTTTTTTTTTTTTTTTTTTTTTCTTTTTTTTTTTTTTTTTTTTTCCTCTCTTTCTCCTCTTTGTTTTTTTGTGGGGCCCTCTCCCCCCGGGGGGTTTCTCCCCCCCCCTCCTCCCCTGGGGGGACCCCCCCCCCCCGCCCCGCCCCCGGAGTTCCCTCGCCCCCCGGGGCCCCCCGTTTTTTTTTCTTCCCCCTTTTACTTTTTTTTTCCTCCCCCTTCTTCTTTTCTTCTTTTTTTTTCTTTTTTTTTCTTTTCCTTTTTTTTCCCCTTTACTCCATGAAGGAGAACAATGAAATTCTGAATTATTTAATTTGTAATAATTAATTCCAAATTTAAAAAAACATAATGTAACCGGGGCCAATAGTAGGCCTACTTCATTCTACTTTAAGTATTGGTGAAATGAAGGAGTTTTGCTGCAGACAATGCTTTATAGAGATGCCCACTCCTGCTGCCCCTCTCCCATTATCTGGATATACAGCAGAGGGTGACCTAAATAGCGTCCAAAGGAGTCAAAGTGATACCGAAATCTTACCAGTGAGTAAATGCATGTATAAACTCCTTTAAGACCCATAAGGTGTACCTTTTTAAAAAGATTTTTAGAATAAATTGTATGAGGAGTTGAACTGATTTTTCAGAGCATTAAATAAGAAGGAAATTCAGACCGTTCTGGGGGGGTAAAAATGTAGCTATGTGCAATTTTACAGTTTGTAGTCAAACTTATAGTGAGGATCAAAGATTACACCTCTCCTAACCAATTTTTCATGCTATGTTGACCCCCTTCATCCACCTTTCCTCTCAGTTTACCTACCTCCTTAAATCCCCTTCTATATCTTTATAATACCTTTCATTTTCTTCAGTGTAGGTTCCAGAGGTTGAAGGAGAAAAAACTTCCAAAGATAAACCCCCACTCTAAGTCCTGCTCCCTGGTTTTTCCTTTCCAAAAGGAAAGCCTTAACCAGGTAAATGCATCGTATTAACAGAGCAGCTGTTAAAAAGCCGCATAAGCCGCAAGCAGGTATTTGAAGCTGCTGGTGCCTATGGAATCCCATTAAGCTCTTGATGCTGGGATAGTCAACCCTGGGCTGCTGAGTTCTGTGCTCTATGGCTGTGGAGGAAAAACTGAAGATAAATATATATACATACACACACACATGCAGCTGGTTTCCATTTCACCACTATTGTGAGTGGTTCGCAAACAAGAAAATGCGGTTTTTATTGTTGGTAGTTTTCTTCAATAGAATTTTAATTGTTACATAACCTTATATGATATTTGACTAATCACATTCACTGTCATTTACATTAATTTCTTAGGAAAAATGAACACAAATTGAATGTGCATAGTAATGTCGGACAGCGCATAAATCACTACAAAATTGTGGTGTGGTCTTCTTGTAAAATTGTCATTTTAAACTGAGACAGTGAAATTTAATAGAATAATGAGGCCAAAAATTTACATATTTTGTGTGAAAAGTTTGTTACAGCTAAAGTTAGTAACAGCTGTAGGTATCTTTAAAAATATTTCTCTACTTTTACCCTGCTTATTGCGACATTTTGCAAAAACAAGTGCATTTTGTGTCATTAATAAATTACCCACAGCTGATTATCAGCAGTTATGCTTTTTTGCAGCCACACTCAACACATCTTTAGACAGCTGGGTCATTATTTAAATGAGTTGGTTGCATCTGTGTTTATTGAGCTGTGCATTGTTAGTTGATCCATGCAGAACCAGTCTCTCCCATTAACACTTTCCCTGGATCGTGGCCTCAATAATCTGCCTGGTATAGAGGCAGGCAATTTAAAGTTTCTGCAATTGCCCAAAGCATTTATTTCCCCTTAAACCTTAGGAGGATGAGGCAGGGGTGTTTAGATATTTGCACTTTGCACTTCAATGCAAGATGTTACCAAAATCTATACAGTGCCACTTTAAAGAGGAAATGCACAGATGACTGCCGTCCAAAGAGTTTTTTTTTTTTTTTTTTTTTTTTACATGATCACTTTTATAATACCATTCTGTGATTACAACAGCAAAAAGAGGACTTGCATCCTCTCCGTCTCACACAAAACATGCCCTCATATATTCCACAGAATTGTAATAGATTTAGTTTCAATAATTATCCACAACAAAATTAATCACGAAAGAAATAACATTTAAACTGTGCCAGACATACATTAGCATCCTTAATTTAGCTGGGTAATTTGTCTGTTAATTTGTCTGAATCACATTTGGCAGAGCAATGACCTCCTGCAGGAGATCTCCAGGGTGCCAGCATGATTACATTCAGTTTTGGGAGATGAGCCTCAACAGGAGTCTTTATTTTTTGTAAGTATGAAACTGTTTTTTAAGTTAGTCCAGCTTGTGTTTGTTTCCCCCCGTGAGACTTTTCCCCCACCCTGTTTGGTTTGTTGGCATGCTGTGTCTCTAAGGGGTTGATGAGATTTCTCTGTATATTTGGTGCGTCTGAAGTCTCTCTAAATCAATATCGTAGCATTTGCTTTGGTGTAAGCGGGAAGGCAAGTGGGTCTTTTTTTTACTCACACATAAAAACTTCAGATTTTACAGAAGCTGGGACACAGCAGAGTAAATCAAAGCAAAAACTATACCACATGTGTAAATGGAGAAATGTCTTTTTCCTTTTTTTTTCTTAAATGAAAACAAATTCCTCAATTGATGCCCGCAGCACTTTCAAAAAATAGACAAATTGAGACAAGGTCTTGTTTACCCCTGTGTTGCATCATCTCCCCTTTTAACAACACTGTGTGTATTTTGGTGAACTGAAGAGAACGGTTTTGATTCTTAAAGCAAAATGTTTCCTATTCTTGACTGATGGAGGATTCAAGCATCTCCAGTTTCCAGCCTCCTCACCTATTTTAACATCCTGGAATTAAAGGGTAACAGGCTGGGGCTGCAAGCAGCTCCATTTAGCTCCTGGACTTTTACTTCAGAGACATGCTGTTGTAGTTCAGTGTGGTTGTCTGTTGTCTAAATCCATGCATGAACAGAGGCAATGCAAATCCCATCCAGAGAGCCCCCGGTCAAGGTCTGAACCTTGACCTTGTTGCTGTAAGGCAACAGCTTATTAAAGCAGAGTAAGTCCTAAAGCAGGTTTGTATGATGGGAACAAACTGCAAATGTAAAATGTGATTGACAGCAATACAAATCTACCTTCAGCACAACAAAGTACCTGACACCATGAATAACAAAGCCCAACAGTAAAACAAGTATATAAGGTGACCTTTGACTTCTATTTTAAGGGAAAACACTGAAATGTGATGTTTTCTGGTTGTATTTAAATCCCACCAAATGCCAGTAATTCTGAAATTTTAAGTTGTTAATCCTCTGTTTGCATCTGGATGGATGCAGTTTTAAGTTACCAGTTTTGGCACTAGAAAACTGCTATAGCTATTTTTTTTTAAAGTTTGATTACTGTAGATCAATCAATATATTAAGCATTAATCAAATTAATTAACCTAATGATAAAAACCAAATTCATAGTCCTACATTGCAGATTTAAGCACCTTGCTGGTCAAACTGCTACATTATTTAATACATGGTGAAGTTTTTAGGTTAGTGTGTGGAAATTATAGCCTCCCCTCCAGCTTTAACAGCCTGCAGCGTTGGAGTCTGGCTAGACATGCTGAAGCTTCTGTTTGCTCGTGAGCTAGCTGTGTTCATGTGGCCTGGGGGAACAGGCTTGACTTAACTATAGCTGCAAAACTGCATTCAGCTTCAACCATGAGACAAAACTGACAGCATCTAGGACTGTTATGGATCTGAGCAGTCCACCTTTGCAGGTTCTGTGTTATAGGAGCATATGAATGGAAGCAGCAAATTGCTAAAAAAGAAAAAAAAACAACCAAAGAACACATCACCCTTTTGGTAGTTTCTCATTTCCGTGACATCAGTGGCTAATGATGTGTCACTGTGCTGCTGATAATAGAGCACCTTGACCTATTCCACTATGAAAAGCACAAGTGAACCATAACATCTATAATGGCTGGATTCCATTTAGCTCATTGAGTATCAGGGTCTCAGTTCTGTAAAAACATGCTCAGTCATTATCTAATCTGAAAGATTATGAGAGGCCTTATCAACATTATTATTGATTCTTGTCCTAAATGGTATCTTCATTTCTAACTCAAAGCAAGGAAACAGCTGAATGCATAATGGTGACTGTGGCTCAGGTCCTTAAGTTAGATGTTTTTTATCACAATAGGGGATTATCACGCTTCCGTGTTCCGAACTTGGGGCTTGAAACACTTAGAGGGCCCACTTGCGGCCCAGTTCAATGTCCCTGCTTTACTTCGTAGACAACGTGAATAAACGCCAACCCTACTGAAATTTTCACGGATTCCAGACTGAAGTGATACTAAGGAGGAAGTGGATCAAAGCGATTCACCGCACTTTATAATAAAACAACGTAGCATGTTTTTTTTTTTGCGATTAACATTTTTATTTTCAGATTTAAGAAAAAGCAAAACAATGTAAGCATGTTTGTTTGTAGCCGGTGGGGCACAACACCGGCATGCTAGCATTAGCCAGCTAGCGTTTACCAACATGCTTAACTTTTTGCGTCTTAAAACACACATACATCTGGATGTTCCTGTTTCCACTGGAACAACTGGGGACTGCCAAGAAAGGAGACGCCTTCAGATGCTTGTGTGTTTTCAGCCGCACAAAGTTAGGCACGTTATCAAGCTGGCTAATGCTAACCTGCTAACAGTAGTCCGCCAGCTACTACTCTGTTAAACTTTGTTAATCGGATAAACGCCAATGCCAAGTTTTCATTCCAGACTGAAGTGATGCTAAGGAAGAAGTGGATTAAAATGACCGATTCGCCGCGGTGAAGGACCGAACTTTATAATAAAACGACACACGTTTGTTTGTGGCCGGCAGACTGCGCAGTCGTGTTAGCAGGTTAGCATTAGCCAGCTCGATAACGTGCCTAACTTTGTGCGGCTGAAAACACACAAGCATCTGAAAACGTCTCCTTTCTTTGCAGTCCCCAGTTGTTCCACTGGAAACGGGGAGGTACAGACCCGATTTTCAGATGTTTTTGTGTTTTAAGACGCACAATGTTAAGCACGTCAGTAAACGCTAGCTGGCTAATGCTAGCATGCTGTGAAGTGCCGGTGTTGTGCCCCACCGGCGACAAACAAACGTGTGTTTTATTTTAAAGTTCGGCCCTTCACCGCGGCGAATCGATCGCTTTGATCCACTTCTTCCTTAGTATCATTTCAGTCTAGAATGAAAACTTGAGTATGTTTGGAGTTTATCCGATTTAAACAGTATAACAAAGCAGGAACGGCTGTCGTTAACATGGCCCGGAAGAGGAAGTGCCAAAATCCGGGAACTTCCGGTAAGCGTGATAATCCCCTATAATGAAGTTTAATTTTAAGCCTTCCCACGCTTTGATACAAGCTACGTTCTGTCTCTTAGGGGCAGATCTATCAAGATCCAAATTTGCGTGTAGTAATTTGCCCGTACAGTCTAGAATTTTGCGCAAGGTGCTGAACCACTTTTTGCGGGTGCTTTACAAAGAATGATCGCGCAAATGGCAGCGGGTGCAAACGTGTTTGAAAAGCCCCTATATGAATGAGGGTTTGCGTGTTTCAAGGTTTGCAGTGTGGTGAATTGTGAGAGACGACAGCGCAAAAAGAAAATACGATGCCAGATGACAATGGAGATATTAAGAGGACGGAAATGAAAATAATTTAAATTAAATATGATAAATGTAAAAATTACACAACAAGTATCTGTGCAGAGCCTGAGAAGTGGCCAATTTATGAGGACATGGATCAGGGGTTGCTAAACAAATGAAAGTGTCTCCAGCTCTAACATGGTCTCTATTACGCACAAGGTGCGCAGTTTGGCACAATGCCAACAGCTTCAGAGGGTTGCGCTGCCAGATGACTGTGTTCTCATTAGTTCTTATTAGTCCTTATTAAGCTCCACAGCAGCTGCAAACGTTCTGTTGAATTTCTCCAGAATATTTTATACCTGTATTAAATAGTGGTTTGCTGTGAATTCAACAATGAGAACTAAACACGTTGCCCTCACTGCTCTCGAAAATTATTTTGAATCAGATGTGTGCGTGTCCAGGACTGTCCTCCTCAGAAGCTGCATTCTTCTGTGCGCAAAGCTGCAATTTGCACCTGCTTATCAGATGTACTGAAATCGACGCAAAAATACTGCAAGGCAATGCATCTCACAGCTGATAAATCACTTTGCAAGTGCTAAATTAATATATTTTCATTTTCTCCTCCCATCACACCCACAATTGCGTGTAAACGCCCCATATTGCATATAGCAATAGAAGTGCAAAATTGATGAGGTGCTTTTTAGTACGTTTGAAAGACCAAACCCTTTTAGCACATTGTAAGTAGATCAGTTGGTACATTTTTTTGCGTGGACAATGAGATAGCTCACGTTTTTATACACACAAATCTTTGATAGATCCGGCCCATGGTGTTCATAAAGAGAACTCAAGAACCCAACTTAGAATTGCGCAATGTAAATTTCTAATCTTAAAATGTTAAAATGTTCCTGTCTCGTTTGATGGCACAGTGACATCTATTATGTATATTTCTGGAGACATCACTGCCAACAGCATCTCATGGCTGAGAAACTGCACTTTGCAACTTTTGCCAAGATGGCGACGGTGAGCCGCCCATCAAGCTTCAATTCAGCTCTTCAGAAACCCTCAGGTGGTGGCGTGGAAGGTTTGTCCATTGATATTTTATTGGTCTTACCCAAAGACACTTGACCACATAGCCTGGGGAAGCCTGGAATTGATTGATCCTTCCAGGTGATAGATAATTGCTCTTCCACCTGAGTTACAGCCAACCCCCCTTCGATACATTGCTCTGTAATATCTTACTGTATGCCTGTGTCCTTGGCCTACGTTAACCCTAGACAAAGCATGATGTATAATACCTCATTCTTTCCAGCGTCAACAAAGGCCAGCTGGACAAAAATGAAATGTTTGAGTAGTTTGTAAACTCAGGTGATGAGCAGTGTGCAAAACAACAAATAAAACATCAGTAAACTTTTACCAAATCCCTTAAAGACAAAGAATGATGCTCTGACCTATACAGTTTTCTTTCTTTCTTTTACTGACTTTTTATTTTTTATAATTCTTGCATATTAACAAGAAGTAGGTTTCTGGGGGAAACCTGTGTGGAGTTTACATTTTCTCCAACTAATTCTCTCCTGCTTCCTCCCGCCGTCCAAAGAAATGCATGTTAGACTGATTTGATTCTCTAAATTCTCGATCGGAGTGAGTGTGAGTCTGATTAAATGGTTGTCTCTCTGTGTTGGTTCCAGTGATGGTGAACTGGGTTCTTTTTACTGAATCAAATTTGAATGAGTCACTTTCGTGTCAACATACAAAAACTCTTGGGTCAAACTGCTGGGTTAAAAAGGGACCATCTAATTTCTGGGTTATTTTAACCCATAATTTTGGGTTGTTGTTGACCCAACTTCTGGGTGAAAATAACCCAACTCTGTAGTCAATATAATCCAACTTCTGGGTCAAATATTCAACACGAAAGTTGGGAAAAAAAAATAAAATAACCCAATTTTGTGGGTCGAAGTAACCCAGAAATTAGTTGGTCCCTTTTTAACCCGGCAGTGGTTTAGCAGCTTTTAGTGTGAAGGCATGGAAGATGCTTCCACACAGCATGGTAAACATGTAAATAGTTACTTTTTAGACCCACAAAAACAACAACAAATTTAGCGGTAAACATTTATACTGCACCCCTCTAGTTGTTCTGTAGATGTTTTTTTTATTTGTTTGTTTTTTAAAAGTTATTGTTTTGAAGAAAAAGTTGTAGCTATCACCTTTAATTTCTCTTAATATATTTAAAGTAAAAAAAAAAACACTAAGGAAGAAACAATTAATAAAACTGCTATCAGTGCTCAATTTCTAACTGACTTTTTGATTATCTGGCAACAGAAACAGATATTTACTGTCTTAACAAAACCTTTATTGTCAGGTCCGCAGACAGAAAAATCAAGTGATTTTGGCCTTTCCATTGACAATCTGTCGCTGAAAAGGTCTTGCCCTCATATGCTGTGTAATGTCACACCAATTTTAATCTTGTGTCCTTGTCTCTTTACCACGGACTGCACCCCACTGTGTGTGCTCTTTAGTGTTGAAAGGACCTTGTCTTAATGGACCATAAAAGAAAAGATGAGGTTATGAAGAAGGTGAGAGCAAAACATGCAATTGTTAGAATCATTTCTATCACTTGAAGAGCAATAATGCAAGAGAGGAGATTATGGAAATGGATGAGGAAGATAAAAAGGTGAAAAGGGGAAGAAGAGAAGGACAGGGGGAACATATAGAGAAACGGAACAAGAGAAGACATGAGGATGGGTTTCAAAGGAAGAGAAAGCCTATGTGTCTGGATAATCGAAAGCACTCATGAAATACTCCATCAAGAGTCCTCAGGACATCTGAAATTGGCTAATGAAAAAGTGTGATCTCCTATGTGGGTACTTACCATGTTGTTGAGAGCTTCGAAACTTGAGTAACAATTACAGTAAGGAGATGGAGCTGGAGACCATGTAAGTTATACTCTCCATACACATATACACACTGGCTGATGGGATTTTACACAGTACTTTGGCATTAATAATCATTACTAGTCTTGATACTTAAAAGAAACTTAACCTACTGGGTACGTGTAGTGCTCTAGAGGAGCTTTTTAAGTTGACTGAAAATCATGATGACTCACCACTCTGTGTTTTGATGATTGTGTTAGAAATCACAAACACTTTAAAATCCCGTCTTCAGTATTGAGTTGGGTTGTGATTTGATAGCTGATAAAGATCCAGCACGTGACTCACATCTTTTTCATAGTCACAGTACTTGTCACCCCTAATGTTTCACAGATGGAGCTATCATCCTGGATTAAACCATCCTCAATATCTTGATCTCAAAGGAAAACAATGGTCTCAAGCACAGATGACACATTCCGGCCTGCATTTGTGTTCATCATGCAAAGACAGTTGTAGGAAATTGAATAAAAGTTAGATGAATGTTTTGTTTTTATGAGTGACCACTTAAAACAGCATTAAGAAATAAGACTCAACAGAGGGAGTAGTCCACTATAAGATCACAAATATGATCAGGTATTGGACGGTACAGTATAATTTATTAGTGTTGACTTGTGGAATGTGAACCATTTCCATGATATTTAGATAGTTTTTTATGACAACAAAGATTTGAGATCTCTAAAGATACATGTAAATGCAAAGCTTAGCGTTTCCTTATCAAACTTAATATCTTCAGCCCTTTGCGTGTAGTTTGTGTGCCTAATGATCACCTAGAATAGTTTTAGATGGTACAGACAAACATAATAGAGCCATTCCAGTCAGGCAACACTTGTTTCCCTGTTGTCCTTGCCAAGAATACTGTGCATGACAGAACTCAGCTGACCACTTTTTCTTTTACTAACTAAAGATTTTGCTCCCTAATTTATCAACCTCTTTGTGATTTGCTGCCATCTTGATGAAACACAAAGATTAACTGCGCACTTTTAAATAAACCATGTTGCATTACAATTGTATCATCGGCATAGAAGCATCTATATCTATATAGCATCCTCGATTTATTCATGCAGTCTCCTAGTGAATGAAACTTTCACAAAACATCTTTTTTCATAGGTGGGAAAATAACTTTATATTGGAGTCCACTTACCCAAGACTGGAGGGTGTGGTGGTAAAGATACAACATACATGTCTTATTCAGGAGACCTGTGGTTGCCTCACACCACACCAGGTAGTATTTACTTTTGTTACATTTTCAGCCTCTGCTTCTTTTTTTTTTCTCACTTTTTTCCAGGATCTCTCTGTACTTGGTCACATTCATCTTTCCTTCAAATTGCAACTAATCGTCCTGTCCCCGCAGCTTAAAAACACCCCCATAGCATGATGCTGCCACCACCATGTTTCACTGTTGAGATCGTATTGGGCAGGTGATGAGCTGTGCCTGGTTTTCTCCCCACATACCGCTTAGAAGTAACACCAAAAAGTTCAATCTTGGTCTCATCAGACCAGAGAATCTTATTTCTCACAGTCTGGGAGTCTTTCATGTGTTTTTTGGCTAATTGTATGCGGGCTATAATGTCTTGCACTGAAGAGAGGCTTCCGTCGGGCCACTCTGTCATAAAGCCCTGACTGATGGAGGCTGTAGTGATAGTTGACTTTGTGGAACTTTCTCCATCTCCCTACTGCATCTCTGAAGCTCAGCCACAGTGATCTTTGGCTTCTTTTTTCCTCTCTCACCAAGGCTCTTCTCCCACGATTGCTCAGTTTGGCTGGACGGCCGGGTCTAAGAGTTCTGGTCATCCCAAACTTCTTCCACTATGGAGGCCACCTGCTGCAGAAATTCTTTTGTAACTTTGTCCAGATCTGTGCCTCACCACAATTCTGTCTCTGAGCTCCTTGGACAGTTCCTTTGACCTCATTTGCTCTGACATGCACTGTGAGCTTTAAGGTCTTATTTAGACATGTGTGTGCCTTTCCTAATCAAGTCCAATCAGTTTAATTAAACACAGCTGGACTCCAATGAAGGAGTAGAACCATCTCAAGGAGGATCAGAAGAAATGGACAGCGTATGAGTTAAACATGAGTGTCACTGCAAAGGGTCTGAATACTTATGACCATGTGACATTTCAGTTTTTCATTTTTAATAAATTTGCAAAAATGTCTGCATTTCTGTTTTTTTCTGTCAAGATGGGGTGCTGAGTGTACATTAATGAGAAATAAAATGAACTTTTCTGATCTCAGCAAATGGCTGAAATGAAACAAAGAGTGAAAACTTTAAATGGGTCTCAACACTTTCCGCACCCACTGTATAGCCTTGCAGGAGATGTGTATTTGTTACAGAAGTCTTTTATAGAAATGTCCCGATCAGGTTTTTTTTGCCCTCGATTCTGAGTCCGAGTCATTAGATTTTGAGGATCGGCTGATACCGAGTCCCGATCCGATACTTTTAAAATAAAATAAAAATTGGACAGAAAAAGGCAGCTGTACAGTAGCTGTGGTGATACCACTGGTCAGTGAGGGGGGGGGGGGGGGGGGGGTCATCAACACACTAGCCTGATCTGATTCTGAATCTAATTTAATTCAAATCATAGCTTGAAGGTGAAATAGGAGTCAGGAGGCATCATATTTGTTATATATTTTCTTTTTATGTTTTCCTATTTTACTTTATTATGACACCTCCTCTAATCAATTACATTCTTTCAATCACCTTTTAAAAACAAGTTATTTAGCATACATTTCTACACCAACTAACACCAAATTATGAGGAGTTGATCATTTATGCATGTCTGTGGAAAACACAAAGGAAACTATTTGGTTATTTCTCTGTTTCTCTGAATCATGTGAACGTTCAGTTCCTTATCTGTTGGACAGCAAATAAAAACAACACAGTAGATTTTAAATAAACTGTGAAACAACAGATAATTTAATGTGTGCTTTAATTTTACCCATTTATGTAATGGCAAACAAAGTTTAACCGGCATTCTTTTCTTTTTTTTCTGTCACTCCGTCACGGGTCAGCAGCAGCCCTGTCACATTGGTGCACATGCTGTACCAGTAACGTTAAACCAGAGCCATTAGGTTTGAGAGTTATAACACACTTTAAACTCGCCGACAGGCGATCACGTGATTCATGCAGCCTTAAACAGTTCATAAACAAGCTGTCTGTGGGTTTAACGGATTCAGGCAGGAGGCGGCACAAAAACGTAGATTATCCTCAAAATTTTCCTGAAATATTGACAAGTTATGTTTATTGATTACTGCACTGACTATGTATTTTATTAAAGTTTTTTTTTTTTTTTAAGCACCGGAGACATTTGTCACAGTTAAAATGTTAAATGATGAAGCTGGTGCTTTCAAGACAAGTGAATCTGTAAGTACATCTCTGAATATGTTTACTTTTATATTTATATTTAGTGATTAAGAATAATTAGTTGATAGCCTACAATACACTAATCAATGTAATTGTGTCTGTATTGATTATAACATTATACACAAGAGAGGAAAAAAAAACAAAAAAAACACTAACAGCCATGTAAAAGCTGTCTCGTTGGTTTCTTTGCATGCTAGTACGGGTGTGCGACACCTCGGCACTCTAGTTTTCCAGAGGTTACTGCCCCGCTTGAGTTTACCTCCAGATCTACACCCTTACAGTCCTGATGTTTCTGTCTGATAAAAGATTTGATCCAACACTCCAGCTACAGAGGTAACATCTCTCCCTGGTGTTAGATGGAAAATAAGCTGAATGACAGAGCTGATCTCGATGACTTGGGGAAAAAAAAGAAAAGATGCTATGAGTGATGACTTGGAATTCTTTCTTCACCTCTATAGAGAACGCTATTATTACATTATTACATTATATTCAGCTTATTTCATGATTTGCTGCATGAACTGAATAAATACATCAGTAACTCTGTTCATTGTTGTAGTCAGAGAACTATAGTAAAATAATCAGAATAATAATTTTCTGAATAATGTAGTAAAAGAACAAAATTACTGCCACGTTTTCAAACACAGCTTTTCACATAAACATCATACAACTACATTTAATTATATGAAATAACTTTATTATGAACATTATAAGGTAATGTGTACAAAGTGAATGAGACACGTTCATGTTTCTATGGTGACAGGAAGCACACGATGGAAACAAGTGGTTGTCCATCAGTTACCACTGATAATAATAGTTAATAATAATAATAATAATAATAATAATATTTTTATAGCACTTTCCATTTGTAAGACAGATTTTAAAGTGCTAACACTAAAAGTAAGAAGCCAAGTGTTAAATAATAAAAACAATTTATGTAAAACCACTGTTTAAAAAACACACACAAAATCCAGACATAACTGCTACTGGTATACTCTCAAAAATAAAAACAGCGACCTCCATCTGCTGCATGGTTTCTGGAGCAGGAGTCACTGGTTGGACATCATGTCCTCTCGTCCACTAGTTGGACATCATGAAATGAAATGAAATGAAAAATGAAATGAAAAATACTTTATTCATCCCAGAAGGGAAATTCAGCATTATAAAAGCTCACTCTTTTTTTTTCTTTTTTTTTAAACAATATAACATTATATGAAATGATAATATAACAATAATAAGTCAGTCAGTCAGTCTTGTTCTTTAGGGTGATGGCTGCTGGCAGGAATGAATTTCTGTATCTCTCCGTCCTACAGCGAACTTGACGCAGTCCCTACTGAACACACTCTGTTGATTCTTCACCGTGTTGTGGAGAGGATGGGAAGAGTCCTCCATCATCTTCATCAGCTTGTGCAGCATTCTTTTCTGAACGATCAGCTCCAGTGGCTCCAGAGTTATCCCCAGCACAGAACCAGCTTTCTTGATCAGCTTGTTTAGTTTCTTCAAGTCTCTGGTTCTGATGCTGCTTCCCCAGCAGATGCTGCAAAGCTAATTGCACTTTCCACAACAGACTTGTAGAAGATCTGCAACATCTTGGTGCAGACGTTGAATGATCTCAGCTTCCTTAAGAAGTAGAGTCTGCTCTGACCTTTCTTGTAGATGTAGTCAGTGTTGCATTTCCAGTCAAGTCTGTTGTCCAGCTGAACTCCAAGGTATTTGTAGTTCTTCACCACCTCCACCTCCTCCTCCAGGATGTAGACAGGACTATGCTGCTTATTCTTGCTCCTCCTGAGGTCAACAATCATGTCTTTTTGTCACCCTGCGAAGAGAATACAAAGCCACTGAAGTCCTCCAAGACATGGTGCATTTCTTCCATGAATGCACTGCAAGACCTGTGAACGCAGGAATTATGATGCAACATCTACAGAGGACATCCAAGAAGACAAAAGACAAAAGACGATGTGTTTTTTGGTGATGACTGTATCAGTACACATAATCTTAATTCCTGGTGGTAAACTATATCAACTAGAATATTAACCATCTTTTCCTCTTTAGGACTGATGTGAAGTTCTACATCCTTTTACAGACAATGCCTCAGGAACAGCAAAATGAATGAAGAGACAGCCTGGCTCAGCTGGATGAATGAATATGGATATCATTCATTAAAAAATATGTTGTGAATATTGATGATTATAATATACATACATACATTTGTATATACAGTGTATATATATATATATATATATATATATACATATGCTGGTGTAACTCCTCGGTCACACCAAATGTATAGAAGCGCCGAAGAGCAGCAGCACCACTACACTCTCCGCAGAAACAGAACATTTATGCCACAGGTGGATTTTTCTAGTTCACTCGGTCACGAGTCTGACCTGCGTGTTATAATTTACTCTACCATGGATAAGTGAATTAAAATAGCTTTTAAACGTCTCGTTGTCCTTGGTGTTTCATGGGACTCACACCTGATTGTTTTTACGTGACTGAGCTAAGTTTTACTTTTTTTCCACTCCTGCTGCTAATGGTAAAAAATTAATAAAACACATGAAACTATAAAATAAATGTCAGTCAATGCTTTGCCCGCTGCAGGGAATCACCATTTCAGTTAATGTCAACAAAGGGTTTGAATGAGCTCACAGCCTGTAATCACACCTGATTTTAATCAGTGTCTCCTGAAATTCCTGCCTTCAATGATTGGTGCCTCTGCAGGTCCTGGTGATCTACTGCTACATTTGTCATTATTTGGCTGAGAGAATGTTGGCAACTGTAAACATAGTTCACTGTTTGAACGCCCATGATGCTAACAGATAGCTTCAGAGCAAACTCCGACCACTCGCTACCGGCAGCTTTACCTAGTCTCTCTAAATAAGGTTATAGCCAAATAAGATTATAACCAATCAAAAATTAAGTCAACTTGGTCCCTGGGCAGAACACATCATTACCATGCCATCCCTTTTACTGAGGAGGGAAATCTGGCATGCCAAAACAACCCCACAAGCTTGTCATGCCCCGTTTATATCTTTGTTAGCTTAAGACAAGTTGTACAATCCTAAAATGGAAATAAAGGACAGCTCTGCTGCAGTGCCTTTGAAATGTGAACATCTTGAAGTGTCTCAGTAAGAGTGACTGTAAACAAACTTTTCTTTTTGCCACTTTTGCTCTAAATCCACACAACTTAGTATGCATCCTTCTATTAGCCTTCAAAACTGTGTGTGACCTATTAGAATACTTCAGGTGATGATGATGATGATGATGATGATGATGATGATGATGATAAAGATGATACTTTTCTTTCCTCGGTGATCCGGTGTAACAGCAGCAAATCAAGGTCCACAAGAAGCCAGGTGTTAAAAACAACTTGTAAAGAAATAATGATAATAATAAAAATAATATGCTGTTTAAAGGAGAACTCAGTAACTTTTTCACCTCAATAAATGCTTTTCGGAATCCCTGTGGGGCTAAACAATGTGTTTACGGAGCGGTTGAATGTTTCCCCCCCCTCCCGCCGGCCTGCGAGCAAGGCTTACCAGTCTGCCTGAGCCGTCACGACACAGAACTTGCGACAACAGAAACCGCTGTGCAGCACTCAGGTCCCCTATCTACCGAGCGGCTTCCAGCGCTGATTTGAACCAGACTACCAGCACTGATTTGAAGAAAACATTTCTTTATCTTCCCACCACCTAAACACCGGCTCCTGGCTCTCATAACTAGCTCTTTGCTGGACCTGAGTGAAGAACTGGCTCACATAGCTTGCGCTGCCTGGGCGCCGGGTGAAGCATCACTGCTTCAGGCTCAATAATCACTTGTCATGTCCGCATAAAGTAAGTAAAAGTTCATATTCTTACCTGCTGCCAGCCAACACCAGAGAAAAATATCATCCACGGCATATTTACCCGCAAATGGCAGGTAAAACATCTCATTGCAGGAGAGACAGGACTCTGCTTTGAGCAGAGGGGGGGAAGGTGCTGCTACCAACGTAGCAAAGTAGCATCAACAAGCTAGTAAAAGCTTAGAAATATATCCTGGGATCAAAATAGAGGAAAGACAGGTATAGAAGCCGTCTGTGTGCTGTGGGGGTGTAGGGGGGTATGAACTTTACAACAGTGAAAGGACGCCACTAGGGGGAGCCCCGAGCTGAAGTTACTGAGTTCTGCTTTAAATGAAATGAAATGAAATGAAAAATACTTTATTTATCCCAGAAGGGAAATTCAACATTGTAAAAAGCTCACTCTTTTTTCTTTTTTCTTTTTTATAAAGGGACTAGAGGCAAGATTAAGAAATGAGACTTGTGACTGGCGCTTCAGGTAACTGCAGCCACGGGCCAAGCCGTCACGTGAGCGTGCACAAACTGAAGCTATAATGTTGTTTACTAACCTTTTTCTTCATAGTTACACTTTTTAGTGTCTTTCAGTTGATCTGGATCATTTGCTGACGGCAGAAGAATCTATAACTATCACTTACACTGTTTGAATTTACTGTGGCCGTCTTCTTCCTGTATCAAAACTGTTGGGGTTGGGGATGCGGATGCAGCGTCATTTGACATCACGTCAGCAGGGCAGCGTGGGAAAATTGCCCACTGAATTGCAGCGCATTTTGCAGCACACAGTCTGTTCAAGGCAACAGAGAGAGACGTGGGTGGAAACGTTCTTTTGGGGTATTTAGCGCTTCATCACCCATTAGCATTAAAAAAAAATGGACATACATGTTTGTTTTTTTAAAATTCCTGCCTCTAGTCACTTTAAGACAAACACAGTACTGTGCAGTTATTAGAAATAGGTATATTGGGCTCATGATCCAAGGGGTGTGCAACTGAAGTTGGATCATGTTTTCAAAAATGTACACAATGTGCATGTGTAAAGAACATTTAAAAAGACAGATCATTACAAACAGTATATCAGTGCAGAAGTACAAATGTGCAATAACAGCAGAAATGTTAATTTAAAACAAATGAAAAAACAGTAGGTGATGCAAATGCCAGCATGCATGTAAATACTAATTGATTTTGTTGTTAGCAGTGATGGTTGTAGTTTGACAGTCTGTTTGCTCTTTGATACCAGTACCACACAGGAAGTCTTCACAGTTGTGGTTCTTTCCCCAGCTTCAAGTTCAGGTTGAACATAAATCCCATGATGTCGCACAGTTGATCCACACAGCACTTCAGGAGCCTGAAGCTGATGCCATCTGGACCAGCAGCCTTTCGCAACTTCGTCTTAAGCAGCTCGTTCCTCACTAGAGGGGAATTGAAGGGACAAGATGGTTTTTTTAATGCTAATGGGGATGGGGGGCCCGGCTGTGAGATGAACTCCTCTGGAGTGAAAGGTGTGGATAATAGCTGAGAGGTATGAAGTCCTGAGTAGAAAAGTTGGCAGGTAAAGGTGGTGGGACTGATAGCAAGAAGGGCTGGGCTGGGGGAGTGTGAGATGGCGACTGGTCAAACCTGTTAAAGAACTGGTTCAAGTCGTGCACCCACCCTAAAGCTTGTTATGTGCACTGTGAAAAGTGTGAAAATTTGTTCTTGCTCTCAAGGCCACGAGAATGAAATGATGCCATTTTGTTCTCTCAGGTGTGATTGAGGACGGCTTGCAGCTTGTTGTCAACTCCTCAGCTGAGCAGAGCTTTATTCTTGTATGACTCCGAAAAATATGATGTGATTGGTTGGACATTCAAGGTGGGCGGGGTTAATGCAGAGATGATTGAAGCAGAGTTGTCACTGCCGCATTTCTGCAGATGCGAGGTTGAACGGATATTTTTAATAAAGAGCTTTTTGAGTTGGTGAAAAAAAACGAATATGTTTGGAACACATGTGGCATTTATATACATAGACACCACTGTGTGTGCAACCCCATCCTGCCACGCTCAAAGTTTGTTGTAAATGTATAATCATTGGGGAACACCGTCGCACACCCAATCGCAGAGCTTCTTGTGGAGAATGCATTGACTTGACGAAAACAAACCTTTTTCTTGTTTTTGCAGCCTCTACAGCAAGAACAAAGTTTTTGCTTCTCGTGTAACAAGCATAAGGCCCCTTTTCCACCGAGACGATTTGAGAGCCGGTTCAGAGCCGAAGCTTGAAAAAACGGTTCTTTGGCTTTCCACCACCTCAGCACCGGCTACTGGTTTTCAAAACTGGTTAGAGACCTGGCACCACTTCATTGCTGGGCCAGATTTAAGAACCAGTTCTAGTAACTTTTGCCGGGATTGGGGGTGGGGTTACCTGGCCAACACAGTGGTGTTTAAAGTCAGTGCAGCAATAGATTAGAAAATAAACTAAACTGGTCCAAGGAGGAGACTCTGTGTTTCGGACTCAGAGAGGCCCAGATTAAAAAAGAGATACCCACTATTTGGTTTCAGCTGTGTTCTCTGATCCTTAATAAGCAGCAGCGAAAAAAAATCTCCCTCACTGGTTGGGCGCGGTGATGCACAATGCTAAGCTTCCTGATGCTGAACAACCTGAGTAAACACTTGCCATGTCCACAAATATTCAATAAAATTTGCATTCTTACCTGCAGCCTACTCACACCCATATAATCTACTCGATGGTATTTTTGCCTGGAAACCAAAAAGCCTACAATAATATTCAGGGACAGCGATCAGAAGAGGGAACATGGAAACGGGACAAAAACGGGACACGGAAATGGGTAACAGAGACAGAATGTGGCGAAACCCCCCTGACAAAAAAAGTCAATGTAGTGACGCAATGATGCAGCACAAACTTGACTCAACTTAACTTGTCTGTGGAAAGAAGGACTGGTTCTTTGGAAGCACTGGAGTTGAACCGGTTGGCTCTGGCACCGTGCCAGAACCGGCTCCTCTTTGGTAGAAAGGAGGCCTAAGTTTCCAACAACCTGAGTTCTTGGATTGTGGCCAAAGATTGTTTTTAAACTTCTCCAAACCCCACTGATGCCGCTCTGCTGCAGCTGATTCTCCATCTTCTTCCTGTTGTTGTTTGTAGCATTCCTGATTTTCCCTCTCAGTTCCTTCGGCACAGCTCTCAGCTCCTCCTTATTTCCTGATCTGAAGGCTCTCTTCTTCTCCTTCAGGAGAGTCTTTATTTCAGGGTTGATCCAGGGTTTGTTTTTGGAGAAACTGTCCTGGTGGGCACAGTGTTGTCAGAAGCTGATGAAGTATGTGACACAGTGATGTTGTCGACGTCCTCACCATGAGGATCCAGTGTTGGAGCTCACGGCTCCTTCCCCGGCCCGAGCTACCACTCAGGAGGCACGGGGGCATGGGCAAGAGCGAGGTGGGTATGTGAGAATAATGAATGAGAGTGTGAAAGAGGAAATGTGGGAGGGAGGAACTTGGGCTGGAAGAGGGAGGAGATGTGGGTAAGTGGTTGGAGGAAAGGGGGGATGGAGGAAGGAGGGGCATGCTCGTGAGTGTCTAGTAGGGATGGTCATGAGGGGCTGAAGGAAGGAGGGGCGGGAGTGTGATAGGTCAGAGGGATGGGCGGGGCTGGACATGTAAGGGGGGATTGTATGGGGTATTGGGGGTATAGGGAGGTGGGGGCGTATGTGTGGGGTGGAGGGGAGGGGTTGGTGCAGTTATGTGGGGGGGAGTGCATGTGTGTGTTAGAGGGTATGAGGAGGTGGGGGTAGGTGTGGACGGTAGAGGGAGGAGAGTGTTGGGGGTGGGAGGGAGGAGTGAGTGTGGGTATGTAAGGTCGGGGGGTGTGGTGGGGGAGGGTTTGGGTGGGTGGTGGGGTGGTGTGGGGGGGGGGGGGGTAGAAGGGGGGGCGGTTTGGTGTGTGGGGGGGGGAGGGTTGGGGGGGGGGGGGCCTCCCTTGGAAGGGTGAGTGTGGGGGTCGGGGCTCCGGGGTTTTGTTTGGGCGCCGGGTGGGGGGGGGGGGGGTGCTCCTGGGCGCTTGGGCCCTGGGCCCGGCGCTGTTACTGCCCCGGGGGGCACCTGGCGCCCGGTGGGGTCGGCAGCTGCTGGTCTTGGTCCGCTGGGGCCTGGGCCCCCAGACCGCGGGGGGCTCCGGCTGGGGCCACCTTTGCCGCCCTTTCGGGGATGCATGTCCGTTCTTGGGGGGGGGGGGGGCGGCTGGGATCTGGACCTCTGGGTGGCTGCTGGGGGCCTGGGTCGTGAGCCTTGCGGGCTTCCTCCACCTTGCAGAGACGATGCTGCATCTGCATGACTGTATCACCACGGAGCACCCTTTATTATGCATGTTGACACTGTGACACTGCTTCCCATTGAGAGGACTAGGTTTACCTTCTCTACTTCCCATTGCGCTGACTAGGTTGTACCTCTTCTCTGCGTAGTTCTGCGTGTGTTTGTATAATCTGAGGATATTTAAGCCACCTGCAGGTCCTCCTGTAGGGGATTGCTTGTTTTGTTTTCCAACAGAGACCTTGGATGTTGTTTAGGGATTTCTGTACAGATGTACCAGTGAACTGTGTAAGTGGATTCATGTTTTCTCTCCTCTCTCTCTTCCTCTTCCTTACTCCTTTCTCTCTGTTTCACTTTCTATCATTACCTCTGTTAACTTTCATTTCTCCCTTGTCAGGCCCAGCAGTATGATATGGAATGCTGTTATAGACAAATGTTTAATTAAAGAAATAAAATGAATTAACAGGACATCAAGTGGAGCCTTATGTTCATAAAGCTCTGTTTGGTAAAGCAAAACTGTTCAATAAAATAAAGCAATCAGATTTCCATTCTGCTTGCTTTGATGCTGGACAGGACAAGTAAAAAGAAAAAAAAAAAAAAAGACAACCTAAAGAAATGTGTCATCACTCCATGTCTGTATCTAATGTCTTAAAAATTCACTGCTGTCCCTTTAAGATGCCTTCTGCTGTTTCTGAAATGCCCACTCCACTCATCACAACACTCTCATGCTCTGGTGGGGCGGAGCTCAGCAGCGGAGGGGGAGGGGCTTCGTGGTATTGGAGGTGCTCTGTGGTAGCAGCCGTTCTGGCGGCCATGTTGGTTTCCACAGGAGATTCAGGGATTTCTCAAATATGCGTAAATGAGTCAAAGTAAGCCCTGATGCATGACATGATAATAAAAAGCTCAAAAATGTCCAAGTCCCCCCCCCCCCCCCCCATGAGATTGAAAGATTGAAATACAGTAGCCTATATTATGTAGGCTACTGTATTTCAATCTCATTAGGAACTTGAGATTGATATAACCCTGAGTTTGTTGTATATAGGCTATACACAACAAACTCAGGGTTATATCACAGTAATTATGTTCAAATCAAAACCATTCGCTGAGTTTTTCATCTACTGTTTCATATACAGTATATCTGCCAGTCATGAGATTGGCTGCACGAATGAACAACTTTCTGTGTAACAGTTTTCCAATAAAATTCCATACATCCCTTTTATCAAACTGAATGCTTTTTAGAGAATCACACAATTAATCCACAAAGACAATGGGAAAAAAAATTCCTCACCATTTTCCCTTCTATTTCCCCACTCCTTAATTCAAACACCAGTCAGATTTCCAAGATGGCAGTTTCTTTTAAATGTGGAGTTGTCGCGTTTGAAGACAGCAAATAAACTTCCATGTTCTGAGGGGAAAGTCCTGCCAAGGAAAAGCGAAACTTCACAAAAAACTTAACAGGAGACCATAAATGCGCAGGACAATATGTTGACAGCATGCTTCAAGTCTTAAACTCACACTGGTTTTATAACTTGGTCAATAACCTGATGCAGCTGTTCCCTTTTTATTCAAATGATGCCATTTATTGCAGCACACACACACAAAAGCAGTCCATCTTGCAGCTTCTCTTAGACACGATTCAAAAGCTTCTGCAAAGTGAAAAAAAATTATCTTGAGCACTGATGCATCCAAAGCTAAGCTATTTACACATTCTACAGGAGATAGCAAATTATGTAGCTTTTACTTTCCTTTACAAATGATGGAAAACCTACTGAGCATGTTTCTTTTATGCCTTGCAGATCTTTATCTTTTACCCTCCATATTCAGCAACTCGTGAGAAAAATAAATTAAATCAACACATTATTTAAAAAAAAGGCTTGTGTCAGCTATTTTCTGTCTTTTTTACTTTACTATGAGGATATGTTGCATATGGATGCTCCCATTAAGCCCTGGATTTTCTGAATGCTGAATGTGAGATTCACTACAAGTTATACATCTCTTCCATATCATTGCTCTTGACCGTCATATAAAGGCGCCTTCATGTTTTGCAATTTATGCATGACTTTTTTCCATTTGCATTTTACTGAAAAGCAGTGACAATTAAACCTGACAGAAAAATATTTTGCACTGTAACAAAAGGTTTGACATTTTCTGTGAGCAGCAAACACAATCAAAACAATTAGAAAAGCAATGAGATGAAAATGAGAATCTACACTGAAAACTCATTAAACTTTACATCCTGCTGTGTTATTGTTTTAAGCAGATGCTCGGGACCGCTGTGAGTATGATATGACTTCCATGTTTTAACAGACCATTGTAATCTATCTTTCTTCCTGATTACTAGCTTAAACAGCAGCCAAGCTGTTTCTCTGCAGGGTTCCCTCAAACACTGCTTCCTCCATTTGCTCTTTAAAAACCTAAAACACTAAGCAACTCCTACATTCAGAAAGAGGGAGTGCAGACCAGGTCAGTGTATCCAAAATACAAACAGTTGTTTCTGCAAGGGATTAATCCACCCTCTCACCTACAAACCTTAAATCTGGAGCAGTATGTTTTCACTCCCCGCACGACAAAGAAAAAATCCCCCCTTCTGATATTTCAGATAATCTGCAGCATTTACAAACTGGTCACATTTGTTACTTCACCTGCCATGTCCCCTTCATGGGAGCAGTTTTGTGATGATTTGCTTAGATGTTGCTCAGTGTAACAGAATGCATCTCCGTCCATGGTAATGGCATTTCTCTTATCAGCTAGCAGACCATATTTTCTGTCCCCAGAATGCCTCCTCAGAGGTAGCAGGTCTATTTCCACCGGTTCAATTCGTAAAGGTAATGCAATCTCATTCACAGAGTGTCTTCTTGCTGGCAGGAACTCTGCCTTTTGTATGGAGTGTTGGAGAGGGGGGAGCTGGCAAGGGAACAAAGAACCGTCACACACACTGGGACTGGACCGACACCAGTCTGAAATACTGTGGTCGGATGCTGCTCGGCTGTCTGGACTGTCTCTGACCTTTTGCCCTAGTCCCTGGACTCTTGCTAAGTTCAGTAGCCTAGGGATGGTAGCCATAGATGCAGATGCAGCCACAGCAGCTGCTATATGGTGGCGTTCAACTGAGGTCGCTTTGGTGTCTGTAATCACCGTGGCAGAAGACACCACTGCAGCTGAGCTGGAAAAGGAGGAAGTGCTGAAGAGAGCAGCTACTTTCTGGTAGTATCGTGTCCGTATGACCTTTGCTGAACGATACAGATCTCCAATAAAACAATAACAGATGGGGTTAAGGCTGGAGTTTGTCAGGCCCAACCACTGAGCAAATGGCCGCGTCTGGAGGAGCCAAGATGTTGGCCTTTGTTCACAGTCAATCCAAAGGTCAGCTAAGTAGAGCGGCAGCCATGACACTGCAAACAGAAGCACGAGACACACCACCATCTTCGCAATCTTCTGTCTTGTCTTTAGGCGTGAGGTGTGAAGAGCTTGGCTGCGAGGATCGAGATCAGCAAAACTGGATTTCTTTCCTCCCCAAAGCTGTCTTCCAGTCAGGAAGCTGATGGTAAGGTTAAATGTCACTGGCAAACAGTAGAGCATCACAAACAGCAGCACATTGTACCTGTGAAAGAAAAGTGAAACAATAAAAAGACATTTAGATAATTGTGTTTCCTTATGAAAACATATATCAGTTTTAAGACATATTTAACACAAATTTAGCCTGCAAATTTTAACCAGAGGTGGACATCCCTGATCCAGAAAGTACAGTATTTGTATCTGCTTTCCACGGGCTGAGAACTGTTTAAATCCTTCTTGCAGAGAAGCTTTACAAAATTACATCAACTTCAGATTGTAGTTTCTTCATATGTTTGACATAACGGGAAAAGAAAACATTCTAAGTCTTCAGTGACACACAACTTCTTTTGTATTTTCAAAAGTTAAACAAATCTAGACTTTGATGCAAGCAGCACACTAAAACAAATCGGGAGGTGACATGTTACAGTTTTTCTCCATCGGTTTGGCTCATTTCTCCAATCAGAAATTACTTTCTCAAAACAACGTGGACAAATCTCCAAACCATTTGGCAATTGTTCACAACATAATTGCATTTCTCATTTATTTCATTAAATTGCAAATGTCTTAGTACATGTCCTAATGTTTCATGACATGCAAGTCATTGCGTACAGTTAGCCCGCAGTTATCCTACCTTTAGCAATTTCCAAGTGAACTGATCTTATTGATCTAAACTGATTGTTGATTCTCAGTCTAATGGTTGTTCTCTCCAAAACATATCAGCATCATTTCATTATAGTACATCATCACATGCAGAATAATCTGTTCAACTGTCAAAACTAGTCAAGACCATAATACAGAAAATGAAATGTGTGAAACTCCAGCCTTCTTTACAGCACTATAGGCTGCATATAGATTTCCTTTTTTTTGTTTGTGTTTAAACAGTAGCTATATTATGCTGTACACTTTCTTTTTTACAGTAACTGTGATGTATGGAAATTATTTTGTGTGTGAGTAAAAATGGTTATAATTTCCTTGGCAGTATGAGTACAATGTGTGATGTCAAATGTTGGAAGCTACTCTTACTGTAAAATCATATTCTTCTTCTTTTCTTTTTACATAAACATAACTGTATTCTGTTTGGTAGACAAAAAGAATAAAACTTAGCACAATAACCATTGTCACTGAAGGACTGAGCTAAAACTGAGAGGTGGACATGAGGGATATTTCCATGGTCCTCTGTCATAGTGACAAAATACCTAAACATTTTGGCCTGTAGTGCTTACACAATGCACAGGGATGATGCATTTTGGGTGCTCTGACTATTTCTATGAGAGAGGAACTTGATTTTTTCACACTGATGAACTGTTTTGGAGCGATATGAGCTTCTGCAGGTGAACCGTAGTGTTGTACTGAAAAATCTGGGTTATTTTGGCAAAAGCACCAAGACTGGTGAGAATGTCCGGTCTGTTTAGAGAAATGAGACAAAGTGATTGAGAAGGATCTGTCCACTTTGGTGGCTCTGGCTATTTGTATGTGAAAGAAATTTAGTTCAGGAGGATAAATGAACTGTTCTGGGAGAGATTTGAGCTTTTGAAAGTGAGTGTTGGTGTTGTGAGAACTGTAAGACTGTTCAGCCAAATGATCTTATAGTTTTGAGAATGTAATTTCTGATTTGAGAAATGAGCCAAACCGATGGAGAAAAACTGTAACGTGTGTTACGTAACACTTTCTTTACATTTTTTGAGAAACTGTGGATAATGGTTATTAAAGTTATTTTGCACGAGGACTCTGTTAATTCTTGTTTAATCAAAGATCTTTGCTGCTCAACATCCCATAATCATATGTGTCTGCTTTGTCTGTTTATAATGCACATTTATAATGCATCATACATTTTTCATAAGAGACAAATATGGACTGCAGGCAGACCAGTCAAGCAAACACGCTCTGTGTTCATGAGACCATACCGCTGTAAGTCATGCCAAATGAGATCTGGCATTGTCCTTCTGAAACATCCATGGATCTGGGAATACATCACCCTGAGTGCAGCATGCGTCTCTATAATTCCAATAAATGCCTCTGCAGCAGTGGCACTCAGACATATGTCAGCTTGCAAAGCCGTGGACACTCATGTGCCCCTTTACCATCCTAGATGTTAGCTTTTGCAAATTTTGCTGAAGCTGAATGAATGGACTCTCATCTTCTGCACACACAACAATTTCCCACCAAAAGCAGCAGAATGTCTACTGTCTTTCCATCCATCTAAGATGTGCTTGTGTCCAGAGAACTGTGCAGTATTTCTGCACAGAGTTGACAAATGTCCTTCTTTTGTAATACAGTTTCAGGTTACTTAGATGCAACAGTGGACAGTGTTGAGTGCAGTGTTGAAGCTATTCTACTTAGGTACTCCACTTAACTGAGACTAACAGAAAAGGCAGACAGAAAATAGATCCCCAATGGCTGTTTTTTTCCTGTTCATCTAGCTACACGTGTAGTTCCCTGTGCTGGCGAGATGGCAAAGAGGGCAGTCTGTCAGAGAAGGTCTCTCATTATTTAGAATTTGTTTGTGAAAGGACAAGTACAGCGTGACATGCAAGTGCCCGAGTGGTAGTGTTTGCAAGCAATAAAGAAACTCCTCAAGATGAGGCACTTGCACGCTGAGCAAAGCTCCGCAATGTAGGTGCTGCTAAAACAACAGTGGCTAACCTTCAGTTTGGCTAAAGCTTCATCTCTGAGGGATATTAGTGCTGCTTATACAGAAGTGATACTGCTCTTTTTAACTGTAGACTCTCTGCAAATTTGTTAACTGAATCTCTACAGCTTGTTAGGCTATAGGCAGTGAGCCCCACATGGTTGATTTAGTATTATCTGTAAAAATTATCATTAATAAAGCACTATAAAGGGAATATTGCATCCGTTATCCCTTTTGGCTACAGAGTTTCAGATAATAAACCACAGAACAAACTTTAGAATGAAGCAGAGTCAGTACATTCAAAGTTTGAGAAACTTTAATGTCAGCAACTGACAAGGAACATGAGGTATGACAAGGGCTGTTTCTATTTGTCGTTCAAAAACACTCCATTAAGTTACTTTTCTCAGCATAGTAACAGAACTTATTACTCTTTAATTAAACCAATCCTGTAATCTAACAAGAATGTCATGTCACCCTGCTCATGTTAAGTGATAATGGTTGTAAAAGTACTCTTGAGTCCATGCGGCCATATTGACCATGGCGGTGGCTTGATTTTTACATGCAATATTTCCCCAGAATTGCTACATATTTTCACAGTATTTTGCATCTAAATGTTGTAAAGAGAGGGACAGCAAATTTATTAATAACAGTGAGTGAGTGTTTGGTTTGCTCTGTATCAAAGTTATGAATTTGTTAAGAAGATAATATTCTTAAAGAACATGTCCTACTTGTGATTAGATATGAAGAGTAATATTATTTTGTGGAGTGATTTCTTAATCTGCTTATAGTTAGATCAAAATTATACAGATTTTTCTCTTCACGTGTATGAATAATAGTCTGCAGAATGATGTGGGATTTTTCCCTCTTGTAGACAGCTTGCTCATGTGCCTCTGTTTGATGGACTGACCTCTTCAAAGAGTAAACTCATGAAGAAAATTAAATTTAGTGCTTCAGATCTCTCTGCTTGAAAATTTCTCAAAGTTCTTTACTTTATGTTGCACTGAGACATATTTATTTTGAACAAACATGGTTATCATGTCTTGGATATTCATGTATATCTCATTTAGAAGGTGCTGAATGGACTTGCACACCTATTATTACCTTCAATCATAGAAAAAAATAGTTGAATCAAGAGGGCATTAACATGAGGAGATTATAATATTCCCAAACAAAAAACTAAATGCATTGAAATGATTATGTCATTCAGAGGTACACAGTTTTGGAATAAATTACCAGTAATCACCAGAGAAAGCAATGCATCATTTATAAATAATTCTAAGTAACAGTTAAAAACACACCAACAATGTACCCACCATGTGTAACACTGATGGTTGTTGTTTCCTATTATGTGTGTTCATTATAACTTGTTGCTATTCTTGAAACTGTAACTGTCATCATATGAGATATAGGGGAGACCGGGGCTTGTCACACTTTTTACACTGTTATATATTTTTGGGAATCAACGCATCATATAAAATGAAAATGTGTACCACATGAAGGACCAAAGTATCAGGTATATATTTTATATTCATGTTATTTTCATATCCTTTGTCAGTGCAGAGTTATAGGTAATCAACTGGAGAGTGTGAAGATGTGACATGTTGCCCCACAATAGGGTTATCCCACTATGGAATATTGGAAGTGGAGAACTTTGCAGAACTGCCTTGGACTACTTTGGCTTTAGTTTTTAGGCGGGGTTTGAACCCCAGCCTCCCACATTAGAGATATGCGCAGTCAGCCAGAGGTATACTGTATCTCTGTGGCCAAGTAGGGCCCATCATCACTTGGCTGTATAGGTGGTGAAGAAACATAATTAAATTGTGTAGTTTTTATACTGAAACCTTTTCAGTCAACATAATTGTATCTAGCACACACAGTTTTCTTTCTAAACATGTAAAATAAATGTGATGAATTTATGTTCACAGCGGGAACATAAAGTGATGGGCTTTATGCACATTACTTCCTGAACTAAAGCCAGCTCCTTTGTTTCCAGTCTTTCATCACTGGACAAACAGATTAATCCAGGTGTGCCTGACCTCAGAAACCATGACGACAATGGCCAGACACACCTGGATTAATCAGTTTGCCCAGTAATGAAAGACAGGAAACAGAGGAGCTGCCTTAAAGGGACATTGTGTAAAAATTGCATTTCGCAAGCAACTCGCTAGTACTTTTCATGCTGCATTCGCGTGAAACCAGGCAGACGGACGACAGCCGCTGCATGTAAAGACATAAACAAGCCTCTATGTGAAGACGTGGTCTGTCAGTTACAGTGACTTCAGTCCACATCTGATATGATGTCATGGCGATGTCGTATTGTTTTCCCTGACCCATGTTTTACCGTCTTTCTCTCGGCTTCTGTGATTAAAATTACATCTGGTTTGTTACTGATGGCCGTCTGCCCGACTGCACGTGAACCCAGCATTAGTGTAACAGTCGGTTCCTCCTCACTTTTCAAAACATTACCTCGAACTGAGCCGACAACTCCAGTGTCTCCGGTGAGTTTCTGTGGTTTCCTACTGTCACGCTTCCACTGAACGTAAAAACATGGCGATACGGCATGGTAGCCACCACAGAGCCAACCCGTTCGATGTATATATGAATGATATGAACGGCAAATTCAGAGCTTACAGGAGCACTTCAGTTTGTTGATGGGAGCGATTACTGATTAATGGAAAAACACTTTTGAACAACAAAATCAATTTTTATCATTATAGTTTTCCAGCTCTGCCATGCGGACGTGACGTCACATGACGCTACATCCGCTGTTTTGATAAAGGACGAAGCCGGTCGTGGTAAATTCAAACACTGTAAGCAATTGTTATGGATTATTCTGCCGTCAGCAAACGATCAAGATCAACTGAAAGACCACTACAAAGTATAACTACGGAGAGAAAGGTGAGTAAACAGCATCATAGCTTCAGTTTGTGCACGCTCCCGTGACGGCTTGGCTCGTGGCTGTAGTTACCTGAAGCGCCAATCGCGGCAGTCGCGAGTTTCATTTCTTAATCTTGCCTCAAGTCCCTTTAAGATGATGTTCCCAAGCTTTGTTTATCACATAAAGCTAAGCCACTCTCGATACTGCATTTGCTAATGAACAAACAGACCAGCGAAAGGGGAAAAAAAGGAGAGCTCCTCTCGACGCCCTCGACACGCGCGCGTCGGGTGCATTTTGATGCTGGAAATCAAGTGTCTGACTTTTAAGCGACCCAGCTAAAAAGTCAGGGTTGCGTCGAAATTTGGACGCAACCCAGCGTCCAAATCACGTTTGGTCTGAACACACCGCAAGGCAGTGGTTCCCAAACATTTTCTGCAGGGCCTCTTTTTTATTTGCAATTATAAATGAATTGAATGAAAGAAAAATTTTTTTTTTTTTTTTCCCCCTGAGGTGATTTCATAAGGACGCAACAAAAAAGAAGAAAATAATAATGAAAATTAAATGCCAACCCCCCCCATCCCACCACTGCTACCACCTGCACCCCAAACATTTACCATGAGATGCATGAAAAAAGGCACTGCATTTGGAGGGGGCACAATGCCCTTTGTTGAGTTATCATAATTTGTTCATTAGGACTGTACTTTAAAAAATATACCCATTTTTTGTTAAAGTGAAAAAACTATACATTTTAGCCTGGCTGCAGATCGGGAAAAGAAACTGCTGCACGACGCAATAACCCTACACTCAAGTACAGGCACACACTGCCTCTGCGTAAGCTACACAGGCCTGACAAGACACAGACGCCGTGCGAGTATAAATCCAGCTCACGTGTCTGTCTGTTGCCAAGCAACCACAGTAGCTACGTTTACATGGAGTCAAATACACCGACTGCAATCGGCTTGAAAGCTCTATCAAAATAAAAATGATTCAACTATACACCACTTCCTGAATGAAAAGGGCAGAACCAAAAGGATTTTTATTCAGTTTCACAGCAGTAGAATTCCTTTTCCTAAACCAGTTGTGTCATCATGGAAATGTTGAATAAGAAAGCTGTAAGGTTGCATTCTTACAGCGCAAGCTGTGATAAGATGAAAATGCACAAGACAGCAGCAGAAAGTTTCATTCAAACTCTGTCTCTACTCCTTTTCCTCTGTTGTTTTCAGTAGGAGCGTATGAGGATCAGCAGCTGCTTGATTACTGCAAAAACCACAAATGTGACGATCAGTTTGTAGACCTCCATCTTTGATAAATCACGTGATGCAACATCATTCTGCCCATGTCAGACAGGACCATTCTGCTTAAGTGTCGGCACATGTACACATCAGATTGGAATAAATTAGTTCCCATGTAAACAGCTGCCCTGAAATCGTATTTTGGAATGATTTCAAAACAAAAGGGGGAAAAGTCTCCATGTAAACGTAGCCAGTGTCAGGCCCGGCAGCTGTGCGCGTGTCTCCTCAAGCCATGCACAGACGAGCAGTAATAAAGGATGTAAAGTGGTAGAAAATGAGTGGTAAAGAATGAGCTCCTTGGCACAGGTCTGCACTCTGAGTGTCTTTTCTTAGAATCATTTTGTGAGTCTGCTTCTCCCCTATAGTGCTGACAGTGGTGTAGTATCCTCCTAGCATAGGAGAAATGATCAATTGGTTATATGCAATCCAGGTGTGTCTGGCCATTGTCATCATGGTTACTGAGATCAGGCACACCTGGATTAATCAGTCTATCCAACAACGAAAGACAGAAAACAGAGGAGCACTATTAAGTTCAGGAAGTAGTGGAGTTGTGCATGTAGCCCATTGCATATATGATAAATAGATGGTGACTGGTAGTCATTTCAATATTCTTATTACTGCCAAGAAAGCAAGAATAATGGCCCTTGAAAGTATGCAGTTCTAAAGAGAAACTCCACATTTATTTCATGTTGTCCCTGAAGCTTTAATAGTCTGAAAGTGCCTTTGTGATACTCTGTTTTCTCTATACTGCTGTCCCTTTAGCCCATAGGTTAAAGCAGATGGCATCATTTCGTAAGTCTGCCTCTGCCAGAAATTATGAGGGTTTCTTCCTGGGGAATTGTTCAGTTTTTCACTATGTATCATATAATGTCTTGAGCAAAGTGGTAGTTTATCATTACAGTATATAAATGAAAAATAGACAACTAAACTGAAATGTGTAGTTTTGCTAAACATTCCATTAACATGCACACATGCATAAAAAAGAAAGAAAAAGAATGGCATTTTGCATTATAAAAACATTGGTAAATTGGCGATGTTTCTATTACATCATTATTTGAAGTAATGCCATTTAAGCTTAAATTGATCATCACAGACACAATGCACTTATCTCAAGATTGTCATTTTTTCCCTTTTCATTCTTAGAGTGCAAAACAAGATTATAACCATGATTATTTAGTCTAGGACTCCTCAAACTGTTGGGGTTAAGGGTTTAACAGAAAAGCTCTTTAAAGGTACAGTGTGTAAGAATTACTAACATCTAGTGGTAAAGATAGGTAATTAAAAGTTTTTGGGGTTTTTTTTCAAATGACTTCATATTTCAAGCATTGTTTTGAATGTATAGTCGCCATTAGTGGCCAAAATTCCCCCCAAAATAAAGATGTCTTCATCTGTGAGTGGATCCAGTCGTCACAGGTGTAGCTATGTACTAGCTATGTACTAAGTAACTGTTTTTATGTCTTTTAAGGCATTACTTATCCCAAACAGAGCTCTAACTCCCATTAAACAAAGCTGGTACAGCAGTTTTTAAGTTCAGGAGGTTCTTACTTCATTGACATTATTTTGTACATTCAGGGACACTGTAATAAAAATGGCAGCACAAATATGGCAACCTCCATGTGTGTGCACCTCCAGCAAGTAGATATAAATAACTCATTCTAAGAAAATAAACTATTCTAGTGATGCAATTACACATCAATAGAAACACAGTTCAATTAAATTCTTCTGCTACTGATAGTTATTTTGTGACGTCACCGTCTGTAGTGAACTAGCTCGCCACCTGCAGGCTTAGAACAAGCCAGCTGCCAAACAACAAGTTGCCTAGTAATTATGTTTCCCTAATACACCTATTCTAGGGTGTTGATGTCATTAGACCACGCCCCTTCTCATTACTGAGATGCATATCACCTGATATGCTTAAATGGTAGTAGGCTTTCGGCCTATACAGCTTGGAGTAAGACAACATGCATATAGAGGATGATGCGGTCAACTCATTTGCCAAATAATTCTGCACTCCCTGTAAAACTCCTAAAGGAGGGATGTGGAAATCCTGTTACACTCATATTCAGCTGAATAGCACAAAGACAAGATGTAACACTGATATTTAGAATGATATTCTTTGTTTTTCCTGCATACCGGTCCTATATGCTTTTTATTTACATTTTCATCGCGCTCCAACCTTTCTAAAACTGAGTTTGTAATAAGTTAAAATGAGAGGAAATTATTCTATTTCTGTGGTTTTTAATTATGTTTTTATGGCCACAGATCTGGGTTACAATGTGGTTTTGGTGCTGTTGGACCTCACAGCAGCCACGTTGGACCATCAGATTCTTTTGTCTCGCTTGGACACTTGGGTTGGTATCCGGGGTGGAGCTTTACAATGGCTAAGATCATATATGAGCAGACGGACTTTTAGTGTCCGGATTGGAGCGGCTGAGTCATCCTCTGACCCTCTTACGTGTGGGGTACCTCAGGGCTCCATTCTTGGACCCCCTCTTTTCTCCTTGTATTTGCTCCCTTTGTGGGGCAATTTTTAGAAGGCATGGCAGGTCCTTTCATTTGTATGCGAATGACAGCCAGATTTATTTTCCCATCAAGAAAGGTGCATCCTCAGCTAAACAGTTACTTGACTGTATTGATGAAATTAAAGCATGGATGTCATTGAATTTTCTTCATTTTATTGACAGGAAAACTGAGGTATTTGGTCCCAGTGATGCCTCCAAGGCTTGCACTGACCTGGGATATTCAAGGGGTTACCTAAAATCTGCAGCAATCAACCTTGGGGTGCACATAGACAGTAATCTTAGACTAGATACATAAATCAGCTCAGTGGTAAAGTCTAGTTTCTTTCAGTTAAGGCAACTGTCAAAAATAAAAGCCTGTCTTTCTCATCATCCCTTTGAGATTTTAATCCATGCTTTCATATCCAACCGTTTAGACTATTGTAGTGCACTCTACATTGGGCTCAGCCAGATCTCTCTGGATTGGCTGCAGCTGGTCCAAAATGCTGCAGCTCGACTTTAACAGACACTAAAAAGCGAGAGCACATTACTCCGGTCTTGGCTTCCCTTCATTGGCTTCCCATTCATTTCAGAATTGATTTTAAAATTCTTTTCTTTGTTTTTAAGAGCCTCCATAACCTCGCCCCACAGTACTTGTCGGACCTTATCAACCCATACACCCCTTCACGTTCCCTCAGGTCAGCTGACAGGTCACTTCTAACCGTCCCCTCAACCAAGAGGAAACTCAGAGGTGACTGTGCCTTTTGCGTAGCTGCACCAAGACTATGGAACCAGTTACCACCTCGGGTCAAGGAGGCCTCTTCACTTGCGGTTTTTGTCTTTACTTAAAACACATTTCTTTTCATTGGCTTTTAACACTGGCTGAGATGTTTGTTTTGTTTGTTTGTCTGTTTTTATTGTGTGCTTGATTGGCTTTTTATTTGAACTGCTTTTATTAATTGATTATATATACAGTATACATATATATATATATATATATATATATATATATATTCTTTATTCTTTAATTTATGTTTTATGTATTATATCTGCCTGTGAAGCACTTTGGTCAACTGTTTTGTTTTTAAAGTGCTATATAAATAAAGTGGACTTGGAGTTGGAGTTATTTCTGTTTGAATAGTAGTTTTTAGTGAGAGCTGTTGGTGCTCTTATATACCTTCATTCTGGAAGCAGTGTACGGTGACGGCTTCTCAACCAGACAGATGTAAATATCACTGAATGCAGGCTGGGCAGCGATGTGGCGATATTTAACGGTTCCTATACAGCAGTCGCTTTTCTATACGGGTCACAACTGTCCAACACTTCCAACTTATTTCTGTATCTTTCCTTCTTTGTGACTGACAGGTGATCTAAACAATTATTCTGTAATCTGTCTGCTCAGACTCCGCTGCGCCCAATCATCTTTTGCCCGCCAGGGCTCCCGGCAGGTCACATGACTGAAAACTATCAATTAACCTTTGTTTTTTTTTACACACTGTACCTTAAAAAAACAGTAGCAACCACTGACCAAAGTGCTGAACAGAAGAGTTAGTCATTTGGACACTAATGGAAACTTATTCCCAGACAATTAGTCATAATAGCACAGCTGCTAAAACTATCTAAGGACAGATTACAGAACAGAGGTCAATCTGAGTTGTCTGGCCCATGAAAAAAACAAGCCAACTTTAAAAAGTGATATGGGTAGATTTGGTATGGACTTGAAGAACCCAAGGCCACATGCCACGTTGTCAGGTAAAGGTCACTCATAAACATACTGCAATGATTATAAACAAAGTTTATGCACGGAGAGACCAGCCTGAACATCCAGAGATCTATCCGGGGCAGCCTCCTATATTTCTGCTGGCTCAGTTGAACATAAGGAGGCATTTACTGTACTGGTAACAAACTGCCCAAATATTGCAAGTGATGAATGCTCATTTTCAATGATAACCCAGCAGAATTCTTGGCTGACTGTCAGCTCAGTTAAACGGGGCCCTTAAGCTCTATTTAATGCATCAACTGATGGACTCAGCCTGAATCTTTTCATACAAATTAGATCCTTCAACTTGAGTACCTTGTGCAATGTGTCACAGTACTTACCCCTGTTTAAGGCGATGTTGAGGCCACTCCTCCTGACATACCAAGATGGTAAAAGTCTCAAAGGTGATCTCTCGCCGCCGATTCATAACTGCAATTGGAGCACATATCAGAGAGGACACTGTCCACACTACAGCAATGGTTGCCAAGATGCGGCGGCGGGTAAACATGGAGCGAGCTCTGAGGGGTGATCGGACACTGTAGTAACGATTCACACTGATCACAGTCAGCGTCAACACACTGGCTGAGACAGAGACAGCCTGCGTGAAGGGAACGGCTCGGCACAAGAGGTCACCGTAGACCCAAGTAGTGTAGATCTGGTTTCCTAGAGTGATGGGCATGCAAACACAAACCACCGCCAGGTCACACACAGCCAAGTTCACCAGGAGAGTGCGTGTAGCACTGACACCAGCTAGCCGCCGACTGCGCCTGCTGGTGAGGACCCGCAGGGACATCAAATTCCCAATAAATCCCAAAATGAAAGACAGACAATACATGATTGTTAAAGCTATGGTACTGGGTTCATGGAGGGTCCACAGCAGCATACTCTCCAGGTCTGTCATATCATTAGCTGAGATGTTGGAGAGAGGAAAGGGAAAGGAAGAGGTGGACGTTACCCTCAAGGCTGAGGGAGAGGTTGTAGACACTGCAGGGAAGGAGATGAGGGAGGAGTACGGAATAAGGGAGGAGGGCAGCGGTGAGGGCAGAGGCTGATAGATAGGAACGGTGGGGGAGCTGAAAGTGGATGTCAACTTCAGAATGCTGTGGAAGCTGTAGGTGTGATTGAGTTTTTCCTGTAGCAGTGGGGAGAAGCTGGGCTGAGCTGTGCTCAAGCCCCTTGGTTGGTCTTGGGTCTGATCCATGCTGCTTTCCAGCAGGAAAAAGAAACAGGGGGAGACCAAGAAGAATAGAAAGTGAAAATCTCACTTTGTGGGTTTCCCTTTGTCCCTCATTAAATCCAACATAAAACTAGGAAAAAGTCAAACACTCAAAAATTGTGAGCAAAAAGTCATGGAATCCAAACCAAACATGACACATCAGGTTTTCCATTTTAGTCTTGTGGGTTGTAAGGCCTTCTGTTGCTTGTGGGTAAAAGTCTCTGAAGAAAAATGAATATCATGGTCCCCCATCTTATGCCACATCCTGTGAGTCAGCTGGAGTCATGATGCTGTTTAGCTCTGGTCCCAGTGCACTTCTTATGTAACATATGTATTATCATTCCTCTTGGGAGTGGCTGTTTGAACCCGATAATCCCCCACAACACATTAATAGACTTTCTCACCTTCATGGAGGGTAAATCTTATGCATACTTCCCACCTCCTCACTCACTTTCCACTTTTCACACCTTTAATCCATCACACTGATGAGAACAGATCTGTTTAAAGAAACATATTATCAGTAGCTGAATCCAACTCAAGCTGTATTAACAACAAAAGACAACAATAAATTCCTCTAGAAAAATTAAAATTAAAATAAAAAAAAAAACTGAAATGCCTTTAATATGTTTTATCCAGTTCAAAATTAACAAAACTGTATTATTAGTCTATAAATAAGAGATAATAATGCAATATAGAACATAAGATATTTATTAAGCAAAGAATAGTTGCACAAGTCACTAAAATCAAATGCTACAACCTTAAATAATTAACAAGCACATCACCTTTGTGAAAACATTATGCAATTATAAAAATGATCAGTTAAATGATAATGGTCAATTATCAGCTGGTCCTTGGAGAAAGACAATATTCAACATTTCCGTTCAAATTTACTGACCGTTCATGTGCGGATCCTCTGATGCCGAAAGCTTCAAGCTGTTTAGGAAGCTGAGATGCTGACTGAGGATCTGCACCAAGAGAGAAACAGTGGCAAAGTTGCTCCTGGTTCGCTTGCAGTGGGTATGTGCGTTTTTTAACCGCTTGCTCTTTTAAAGCTCCAGAGTGACAGGTTGTTGGGAGATTTCTCTGTTTCCGTCAGCTTTCTTTGTCGGTCAGCGGGCTCTCCTCGGATGTCTGCGCTCCTCTCGACGGGAGCGCCGAACGCAGCCGCCTCTGCAGGACTGACTGAGAGAGGAATGCAGTCAGGGATGTGCACTCGCGCGCATCGTCGCGCACTTGTTATAATCGCACCCACAGCTCCCTGAAACCCTAAAATCAATGAGAAGGTGGCTGTCAGTTTATTCTGCTGGCTCCTCTGAGCTGAAGGAAGAGTATTTATTCCAGTACGATCTTAATTTTTGATGGTCCGGTGCTTTGCTGAAGGTGTGACAGGGGAAATGCCCTTTCCTCTGATTTATAGGAGCTTATGAACTTAACATGTTATTTATTTCCTGTCATTTGTGATGTAGGCAGACATGCTCAAAATTATTACTCATTTCTTTTCTGTTGGATTTTTCCCCCCAGATATTTTCCTGCTCATGTTTCTTTCAGAACTGTTGTGGGGAATGCAATGCGTTCATCTTCTAAAGCATCAAAACATTTTTTGTCACCCATGTAGACCCAGGAGAAGAAGAGGGACATCAAAGTAAAGCTTTTATTGTCATTGATTGACAGTGCATTCAAAGAAATTGGTAGCTCTGCTCCAGCTGGTGCAGCACAAAAATTAAAAGAATAAAAACAGAAGCAAGAATATATCAACATTTTACAGCAATAGATAGAGTAGACTATAACATCTAGGAATTGCAAAGTGAGAGTGATTTTTAAAATATTTACAGTAAATAACCAGTTTTTGCACGAGTTTAGTTATTGCACAGATTGAGTGGTTTACATATTTTTATTTAGAGTGTGATAGCATTCAGAGCACTGATGGCCCGGAAAAGCTGTCTCTGAGTCTGTTTGTCCAGATTTTGTAAGACCTGTAGCGCTGGGCAGACGGCAACCGTTTGTAAAGGTGGTGGTTGGGCTGAAATGAATCCCTGACAATGTTTGTGGCCCCACTAAATTGGTGCAAATTTGCAATGGTAAAGTACAGATAGCAGTCAGCGATCACCTGGGTGATATTTATTTGTCTCTGCAGATCTCCTGTCTGCTGCTGTGCATCGAGCGTACCACACTGTGATGCAGTACGTCTGCATGTTCTCCGCGGTGGCTTTGTACAGTAGAAGGACCCCGGCAGATTCCCCTCCATATTGTTTCTCCTGAGCACTTTCAGGAAGTGGAGTGGCATCTGGGCATTCTTCACCACTACTGCAGTGTTTGCAGACTAGGAGACATTGTTGGCGATGTGGACACCCAGAAATTTCAAGGACTAGACCATTTGAAGCGGGTAAAGGTTAGCGGTTAGTGGGGTTAGTGGGGCTACGTCAATGCTGCATTTGCAGAAGTAATTTCAGTGAGAGGTTGTTCACTGAGCAGCATGTTGACATATTTTCCACCTCATCCCTGTAGGCAGATCCATCTCCCCCAGAGATGAGCCTGACCACGGTGGTATCATCCACAAATTTGGTGATTCTGTTTGAGGGATGGATTGGTGTGCAGTCATATGTGGACAGGTAGTACAAGAGTGGTCTCAGGACACAGCCCTGTGGGGAGGCAGTGCTGAGTGTGATAGTGGGGGAGAAGTTTGGGCTGAGCCAGACAGTTTGTGGGCAGCTGGTGGAGAGTCTGAGGTGAGAGAGTTTCACAGTCAGAGTGTCCAAGAATAGCTTTAATCAATGAAAAGCATCCTCATATGATTTGTGTCTGGGAGCAATGGACGATTTCTGTAATTTGATGCTTGCGTCACTCGTGCATGCTTGCAGCTGCCCTCGGTCAGAAAGCTTTGGAAGTCCATAGAAATAGAATAGAGACTAATCTTTATGAAGTTAATTACAATGATGCCAGACACCTTTTGCATTTTTGACTGCTTTAATCGACGAGGGGAGAACTCTCCAAGACGGGGAATAAGTTTTTACTGGTTTTCCAGGAGGAAACATCGGCGATTGACCTGGATTTGTGCATTCAAAACTGGATGCCTTCGCCACAACACCCACTCTGCAGCCTCTTGTTGGCATCTCATCATGACCCTCCTGCAGCTGATAGAAAGCGTCTACAGGGCATCCTCTCTGCGCACTGTTCTTGAGCTGATCTGAAGGCCACACGAAGTTTGGCCTCTGCAGAAAGTTGGCAACCTCTTCACACTATGAGCTTTAGCATCCGCTGACCCCGCTCCATCAGTTTAGGCCTACACTTCGTGGCTGAGTTGCTGTTGTTCCCAAACACGTCCTTTTTCTTATAATCCAGTTGACAGTTGACTGTGGTATATTTCGAAGTGAGGAAATTTCCTGACTGGATTTGTTGCACAGGTGGCATCCTATCACAGTTCCACACTGGTTTTCACTGAGCTCCTGAGAGTGACCCATTCTTTCACAAATGTTTGTAAAAACAGTCTGTGTGCTTCATTTTATATACTTGTGGTCATGGAAGTGATTCGAACAGCTGATTCCTTAAATCTGGATAGGTGAGCAAATACTTTTGGCAGTACAGTGTACAGTATTTACATCAGCTGTCATAATGCTCCAAAACATTTTGCTGTAAAAGAGCAATGGTTAAGGTTTCTTGGGCGGCGGGGGCACTGAGCAGGACTGACTTCACTCACAACTCAGAAGGAAATTGCTGATGAGCTACTTGTGCTCTGCAGAAGTAGAGTCCTGGAAAATGGCACAGGTTTTGTGATTTTGGCTGAAAAGCCCATAATCACAATTTAAAGACCACTGAGAAAGGTTTTAAAATAACTAAAAGGAGGCCTGGAGTGGGTCGTTATGACCAAAGAAAAAAACATTTAAATTAAGGCAACAGTCAGGATGGGTACTGAATTTTATTGGTACCTACCGAATTCCTTAGTACTACAGAGTATCTAGGCACATAAAATCAAAATAAACCATGTTTTGGTATTCAAGTGCATCCTTTTGACTGTGAGAGAGCGGAAGAGTAGGTGATTTCCATGACGGAAATAAAGATAGCATCGTACACAAAAGAGCGTAATGACGTCAGTAGCCGCGGCCCGCAGGTTCAGACAAAACAAGCATGGCTGATCAAAAGCGCTCGGAAGTCTGGCTCCACTTCTCTATAACTGATTCAGATCAAGCTTGCTGCAATATTTGCAATGCAAAATGGAAGGCAAGCATTGGGAATACTTCTAATCTGAGGAAGCACCTGATTAAACACAAGATTCCCAACTCGTCTGCATCCAGCTGAGAAGAGGGAAAAGGAAGAGATGCAGTATGGCATTCAATGATGGCAACAGTGCCAATGATGATGACGATTCATTTATTGGTTACAAATCCTGTCTCGAGAATGAGATAAAAACCTGTTATTCCCATATAAACACACAAAAGTAACAAAAATCAGTTCCATTCTATACCAATACTGATTCCCAGGTACTGGGAGTCGGTACCGCATCAGTTCAAATGTGAAAGGTAGCCATCCTTCAGTGAAAGAGTGGCAGTTAAAAGTTTGGTCATCGTTATTGGTCAAATGCCTCATACAGATGCGGGCATGAAAAAGTTCCTCCTTTTTCTGCCAGAAGTGCAGCCACTGCACTTTTTCTGCCACTATCACTGGCTGAACAATTTGTCCCGCGAATACATCATCACGCACAGTGTCCAAACTTGGTGTGTGGAAACGTCCTTGTTCCGGGCGTTCATTTATGCTCTGAAATTGTTTCCCCTGGGCACACAGGTGTTTCTCTGTGCGACTGGATTAGCAGACAAATCGCTGGTAAGTGGCTGGCAGTCGGCAGAAAGGGGAAGTTTTTCATGCCCGCATCTGTATATCATATTGGTCTAGTAGCCCAGAGTAAAACAGACAAGATGTTTGTGTTTTCTGATGGTACTTGTCATTTAACCCAGTATGCCCAAAAAGTAGAACAGAAATACAGTATGCAGTATTTTTTTTTTATCACTTTTTGGTCATTTACCTCCGCCAAGGACGTAATGTTTTCGGTAGCGTTGGTTTGTCTGTCCATCCATCCGTCTGTCTGTCAGCAACTTTACAGAAAAAGTACTGGACGGATTGACCTGAAAATTTCACCAGCCATGTGTCTCATCCCAAGAACGAACCCATTAAATTTTGGTGGTGATCTGGATCACCTTCTGGATCCAGGAATGTTTTGAAGGATTCTTTATTATTGTAAGATCGGCCATGTTGGAAAGGCTGTTGATGAGGCATGAGTGCCCCCTTGCAGCAGAAGTGTGCAGCTGTGCTACTGAGCTCATGATGAGAGGATGCAGAAATGCAACTTATGAGCAGCAGTGAGCACGAGGAGAGAAGACTGTTGGACAGACTTGTAGCCAGTTGAATATGGTGAAATGTGTGCATCTGTGAAGAACTGTAAGTAACTAGTTGTATTTCTGCCTGAACAGGATGTTTATTTAGCCTTTTATGTTATTTAGCTGATTTGCTCATTCAGAAGTGTTCCTCCATTCACCATGTGCCTTTTCATGCTATTAAGCTAGCTGACCTGTTACATGCCAGGTACTGTAACTGTTATCCTTGAACACATAATGCATGTTTAGTCCTAACTGTAAGGGATTCATTAGTAATAATTAATACCTTTAATGTGTTTATTTGCCAAACAAATGTTCCTCATGGCTTTGTATTTTAGTGTTTATAGACCACACTCACTTCCATCCAGGCATTCACCTTAACTAGCCTGAAATTCCTCACCCGTAAGCCTGTCGTTTGTTGCATTACTGTGCTGTTGTGATTAAGAGTGACCAGAAAAGACAGTTAACTGTACAAGCGAGTCCTGTGTGTTCTGACTGACACCCCATGGTGAACATCAAACCTCCTTACCAACGCCTAAACAGTCTTATATCAACATCACCCTAATCAGCCAAATTTTTGGAATTTTTCCATATAACTCCATAAAATTGGCCCAAGTGTTTGGTAAAAAATTACAAGAAAGGATCTCAGTGAGTTCTATAATGTTTCAAAAGTTGATCTGGATCCAGAGAAAATTCAGGATACTATGATCCAGAACACACGAAAATAATGGAGTCAAAGTGGAAGTTTGTGCTCTCCAAGTGCTTTTTTAGTTTATAAAGCTTTCAGAATTACAACTAATTAGAATGTAGTGACTAAACCTAACAGTGGTTACAAAGTTTAGGATTTTTTTTCTAAAAGTCAGACTCCAGATTTTCTCTTTTTTTTTGCTGTTGTTTTGTTTTTTGTGAATTACTAGATGCTTACTGGATCATGATTATATTTATCAGTCCTGTAGGCCTACACTCGTAGAAAGCGAGCATGAATACACTACATCATGCAGCATAAAGTATTTTTAGTTTCTGACTTTGGGGAGAATTGCTTAATTCTCACAGAACTTTCTGAGCACTTGGACTGCATAAAGATTTAAGTTATTCTTTACATAACCAATGTATTATTACCAATCCAGGCAGCAAGATAGCTGCAAGGAAAAATGAAAAAAGAACGGAAAAAAAACTTTCAGATTGAAAAACACTATCAAAGCTGGCTGCTGCAATTCAAGTAATCAGCAGCTAATGACTTTGTTGAAAAAAGATCACTAAAAAAAGAAAGAAAGAAAAAGAATGAAAGAAAGAAAGAACAAAAGAAACTCTTTCCCTTAAATTTTGAAGAAGTACCTGGAGGCAAAACCATGTGTAGTCATGGAATTGCTGCCACATCATACAGAAAAATGGAGAAAACCTTATATTTGTGCTACAAATCAGTATCATTTATTTATTGCTTGTTTGCTTGCTTGTTTGTCTGTGCTAGCCAGCACAGCTTTTGAAGTAATGCTTTTTAGAAGGATGTCTGGTTCATGTGTCAAACACCTTTTCTGTGTGTACCTAAGCAGGAGGAAGTTGGCCTCAAGAAATCCAGAGAAAGGGTATGATGAAATATATTTGGCTTCTTATGATGCAAAAGTTAGTTCATGGGTTTTTTTTTTTCACAAAATGCTGTGAGAATTTGTTCCTCTGTGGAGTTGTTTTCATGCTGGGTATATGTAAATTGTGTCTGTGGACAGGTATGTTAAAAGAAAAAACTAGATAGAAAGAGAGAGAGAGGAATAGACACAAAGTCATTTCCCAATACACAAATACTGGGGATTACATGTTGTGACAGTTTCACGTGTTTAAACTTTCTGACTCTTAAAGCCAGTATTTGCATTTTTTGTTGAGCTGCCTAAAGAGCATTTCAAACCAGAATCCATTTCTGTGTTTCCCAGAGTTCAAGTAGCAAATACATATTTACACGTACAGCAGAGAATCAGACCTTGAAGTGTGAACCCCTGCAAAGAAACCTCACGAGGAGGGGGCGTAGTAATAATAAAAGAACAGCTGCCAGAAAAACAAGACATTAAACTTGTGGAAAACTGGCTGCAGAGAAGGTTAATGAATTATATTATGTGTGGCTCTTTGAAGAATGCAGAAGCCGTGATGGCTGAGGGATATTTTGTTAGTATTATTGTGATCCATTTACCCTGAATGCATAGCAGCACTCAACAGCATGGCTACAATGCAACATTTTGACAGCGACACTGTCTTGTCAAGTTTGAGTGGGAGCCAAAACACACCTCTGGGGTCTATAAGGGGCTACTTGACCAAGAGAGACAGCTTTGAGAGCTCCATAAGATGACCTGGCCAGCACAATTGCCTAGTCTAGACTCAAGGGAGATGGCTGCAGAGCTGAGTGAAAAAAGCAACAATCAAGTACTCTGCCCATGTCAATCACAAGTCTGTGAAGAGAAAATGGGAGTTATCAAAGTAAGATGGCTTCTTCAAAATCTGAGTGAGGCAAATGCAGAGATTTTCATGGAAACAACATGTAAACCAGTAGTTGCCTGAAAACGCTGTTATACCAAATTGGTGGGAGGATTACATATGAGGTACCTTATATCTGCAACGTGCTTTTGGGATTTCCAATCTAAGCAATTTGCTTCAGTTAACATAAACTCTGCTCTGTTTGTCTTGTGAGTTTCATTTAAGCTGACCTGAAATCTGTCAATCACGGTGTTGATGCAATCCAAATGTGTCAGAGCAGAGAGCTCGGCTTATCCTCCTACAATTTTAAGGTCTACTCTATGATTTACTCGATTATTGCTTTGATAAATCATGCTTGGCAGTGTGGTGAAAACATTCACATCTGTGACGTGACAAAAAATAAATGTATTCCTGCCACTCCGACTTTAAGAATTCTGCTCCACACCTTTTATCACATCTTATTCTAATCCTTGAATTTCACATAGAAGATTAGCATTTTTCAGGATGGAGTGTTATTATTTCATACTGTATATTTTGTCAAAATTATTTTAGAAAAACTTTAGAAACTAGCTAAATTAAAACTAAATCAAATGATCTGCAGATGAGGAAGACTGTTAAAGCTCAACTTTGCCCATTTCTAGGGAGATTGGAGATGTCTGTTGAGATTTTTATGCTGTGAATTATTTCAATATGCAAAATCATAAGTATAAAGGTCCAAAGTGTGTGTGAGTCTGTCTTTTTTTTTTTAATCAAATGTGAACGAATAATTAAACAGGGCAGCAGCACTGACCTCACCACAGCATGTTTCTGCTTGTATTGATAACAGAGCTGAGAGATTTCTCCACTCTGATGCGCCGGATGAACAGATCATGGAAGAGTAACTCTCCTATTCTAATTGTGAGATCATATGAGGGAAACACATATAGTTAATCTAATTAGCATTAAATATTAAATTAAAATATCAGATGTGCATCAATGGTTCCTTTTTCTTTTCTCTTTTTTTTTTGCACATCAGTGAATACATAATTCCCTGTCATATAAAATGCGTAATAAATCAGCTGAGTTCCTTTTTATCCTGGTATCATTCTGTCCACAGTGGACTCATTTATATAGTCCCAGGTCGATAGGTTACATCTCTGATCCATTAATAAACAGGAAGTTCATGGCTGACGGCAAAAAAAAAGCCAGTTCTCACACTTTGAATGTGGAGTCAACCAAGCAGCACATTTTCTGTGGTGCATCTGAATATCAGTGACGCTAGATTTAACTTTAAATGTTGCATGCATGATTTCATTTGCCTTATTTTAAAGCATAATTTGCTATAAAATTATTTTTTCATACTAACTTGGAAAACTACAACTGACTTTATGAAAATTATTATATGTCTCATGTCAAGAGAGGAAAGGAAGTTACATCCTTTGGCTTGGTGAAGATATTCTCCACCTCTGAAACTAAATATCCATCACAAATACAAAAAAAGCTTCCATCATGAAGCAGTCAGCAGTCAGCATGAGTCAGCCCCTCATATTCATTATTTAGATCCATTTTAAAAACTAAATCATTTATGTTTACTCCCTAACCACAGTGAATGTCAGGTCTGTATCTCTGTGTCAGTAAAGGACAGACTCATATCGAAACATAATCAAACTCCTTATTTCTTCTCAGATAGTTTAAAAAAAGTGGGGTTATTTTTGTTTGGATCTCTTTAATAACACAGAAAATCCCTTTGGAATCAGCCAAGAAAAAGGAAACATTTCACTCTTGTGGACATTTTGATTCATCCATCTTCAAAATATTGGTGTTATTATTTTTTCAGTTTTGCTGATTGGAACCAAATATGCTGTTACTTTACAAGTGGCCCTTAAAAATGTAGAAATGTGCAGTAAATGTAGCAATATTGTGGCTACTTGTGAAATCTGAGCAGAATTTTTCCATTTAACTGAACTTCACACATTTCTTTATAGGCACAAGAAGCATGAGGGCTTTTACTGAATTAACCGGGATGAAAATATTTTTCGACCTTGGATGTACATTGCTGACTAATATGAAGTGTGGAGGAGAGTACGCCAGGTGGAGACTCAAAGAACAAATAATATTCCTTCCATTTGTGGCCTGTCTAATGATGACTGCAAGCAACATTTTCCTTAGCAGCTCCATGTTTCAGTAAGAAAAGGGCAAAATAAACTAAAGGTCAGCAGCTTCTTCCACCTACTCCCAAACACGTTTATATATCAGGACGAGTCTGAATCAAATCACAACTTGAGGAAGTTCCTATGGACATGTTTTCTTGCATCTTTTCTATTTTCATCATTCTCAACATGAGTCCTCTGGGATATTTTCCTCCACCTCAGCAATAGTTTTTGATGCTTCTTGAATTAAAGAGAGTGATTTACAAAGTTCTCCTCAGAAACATTGGTCCCATTGAATAACTGTCATTTGATGTCATTTTAAGAATATTCACTATTTTATGCAACCTTTCATTCCCTAAAATTTCTTAGTGGAAACATGGTCAGTATAGTTGGTGTGACCTTGGGTTTTGGTCATTGACCCATTCCATCGTTCATTCTGGATTTTCCCCTTTTTCTTTTTAAGTGGGGGTTCATCCTGTTACCTCTGTGCTGATCTCCAGCTTTAAGCATCCATCCTCAGAGCTCACACTTAACCCTCAATCCTTCCAGGCAATCCTCCTGCCTGATTACCCCCAGCAGTGCTTAGACTTCAAGCTTTCCTGCACTAAGTTGATTTTTGTCCTCTCAGTGCAGAATGCCCTGAGCAATTTCCTGTTGTCCAGATGAAAGATGAACATAAGGAATCAAGGTAATGTTTGTAAGTGTCAAAGAAAAAAGTAGCTCCACATCAGACAGTGGCAAAAGTTGTTTTGTTTTTTTGTTTGTTTGTTTGAGCTTTCCATTGTCAGGGTCTTGTGACCAGACAAAAAAAAAAACACCATTAAAAAACTAAGACAACCAATAGGAATGCAGCATGTAAACCACATTAAAGGCAGGGTAGGGGATCCTGGAATAACAGTACAAGCAAGCTACATTTTAAAAAAATATATATATACCTGCCAGAAGCCATGCCTCCAGCACACGAGAACATGCACTCCGAATGCTCACAAGCAGGTTGCCGAAGAAAATCGAAAACAGCCAAATGGATAGCTTGCTACAGTAGCAAGCTAGTAAACAGCTGATTTACCACGTTTCTAAAAGTACTCATTTCCTTCACCTCCGACTCCTTCTGCAGTGTAAAACATCCACACTGCAAACGTCAACACCTCCATGACTTCATCCACATCCGTTTTTTTCTTTTTTGGTGGAAACATCTACATAACAGCAGGAAGCAGCCATGTTTATGTACTGTGAGATGCGCATGACGTGGTTTGAGAGGGGGTGGGACGACAAACGGCAGTTGAGTTTGATGGACATATCATCATTCAATAGTCAAGAACAGGCCGTTCAAGATGATTGGATGTTTGTTTGGTTTTTTGTTTGTTTGTTTGTTTGTTTTTTTTGGGGGGGGGGGGTATTTTTGTGTCAGAGCATTTAATTAATTATCTGCAATTGGGGTGTGAAGAAGATTTTAAGCTATGTAAATGTTACTGGAAAACATCATCCACCCTGCCTTCATTGCAAAACTGGTGCCATCCTTTAAAAACCAAAACAAGCCCAAACAGTGTCGATGGAAAACAAAATGTGGTCAATACCGCAGCCAAGAGGTTTTTTTTTTTTTGTTTTTTTATTCTATCCCCCCCCCCCCCCCCCCCCCCATTTTTCAATTTTAGAATAAAGGATAGATTCACTGGTTTCTCATTTTGGTTTCACACATTTTTTTTTTCATGAATCATGCCATGATTTAGCAGTATCATCATAGCACATATGTCATAGCCAAAATTATTTCTTTGACTGCCTACCGCATGTGACATGCAGAGAGCTTACAAAATTGGCAAAATTACATTGTGAAGTTGCCTTGAGTTCACTGTAGATCTCTGTGTGAGGAGAGGGGGTGTTGTGTGTTTATTCAATCTTAAGCATATGAAGCTTTTTTGGCATTTGTGTCCATTTTTGACAACTTCACAAGCAGGTAAGAAAACCCTAGCAGGTTACCCACAGACCCAATTTGATTCAAATTCACTTCAGTTAAACCTTTAACAATTTCTTGCTGCAGTTGCTTTTGCTATGCTTTTGTACATTGATTTATTGCTCTGCAACACAATATTATCTAGTATTGAACACTGTGGCCAGAATAAAAGGTGGAGAGGTTCCCACATATTTCCCATCAGAAAACATCTGACTTGCACTCATTTCTTGGGGAATTTCTGTAACAGCTTTACAGTTAACTTTTGTCACACTACAATTCAGTGACTTGTGTTATAAAGATCCTGATCCTTGTTTTATAAGGAAAGATGGACTCTTAAAATGTAGTTGTCGTTCAAGTCAATTAATTTCACTGCAGCTTTATTTGTATAGCACAAATTCATAACAAAGTCATCTCAAGGAACTTTATAGACATTATGAGCTCAAGCCAATTTAATGTGATCCAATTAAAACATATTCACATCAGTCCAATTTATAATACCCTAACTGTGTTCATGCAATTCATTTAAAAAACGCCTTGCTAAGGACAACCAACAAATTAATCTTGACTTTGATTCAGTCCTCCCATGGTGGAGGACAGTGGAAGAGAAAAAAAAACACAACTTCCTTTGCACAGGAAGGAAAAACCTCCGGCAGAACCTGACTCAGGTAGGACAGGCACCTGCCTCAACCATTTGGGGGTAGAGAGGACAGGACAGAAGGATCAAAGAACATCAGTTTTAACCAGGGATTCCTGCTGAATGATACAAAAGAAAGACAAGTTAATGATGCCAATATCATCATGAATTAATACATGGGGCATAAAGAACAAATAAGGAGTAAATGAAGTGTTACTCAGTCACACAAATAAAACACATACCTTACAACACACAAATAGCCAGTTAAAACTTATAGGTATCTTAGTGCTAAATAATTATTGTTTCCTAGTAACACCTGAAAAACAACATATTCAATGGGCTATATGCACGGCTCCACTACTACCTGAACTTCAGACGGCACCTTTGCTTCCCGTCTGTCATGACTGGACAAACTGATTACTCCAGGTGTGTCTGAGCTTAGTAACTGGCCAGACACACCTGGAGTAATCAGTTTGTCCAGTCATGAAAGACAGGAAACAAAGGTGCTGTCTGCAGTTCAGGAAGTTGTGGAGCCGTGCATATAGCCCATTCAGTAACTAATTTAAGAAAATACATGAATTATATTTTCAAGCTTTAAACCAGGTGACCTACTGCACTTATTGCATAAAATTGTACTTTAAAAATTTGGGAAATCACCAACAAAATATGAGTCCTACAGACCAATCTCAGGAATAAATTTGGATACTAAAATAATTGTAAAAGTGCAAGAAAAAGGGCTTGAGAAACATCTGCCTTTCCTCTCAGATCCAGATCAAAATGGTTTTTGTAAAGGAGCGTCAAGTTTTTCATTGGGTCCTAAATATTATCCATGCAAAATCAATGAAAACATCCTTCGTTAGGGTGGAACAATGTTTTCACGCTTTGGCAACTACTGTGTTTGTCAACCTGGATTAAAGTGCTGATGACACGACCTTAACTTCAAGTAACTTTGCCATACAACAACACACCAAAACAAAATAAGTGGTTCTGTGTAGTTAGAAGTTAACCAGACGTGTTTTTACGTAAATATCCGATGTTTAGGAGGCTCAGCAAAATGCTAATAGCTTTTCAGTCGCGAAACTAGCCGCCATGTTGTGTCATTAGCGACATACAGAGTTGCAGTCCGCTCACTGAGTTACATGTATAATCTAAGACGTGGAAACATGAAAGATGGCTCCAGAACAGCTAGATTGGAACTGGTTTGTGAGGTGGGATCATCAGCCAGTTCAGCAAAGTGTGATAATGCTGGGGAATTTGGGGAAATCACGTTTTACAAGCTAGAACCGGAGTAGACCTGTAGCCAGCTGCCTACAGTCTGTCTCCCAACCTCAGCTCCACTGGTTCAGCCAAAAGCCTGCAAGACCACACCGAGGGAACTCAGAACTGTAAGGAGCGACCCAGAACAGCACAAGCAGACCCACAACTGATAAGGAGCTGCACCGGTTTGATACAGCCAGGCGTGACAGAGACACTCGTTCCCTGCGTTCCCAGCTAACGGCTAGCTGCGTTAAATAATTAGCCTTTTAAAAATGAGAAGATAACAACTTACATGGTTCTAGTCGAGTTTTAAATGGTTCCCGTTTATAAGGAGGATGGAGGGAAGGATGCATCTTTGGAAGCAGCTGGAGGAGATCTGATGACTGGAGACGTCCTCATATAACCGAGCTGCAGCTGTCTGTTGATAAGTAGATGTATGACTTATGTGATGATGCAACGATGGTTGAAAAAGAATATTCCAGAGGACACAATTGCAGTTTCATTGTGTTAGAAGTCTCAACACGTTGGTGGCTGAAGCTCCAGTAAACAGACGCTGACAGGAGAGACGTGCAGAGAGGTCCGACTGCTGCCTACTGTTTCTCAGTAAGTCTGACTCCGACCTGCTTCTTTATCCTCTTCAAAGTAAAATTCTAAATCTGTAGGAAACCTAAATAAACTAACACTGTACTTACGAGCTTTTAACCATTAACTGTCAATACAATTTGAAGGCTGAGTCGTTACTGTTTGTCTGTAAAACTGGAAAAGGAACTTGAAAACCACAATGAAGCCATCAACTTCAATGTTAAATAAGCTGTGAAGAAGACGCTCTTGCAGACGTCATACCCGGTTTCAGCTCACAGCGCCACAGTCTGGTCAGATGTGCTGAATCGATGTTTTCTAATCTATGCAGCTGTTCTTGTTTCTGTTACATAGATCATCGTGAAGAACGTTTTGGTTGATAAAACATGGCAAAAAATGTCAAAAACGTGTCGTCAGCACTCTAAAGTATCAGGTAATAAATCAGTCAAAAGCAATATTATTAGGGCTGAAGCTATCGATAATTTTGTGATCAAGTAATCTAGCGATTCTTCTGACAATTAATCGAATAATCGGATAAATTGGACATTTTGCAAGTTATTTAAATTTTACAACTTAAATTGATAGTAAGAGCCAAAATTTCTAGCTTTTAGGCTGGATTGCACCAAACAAGGTTTAACTTGAAAACCAGATTAAGTCATGGTTTAAGTTGTAATTCAGTTGCACCAAACTTTAAACCTAGTTTAAACACTGATCTTGGATTAATTTAAACCTCTCTTTAAATCTCTGTTTATTTTTCATTCTAAACCAGGTTTTAACTTAAAGGGACTTGAGGCAAGATTAAGAAACAAAACTCGTGACTGCTGCGACTGGCGCTTCAGGTAACTGCAGCCACGAGCCAAGCCGTCACGGGAGCGTGCACAAACTGAAGCTATAATGTTGTTTACTAACCTTTTTCTCCGTAGTTACACTTTGTAGTGGTCTTTCAGTTGATCTGGATCGTTGGCTGACGGCAGAATAATCCATAACAATCGCTTACAGTGTTTGAATTTACCGCGACCGGCTTCGTCCTATATCAAAACAGCGGATGTAGCGTCATGTGACGTCACGTCCACATGGCAGAGCTGGAAAGCTATAATGCTGTTTACTAAGCTTTTTCTTCGTAGTTACAATTTTTAGTGGTCTTTCAGTTGATCAAGATCGTATTCTGACAGCAGAATAATCCATAACTATAGCTTACAGTGTTTTTATTTAATGTTACCGTCTTTTTCCTGCATCAAAACTGCAGATGTAGCGTCATTTGACGTCACGTTCGCAGGGCAGCGCGGGAAATTCGGACACCGAATTGCAGCGCATTTTGCAGCACACAGCCTGTTCAAGGCAACGGAGAGAAACGTGGGTGGAAACGTTATTTTTGGTATTTAGCGCTTCATCACCCATTAGTATGAAAAAAAGGGACATTCATGTTTGGTTTTTTCAAATTTCTGCCTCCACCAGAACTTTAAACTCCATTTTAAACACTGATCTTGGATTCATTCTAAACTGACAGTGGAGGAGGTTTAACTGTCACAATGGCTGCATTTTTGAGGTGGATTAAACAAAATGATGATGTTCCTATGACGGGTTTCTTGAACATGACAATGAGTTCATTGTACTCAAATGGCCTCCACAGTCACCAGATCTCAATCCAATATAACACCTTTGGGATGTGGTGGAACGGGAGGTTCCCATCATGGATGAGCAGCCGACAAATCTGCAGCAACTGCGTGATGCTGTCATGTCAATACAGAGCAAAATCTCAGAGGAATGTTTCCAGTACCTTGTTGGATCTATGCAAGGGTGCCGTATAGGGGGGGGGGGAGGGAGGGGGAAGATTCCAAGGGCGCATGACTGTGGGGGGCCCAAAGATGTGGAAATTATTAAACCTTCATTTCAAATAATATGTTTATATACATTTCAAATAGAACAAGAAAATGCAGTAGTAGAATAAATTACCTTCGTGTTCTCACTGGTTTTTCAGCAGTAAACGGCAAAACAAAGCATGAATATATTGACCAAACCACCCCGTCAAAGTGCAAGAAATGGTTTGGTCCTCAGGAACTGCCTCGGCGCATCAGCTCCCTGCCTGTCAGCACAGCGGTTTGCTGGTATCGGGCCTTTATTGCTGCATTCACTTCATTTGACAAAGTGACAGCGATGTAAGGACAGGGTTTCAGTAGTCTAGTCTACGAAAGATAGATGCAGAATTCCAGGTGAGACACCTTTAATCCTAAATGTGTTCTAGAAGTAATAAAAGCAATTAATCAGGATTAATTTTTTGACAGCCCTACAAAAACTACATTGAAACCATAAATAATAGTCTTTATAACAGTTATAAATCTTGCATCAATATTTTTTAAAGGGAGGAGGGCCCAATATGAGTGTCTTTCATGGGGCCCTAAATTCCTGGCGGCGCCCCTGGATCTATGCAATGAAGGATTAAGGCAGTTCTGAAGGCAAAAGGGACAAGTAAGGTGTGCCTAATAAAGTGGCCGGTGAGTGTGAGTACTGCACCTTTAAGAAGATTTGGGGGAAATTCTTATAATTTCTAATGAGGAAAAAAGTCAAAGGGGCCCTATCGAGCTAATTGTTATTGTGTATCATCAGTGATTTTGTCACAGTTCTTCATTCCCTCTCATATACAATGATATGTACATGGACTAAAAGCTGCATTCACATGATCAGCGGTTTGCGCTTCGCTCACCACCAGGTAAGACGCAGAGGCACTGAGTGAACACGGCGGAGCTCAGAGCGTCTGCTTGGAATGTACACAAACAGCTAAGCCAGTCTTGTAGTTTGTAGTTTCTCTTCCTGTATGTAGCACTTCTGACTACATTGACTGTTATCTCTTTGGTTGCACTCTGAAAAGGTCAGCAGAAACTAGGTCAAAGTTCAAATAATTTGAACTTTGAGCACAGCGGCAAAGCACCAGAACCAAGTGGTACGGCTTAGTCAGGCGCCACCGCTCCCTCCAAACAATGGGACGGCCAGCACGGAGCGTTTCTACTACTGATCATGTGAATGCAGCTTTAAGCTTAAAGCTCATTATACATTTTGGCTATACATTATAACGTATACTTTATTGGCAACCTCTGGTGGCCAACCATGAAACTACCTGGAAGAATGAAATATTTGTAGTTCTCCCTTCATCTGCTAGGTGCTGGCTACAAAACAGAGCAAATCCCCATAGAATCCCATGTTAAAAAGGCCAACTTCACAGCAGAAACAAACATGTTTACAGCCTGGTTCAAAAACTCATTGTAGGTTTAATAGGTCACATTAAACCCCCTCACATCAACTGTGAGGGGGGTGGATTTTTTTTATAACTCATCCGTTAAGATGTTATTTTATCTTAAAATTACACATAATTAGGGGTGTGTCCTTTTGATCAGCAGGCGGCAGACCGGATGTCGGCCTGTCAACCGACGACTCCTAGTTTGCTCCTTGTTTTGCTCTCGGTAAGGTCTCAGTCTGCAGCAGAGTAGCACAACAGAAATTTTTTAGCCAGCTAATAGCAAGCCTAAGCACGTCTTACCTATACTCCGCTGCTTAGGGGGCTAATCTTAGCTCCTGTTAGTTTAGAGTTAGCTCGGTTAGCGTTTAGCCCAGAGTACATCAGTTGTCAATCATTTGCCCCGAGGCCGCACTTTGCCCATTTTAGTATTTTCCAGAAGGGACGACACACGCAACATGGCAAGATGGCGATGGTAGGACATGAGACCAGAAACTACTTCCATATTTTGTACAGTCTTTGTGTATAACCCTGTTGCTACAACTTTTATTGAATGCAATTGTCTTGCCCTGACTTTTCTAAATGACACCTTACTTGTTCTTGTACTTGAAAAGACACATTTTTTGTCAAAAAATTATATTTTTGGAGTTTTTCTGTTAGTATCGTAGACTGCTCCAGTCATGGCTCATCAAACTGGGTGAATGAATCCACTCAAGTACTCAGATGCACAAGTTGTATGCAGAGAAAAGTCTGCTTAAGAATTTTAAGACTGTTCATTTAAATATGAAAAAACACAAACAAACTAATTATATCCAGCTGCAGCCACAAGCTTCAAGATCTTTTTAATCTCATTAATGCTTTTAAGTCGAAACAATACTACTGATTTCTGTGATGTGAAAAGGTTTTCATTTTTTAGGGGCAATTTCAACATTGGCATGATGTCTTTAAATATCTTTAACACTGGTTTGGAAATAACTCAACCCTGCAGTGGAACAATAATGTAACCATATGAAAATATGGTAAAGATATTTCATAGAAAGCATGAAGTTTGTTTTGTCTCAGCTTGAAATTAGAGGACTCTTTATCAGTCTGAATACATCTTTCATGCCCAGAGTTAAGTAGTGCTTAGTCTCCACTCAGCTGAAACAAGATGAATTCAGTGCTTTAGTCAATAACTTCCTTGCTTACAGCAAATTTCTGAAAAATGTGATGTGACTCAAAGCAAGCAGTGATAGAAAAATCCTGTTCCAAAGAGCAATTTGCCATGTGGCCTGTAGGGTTTTTGAAATCAAGACACGATTATTTATGTGTGCCATAAGAAGCTAAAATGCTGGTATTGTGATATAAATAGCATATTTTCATTCCATCATATCACACGGATCTTTGCACAAACACCAACTGCTGTTTGCTAAAATGCTGAAGCTGTTCAATCAGAATTTGTGTCAAACGTGACATTCATGCTACAACTTTAACTTGCGGAAATTATGTTTGTTAGAAAAGAAGCCGTTGATAAGCTTGTCAGCTTGGCCAGAAACAGGAAGTAATTGTATGGGTACTTACGTATATCCTGCCTGAAAATCATGCTCTTAGGAAAACATTGAAACAAGGGGGAAAAAAAGTAAATAAGTCGAAAGTGCAACGATTCCTTCTATTTTGAGCACATGTTGGCAGTTTAACATTTCCATTTTCTCAAAGGTCAGCACTGTCAACAACACTGGCTTTTGGTTTACCAAATAAATTTTTCAGAAAATATTTTCATGCATGTCCTTTGACACAATGAGTAAAATGCACTTTGTAGCCATTTTATTTTGTTTTTCTCTCTAAGGAACATGTTTTCTTGCTATTGTTTTGGGTCAGTATGTCCTTGACCGGAAAATCAAGCTCAATCAGTGACACATGCTGAGCTCAGTATAATACTTTTTCTATCTACGCTGCTCAATAGAGTCAGAGAAGGTTGTTGTTTTTGAGAGGAAAGATGATGAAACAATTTTTTCAAAAGCTTAAAAAGTTAAAGAAAAAAATCTATTTTATTGATAATAATGCAAATTGCATTTTAGCAAAATTCTTCAACTGTGATTCTATGTTGGACAAGAAACTAGGGTGCAGTCTGTGAAGGGAGTGTGAAGAGAGAAATGGAGGGGCTGCTAATGTCCTCATTATACCGTTGGCTGACAATAACCAGAATACAATACTAACATTACTGTATGTAGCACCTGTGTAACACTTAACACAGAACTGAAAACAATCTCGTTTGCTTGTCTTCTTGCAAACATTTTCAGATCTTTCTTTTTCCTTCTTTTCTCTGGAGTGCAGTCAAACACAAAAGTGGACGGTACATAGGCTGGGGGCAACAGGTTGTCTTTTTTTATTATCTTTTTCCCTGAAGGAAGAAAAAATAAGTTTCCTTCAGACATCTATTTTGTCTGCACAACCAAAAAGAGTGAAACATCTGGTCCCAGTAAAGTTAAACAACTGCAGTTTGCTGCATTTTAGCCATGCATTCTCATCATTTTTACATCGATTAATATAATCAAACTTAGACCACCTCACTGAAAATATATTTGGAAAGCACACGAAACAGAATTAGCAAGAAACTTACCACTGACAAAGTGCTGCTACCAGGCTACTAACAGCCAAGAGCTCTCCCATTGTTTCTAGTTAAAGTTATCACGTTAACTGGCAGCAACTCATTTAGCTCATTGTTCAGGCTCAGCAGGTGGCCTATTAATAAATCCTATCCTGGGATGTAGATCAGAAAATCCCAATATGAAGCATGAATGTACCATTATTTTCTATGGAGGAAAAATGCTAGTTGTAGCAGCAGGGCCCATAGCAGTAAGCCTGCTGTGTTGAGCTTTTTGATACCTATGTATGTCTAGCCTGGTACACCAGCCTGACCAACGCCATGTATGGGATACAGGGCAAGTCAGTCTGGGTTCCCTCCATTGGGAAATGATTTCCTCTCTGTTTTGTTCCTCTCTCAAAATTGACCGAACCAATCACAGCACAGCAGTAGAATTATTAACAGAACGCAAAACTCCTCCGACGTCTCCACCGCTGTTTCTGCTTTGTTTTGGTGCTTAACTAACAGCTTCCGGGTCATAGTCACTGACATGCGACACAAACGCTTTCTCATGTTAGTAGTTCGGCAATAAACAATGCTGACTGGACACTCATTTTTGCCGCTTACTTTGCAGTCTCATTTTTTTCAGGCACTAAAGCATGAGACCATAGTTGAGGGTGGAAATGTTGACAAACCAATAATTCATGAGCTACACTTTTTTGGTTCACCTTTTTCATCACTACACATTAGCTGGGTTGCCATTACACTTGGAATTGCACAAAACCTAAATATTGCAATTAAAAACCGCTAATGGAAACACCTACATTTCGAAAGTGCAGTCTCGTGGGATGGGATTTTACGAGAATTACAGATTATACTATTCAAAGGAAACACCTACATATCCCTATTGTACTTTTTCAAAATTTAAGAAATGCTAATTTTATTTTTCGAAAGATTGTAATGGAAATCTAGCTATTGATGCAGTCTGCATCACTACAGCTGCTGCACTGAATCACCTGTCAATCTCCTGCTCCATTGTTCCCTCACTCATCAAAAATACCCAACCTGGACATCTCAGCTTTGGAGGTGCTGATTCGTATCCCAACTGCTTCACGCTTAGCTGCAAATTTCTCCAGTTAGATGTGGAGATAAAAGACCACCGTAGCAAATATAATTACATCAAAAAGCAGAATCCTGAGGCCACCAAACTGGACCCCCCCAACACCCCAGCAGCTTAAACAAAATCAGTGATAAGGGGCATCTTGGCAGAGTCCAATCCTCATTGAAAACAAGTCAGATTTACTGCTGGCAATGTAGCATAGCTCTAACACCAGTCATACAGGGACCAAACAGATCGGAAGGGGTCCGGTACCCTATACTTCCACAGCGCCCCCCACAGAATTCCCAAACATCCAGACATCCAGAGGGACATGGTCAAACATCTTCTCCAAGTACCAAGTCACCTTTGTAAAAGATATAATTTGATCTCAAATATCTGCCTGGTTAAACAGAAGGTTAAATAACAGAAGTTCACAAAACACTGGTAGACTGATTCCCACACTCCCTTCAAAACCCTGTAGAGGTTGTAGAGTTGGTCCAGTGGTCAACTGGTCCATGGCTGGGGAAAAAAAACCCAATGCTCCTCCTCAATCTGATGTTCAACTGTCCAACAGGGCTGTCTCCAGGAGGTTCCATTGTATTAAATCTTCTAATAAACTTAACAAAACAGGCTCACTGTCAAGCAAAACAAAGATTAAATCTGATTACATTGGTCTGGGGGAAAAAAATACCATATTTAAATAAACTACATAGGATCCCACAAACTGGATTCATTTTTCACTGCTTTGCTAGAGGGTTACAAAAAAAAAAAGTTAAGAAAAATAACTAACAAAAAGTAACTTGATGCCATAAGCTGTTTTTGTCACAATAGCAAGTTTTTAGTGGACCCAAAAGAGTGGAATGGAGACTGCAGATACAAGAATGACAAGTTCCTTAAACAGGGTAGGTGATCTAGATGTGGATGGCTAGGTTGATGGAATAGTGCGCAGACTTGATGGAGGTCCTTGGGTTGGGAGATGACTGAGGATGCAGGTATGGCTCAGACTGGGTTCTGCAGAAAGAATCAGGCACATTAAACTTGGAAACTTGATAACAGCAACATGCAAGGCCAGAAATACAGCTTGTTGATGACTCAACAACCTGGCAGTGAATGAAGGATGGACTTGGAAGATATACTGCAGGAGTAATGAAGTACAGCTGTGCTTGATTGACCTGTTAGAGAAAAACCACAGCCAAACACACCAAGCAGAGTTTGGAGACCTATGACAGTGTTCCTCTAGCTCTAAACCATCATGAGCCACCATTTCTGTCTGTCTCTGTCTAAACACACTCTGGCTTCCTCTGCTCCCTTGTCAATTCTCTTTTTAACGTCATCATTTATGTTGCACTTCCTTTAGTGACAGGAAGTAATTATCATAAATCATTAGGGCTTCTCTCTGCAGTAAAACTGGGATCTTCGCTGAAGGCACATATGAATCATGTTACACATCACACAAGCAGTCGCAATCTAATTTATTCAATGTTGGAAATTAATTGAATCTCCTGAAGTGTTTAACGAACCATTGCAGTCATCATGATGTGTGGAAGGGGCCGACCAATTTCCTCAGGCACTGTTAACCCCTATAGTCCACACAGATACAGACGAGTACCAACCTACCTCTCTCTATCTCTTATAACCATCTTTTACATTTTTTTCAGGACTATTGCTACTGAAGACTGCAAACTTAAAATAACCATTTTATTTATTCATTCTCATCCCCCATATTTTCCACCTGCTACTTTCCAAAGTGCTCATTTTTCTATCATTTAGTACTATAACAGGAATGGCTGTCAAAGAAAATGCTAACATACCCTTTGCTTAACATTTTAATCTGCTGTGTGGCACAGGTTGGAAACATATGTGTTCATAATAATTCTGCATCATTAACAAGCCGGGATTAGTTGGAAAATATCTAATACCAGCAGAAATCAAATAAATCTTCATAAGACAGTGATATGCCTGACCCTCAGGCACCCTATAGTGTCCCTGAAGAACCTTCATACATCAAATATCTTGATTTCTGACTTGATCTCTGAATAAAATTATCATGAAAGACAAAAGTCTTCTTTGAAGTTATTTGTCAAAAGCTTGATTCATCAGATATATTTTATTGCTGCGACAGCATCTTTCTGTTGGGTGTCAGTCTTTATGAGCTGGACACAATAAGTAAATGATTCAGTATAAGTATTGCCAGGCTTGATAATGAACTACATCATAATGATTTTAATGTTTCCAGAGGCTTCAAGAGTGATTGCCCCGCTGTACACTGATTAGACATCATATTATGGCCACATGCTTCATGCTGAGTATGTTCCCCTCATGTCAGAGCATGGTCAACAAACAGCTGAGGCTGTCCGATAGTGTCTGGTACCAGGACACCATACTGTAGATCAGGGGGGCCCAAGCACAGTCCTTGACTTGGGCACCAAGTCCATTCATCAAATGAATGGCTCATTATCAGGCCTCTGCAGAGCTGAATGACATGTGTATGAGGGGAATAACCATTTGATTCAGGTGTGTTGGATAGGGTATGCTATAAAAATTGCAGGATAGTAGCTCTTAAGGACCGGATTTAGCACCCCCTGCCATAGCTCGTATGATCCCATGAGCACCCCAGACTCCTTGTTGTGTTCTTTGAGCACATTTGCAAACATTTTTTTTGTCTTCCGGCTCTCAGCGAGTGCAGACGTGCTTCACTCTGCACCCTCCGTGCCCCCTTTTTGCCCGCCTGCGTCTTTGTCCTGTCGCATCTCAGAGCCTCTCTCTGCATTTTCCTCCTAAATCCTAAAACTTCAACCATGGATCTGGTCGGCTGGTCTCTCAACGCAACGGATAAGATCTTTTCTACCTAGAGACAAGGTGCAGGGGCGGCATCTTGTCCGGACGGTACGGTCCCAGCAGGTCATACTGAAGACCTGTACACTTTTGGATTTATGATAACTGGGTTCCTGCTGATTGGAGCTGTCGCAGAAACATGCTTCTGCCTTGACCCAAACTATCTCTCTTATCTCAATCTGGTTCCCGGGAGCAGCCTTGCAGCTGTTTCTTATCAAAACATGGCCTTGGTAGAATCTGGAAGGAAGGCTCTGTAGCCCACTGCTCTCTGATACAGAGATGGGTAAAATGCAGAGCCCTAATTTCCCCTCGGGGATCATACAAGTATAACCAAAAAAATAATAATAATAATATAGTATCCACTCACATCTGAAAAGGGAAAAGTGGAGCCAGTTGGGCGTTTCCCACCGTTGCCATCTTGTCGTGTTGTGTGTGTCATCACTTCTGGAAAATTCTAAAATGGGCAAAGGCAGGTGTTTTAATTCCGATTTTACTTTATTGCAGGATTGTGAGAGATCGGTGCGGACACAATGACAACACAAGACAATGACTTTGCTAGAATACGGTGCTCTTTATTCCCCACAATCAGTCACATACAGTTACAACAATCCGTTTTCATTTCAAGAGCTGATGCATAAAAATTGCTTACCATAGCACAGAACCGGAGAGCCCAACAGTTTGAGTAAGACAAAAAGTATCAGCTGTCTGGATGATTGATCAGATCCCGCAGCAGACTCTGACTTGACTGCAAGTTGCACACTGTTTTATCAGGTTGGGCTGCTTTATCACTAGACTGGCCAGACCCAGCGAGTAAGCATCCTTCCCTACTGACTCTCCTGCTTGGTGCTAAAATGTTGTGTTAGTGCAGTATCAAAAGTTATATAAGGCAATTATCAATATATAAGCATTAAAATGTGCATAAAGGCATAAACATAAAGCTATTCCATATCAGCAGGGTTGCTCTGAGCCGCGGGGCTAATGATTGACAGCCAAGCTAATGCAAATCAAGCTAGTCTGAAGTGAACAGGAACGAACGAAGATAGGCGGTTTAAAGGTAAGACATGTTCAAACTTGTTTACCAGCAAAAAAAACCCGTTGTGAAACTCTGCTACAGGCTGAGGGCTTCCTGGTAGCAAGCAGAAAGCTAACTATTAGCTTCCATGGTTAAAAGTAGAGGTGGGCGGATCGATACCAATATCAATGTTATCAATACCAATGCTGGTATTGATATTGAACGATACTCGGGTAAAAAGATCGATACTCAAGCTTTTTTTCACTGTTGCGCAAACGGATTAATAAAAGTCTGGAGTAGCGCTGCCCTTTCACAGAGCAGGGAGCAGCGCACTCTCCCCCCTCTTGTCTTTGGTTGTTGCACCATCACATGGCTCAGCGGCGCCAGCCAAACAGCCTTGTAGGTCGGCTCAGCCTGGCCCACGCACTCAGCACTCTCCTCTCCTGGAGACACCGGAGTATCGAAAAGACGAAGAGAAGCGCTGTTTGGCTTTATTTTATTGCAGAAAATGGAAAGACAGCGAACTGTATAGATTGCAACGGTGCTGTTAATTACAGTAAAAACACAACAAACCTCTACATGCACATGGAAACCCATGCAGTAGAAAACACGGAGCTGCAGGAACAGAGAGACATTATAAAATGAAATTAAGAGTGGTCATCTTCAGCATCAGTTCATATTACTTTTTCAAAGTGCATGTTACTTAAGTCAAATGGTACTGGAAAAACTAAAAGATATAATTAAAACATTGAAATAATCTAGTACATTTATTCCATCGAAAAATGTTATCTAACATTAAAAGCTTTGATTATTCCAAAACAGGTAAATTTATAGAATTGCTTTAAAGCAACAGGCAAGTGCACACAGTGCAAAATTATACATAAGGATTGAAAGATTTAATATCATAAGAGGTGGACTAGTAAAAAAAACTAGATTAATGATTTTCTGGAATTGAAACAAATATACTAAATATGATACAGCTAACACTTGGTTGCATATAAGTACCCCTTTGTGTTACGTGTGAAATAAATACAGAATGATTACATACAGGTGCTATAGCCCATTATTATTTCCCGATTCCCCAAGAGCTGAGTTTAATGAAATTCTATCCTAGGGCTTTTTGGATCCTTTGGATCTATGAAGCTTAAATATGAAAAAGTATCGGTATCGGCAATACTGGCCCTGTATTTACTTGGGATCGGATCAATACCAAAATTCCTGGTATCGCCCAGCTCTAGTTAAAAACAACACCCGGTCTGCCATCCGTCAATCAAAAGGATACGTCCCTACGTAATTACAGTTGTGTGAAAAAGTGTTTGCCTTTTTTTTTTTTTTTTTTTTGCATGTTTGTCACACTTAAATGTTTCAGATCATCAAACAAATTTAAATATTAGACAAAGATTACACAAGTAAACACAAAATGCAGTTTTTAAAGGAAGATTTTTATTATTAAGGGGGGAAAAATCTAAACTTACATGGCCCTGTGTGAAAAAGTGATTGCCCCCCAAAACCTGATAACTGGTTGGGCCACCCTTACCAGCAACAACTGCAATCAAGCATTTGCAATAACTAGCAATGAGTCTTCTACAGCACTGTGGAGCAATTTTGGCCCACTCATCTTTGCAGAATTGTTGTGATTCAGCCACAATGGAGGTTTTTCCAGCATGAACCACCTTTTTAAGGTCATGCCACGGCATCTCAATTGGACTCAGTTTGGGACTTTGACTAGGCCACTACAAAGTCTTCATTTTGTTTTTCTTAAGCCATTCAGAGGTGGACTTGCTGGTGTGTTTTGGATCATTGTCCTGCTGCAGAACCCAAGTGCGCTTCAGCTTGAGGTCATGAACAGATGGCCGGACATTCTCCTTCAGGATTTTTTGGTAGACAGCAGAATTCATGGTTCCATTTACCACAGCAAGTCTTCCAGGTCCTGAAGCAACAAAACAGCCCCAGACCATCACACTACCACCACCATATTTATGATGTTCCTTTTCTGAAATACCATGTCACTTTTACACCAGATGTAATAGGACTTACACCTTCCAAAACATTCAACTTTTGTCTCGTCAGTTCACAGAGTATTTTCCAAAAAGTCTTGGGGATCATCAAGATGCTTTTTAGCAAAACTGAGATGAGCCTTTACGTTATTTTTGCTCAGCAATGGTTTTGGTCTTGGAACTCTGCCATGCAGGCCATTTTTGCACAGTCTCTTTCTTATGGTGGAGTCATGAACACTGACCTTAATAGAGGCAAATGAGGCCTGCCTTTCTTTGGATGTTGTTCTGGGGTCTTTTGTGACCTCTTGACTGAGTCATCGCTGTGCTCTTGGGGTAATTTTGGTTGGCCGGCCACTCCTGGGAAGGTTCACCATTGTTCCATGTTTTCCATGTTAATGGCTCTCACTGTGGTTCACTGGAGTTCCAAAGCTTTAGAAATGGCTTTGTAACCTTTTCCAGACTGATCTCAATTACTTTGTTTCTCACTTTTTTCTGAATTTCTTTGGATCGCAGCATGATGTCTAGCTTTTGAGGATCTTTTGGTTTACTTAACTTTTGGCAGGAAAGGTCCTATTTAAGTGATTTCGCGATTGAGAACAGGTGTGGCAGTAATCCGGCCTGGGTGTGGTGTGTAAAGACCCTCGGTTTTTGTTCGGTTAAAAAAAACAGCTCTCCAGTAACGGGGTGCTAAGCTGGTGGCGGGGAAACACTTGTCTGGACCACTCACTACCATTATTTCACGAAGTCTGCCCTGCTTCAGCTAGATTGACTCCAGATGAACAACCTTTGCTCTGGTTCAAACCCTCTAGCCACTCCGCTTATTGATAGCTGCTTCCCTAAACATCTTATGTACTTGTTCCAATCCAGATAATTTTAATACTCAGGACCAGTATTGAGTATTAGGGCATGTTTATTGGACTAGACCAACCCTTCAAGACTTATGGATGTTATTTTTGTTGACCACACCCTGCCCCCTGGCAGAGTTGCAAGATGAGAACCTTATAGGTGAAATAATGACCAATTTTCTTCATGCAGGTTAAATTTATTGAAGCTTTGGCAGGGGAAAAGGGAAAAAACAGCTCAGCTCAATCAAAAAACGTGATTAGACAGTTCATTTGAGCATTAGTCAGGTAAAAAGATAAGTGGAGACTGTTGTTAAAACTCTCCAAAAAAAAATTTGAACTTGGACAGGGATTTCTTCCAAACTTCTCTTCGCTCTGTCCCTCAGAAACAGATTCTTGTTATAAATTATCTTATTTTCCTTCTCTCTGGAGATTCTGGTGTAATCTCAAATTCTGCTCTTTATATGAGGGAAGCCTGAAGCCTGAAGTCTGTTGTTTTGACTGGAGCGGCCCGGTCTGTAAACAGGCTGCTTAATTGGCCTTGGGGATTCGCTATTATAGGACTTTTGAAGCCATACAGTAGATATCCAAGCTGGAGTGATGATTAGGCTCCTTTAGGTCGAGCATTATAATCCAACTGAGGTACTCCACTGTGAAAAACCTTTCTCCGACCAGTTCTTAGATCCGAGAACAATTAAATCCACAGATTGGAATGAACTGGCGTCAGATATCCAACACTGACCTCTGCGTAATCCAAACATCCCTCTTTCAGAGGAGAGTTATCCCAAAGGATAATTCATCCACAGAATTTGCGAGAAACGGTGGGAAAAGGTGTAAAAAAAAAAATCCCAATCTGAATTTGTTGTAATCCCAAAATTTATGATTTGAAGAGAAAAGCCCAAAAGTGTCATTAAATCCACAGATTGGAGCAATCTGGTGTTAAAAACTCCAAATCTGAGAGAGTTGACACTACTTCCAAAATTCCTACTAGGTTTATCTCCTTGGCGAACCTTGCTGTATTTCTGAATATCCATTTTATATGAGAGGAGTGAGTATGCAGCCCAATGCACATTTAGGTGTGACCACACACCTCTCGAAGTGCCATGAACAGCTGCTCCGGTTATCTTCAAAACTCGGTTGCAAATCTGTTATTTTAGCACTAAGCGAGTACATTAAACAGAGAATCCAATATTTCTCAGTTGGAGGTTGGACGTGGTTGCATCAGATCTGGTGTTATAAGTCCAACTGGAATATTCCTCTGTGCGCCTTTTCCCCTGTTGTTCCTGGGAGCTCCTCGCTTCTTCAGACCCAAAAGCTGCAACCCCAAAGTTCGGCTTTCCCCACACCTTTATAGGTATCTCTGATGTAGCTGCTCACGTCAACTCCATTTCCAGAATATTCCTGTCTTGACCACACAGGCTTCGGACTGTAGAATGAGCTGTCTGCAGACAGCCTGCCGGCGCGCTATCTGCTTGTTTAAGAACAGTCCGTACTGTCCAAGGTCAACTTACATGCCTCATTTTTACACCAAGACTTAAAAATCATTCTTTTGCCATCTTTCTCTTTGCACGTCATTTGCTCACATTACACCTTATTTTATTAAATTCAATCATTCAGTTACTTATTACTCATAACCTTAATCATTACTGGTAATATTACTGTTATTATGATTACTTCTTTGATTCTGCTCTTGAGTCTGTGTTGGGCCGGCTTTCTCAGATCAGCTTTTGGCTTCCTCTGGTGGCTGGTTTAAAGTCTGGCCCTGGGGACTTCAAATTATTGAGGCTCCTTTGACAGTGGCTAGAGAAATTGAACTCAGCTTTCCAAAGATGTGATAAACCACAGTTAATTCATGTTTTAACAGGGGGCGATCACTTTTTCACACAGGGCCATGGAGGTTTGGATTTTTTTTCCTCCCTTACTAATAAAAATCTGTATTTAAAAACTGCATTTTGTGTTTACTTGTGTTATCTTTGTCTCACATTTAAATTTGTTTGATGATCTGAAACATTTAAGTGTGACAAACTTGCAAACACTTTTTTCACACAACTATATGTGTAATTTACCTTTTAATAACTTTTAAACAGATGAGTTATAAAAAAAGAAATCACCCTCCTCACATTTGACATGAAGGTAAACTTGACCTATTAAACCTAAAATGATTTTTTGAACCAGGCTGTAAACATGTTTATTTTTGCTGTGAAGTTGGCCTTTTTAACATGGGAGTCTACGGGGATTTGCTCTGTTTTGAAGATAGACCTATAGCGGATGAAGAAAGAACTACAATTATTTAATTTAAAGACCCACAACATAACTTTAGACCTTAAAAATATGCGTTTGTGACTACTTTTGATGGCACACCAACATTATGCTAAATTTCTCTATCACAATTTGAGTAACTACTTTACCTGTCAGCATTAAAAAGAAAAACACACAATAATAATAAGATACAAAAAGTTCAGTTTTTAAATACATAATCATAATGAAATGTGCACGCTTTCTGATGAAAGGTTAGTGGGGAAAGAAAAATAACTCCCCATGTCTGTATCCACTGGTTATATTTAAGGATAAGATTTAATCTGCGAAGCTCTGCTGATTAAATTAATGCATCCTGTAAAACCTTTTGCCACCCACGAAAATTTGGAGATATGAACCAAATTTTGATTGTGAGTGTTAATATTCAAAATTATGCAGCAAATCTGGCAGAAATTCTGTCAACAGTGAGGATTGCAGATGATCGATTTTTTTTTTTTTTTTTTTTTTTTTTGAGTTTTGACATCAATAGTGATCATTGATGCTTTGAACATTCTTTATTACAAGCCTGTGCAGTAATGGGTACAATCACTTGTGCACCCACAACAGCTTCTGAAGGTCTTCAGTAGTTATTGACAAATCCCTCATGAACAAATCTAATTCTGCTAAATCAAGCTTAGGACAAAACTGGACTTTACAAGAAAGGTTCATAAGATAAATGTTTAGGCACCAACAAAAATATTAGAGGAGGCACTTTCTTTGTGTTTTAATGCTCTGTCACAGAGCATAAAAACAGTTTTAATATGGCTCTGCTATAACTGGTGGCACACACAGCCTCTGTGTGTGCCACCAGTTATAGCAGAGCAGTTTTAAAACTTCACATGCATATGTAGACTGTCCCATAGGCACATAGACACTATTTTTTAAAGTAAGTATGGCAGTAAATTTGGTTTTAGATGTAAATCAGTGTGGAGGCTGGAGTCTATCCCTGGAATAATAAGGGCAGAAATGCACCCTGGACAGGTCGCCAGTCTACCACAGGACCAAGTGTTGGAAAAATGCTATGAATATGTCATGATTCTGTGCATGACTATGCCCTTAACATTGCTGTCCAGTATAAGTCTGCTTTATGGGTTTAAGTTGTTCTATGCGTGAGATGTATGTATGCATGAAGGAAGTGTAAAGCTACATTCCAGAGAGATGCACACACTCAGCGCTAAGCAATACATAAATGATACGCAAACGTTTCCGAGTTAGTTCATCTCTGAACATGGTGTATGTTGCACATTGCCTGTGTTTGAACTCTGCACAAATAAAAGTGATTTGTCACAGATGCTATGAGTCTGTCATTTCTTCATATAAAAAGGGAGTTTGTGCAAGGATAATTCTGCTGATACCAACACAGAGACAAACCAGATTTAAAAAAGACCTATACATGCACTAGGAAAACATTCAAACTCAGAGAAAGCCTCCGCTAACACTCAAACCAGAAATCTTCTCGCTGTGAGTCAACAGCTAGTGCAAACCACCACACAAGTAGGCATATAGCCGGTAGATAGGTGTGAGGTGTTATGGCTTTGGTAAATACATTTTCTGTGTCATTGTTTGCTCTTGTAAGACAAGACACAGTATGTTCTGCTGCTTCTGGAATCAGTAGCAGAGGGGTTGAGAAAAAATTAGCTGGATGTTGTCTTCGAGTTGATGATCAGTAACATTTCTAAACATCAAAAGTAGCTGTTTCATCGTGGACTTTGCATTAAAAACTCAATGATAAAAAGGGTGAAACTGTCTGATCTTTGCACACCGCTGTGACATATAAAGTCTGAGCAGCATGCGGCAGCCAAGGTTGAGCCACAGGAAGCCTCAACTCTATTTATGCATGGACGTGCTGAAGCAGATGCAGACACTGATCCTGTGCAATGCTCAGAGCGCTGATTATAATCAGCTGGACATTTCAAGCAGAACATAAAAGCAAATCATGCAGTCTTTCTTTTTTTAATCTTTTGTTGTTGTTGATGTTGTTATTTTGCAGTTTCATGTGCGTTCCCAGGTGTCTTCATTCATTGACTGTTTCATTTTCAGTCTCATGAGCAAGCCTGGAGACCTGCTGTCCTCATCATGGATCCAATTTCTTGCAGAGACAGAATCCAGCATCATAAACTGGTGGACATGCTAGTGCTGGGTAAGTAAATGCACATGTAGAGAACATTGATAGTTCTAAAATAAATTGCTGCAGTTTAATGAGCCAATTTCAATTCAGTTCCTTACTTTGTACCTCTACTTTGCATCAGAAGTATTTCATTTCTCCTAAAGTCACCTTCACTCGTGCTCCCCGACGGTAGTGGGTGTAAAAGAGATTGCGACTTTTAAAAGGACTTCATGCTTGTCCTAATGGGATTAAAGTTCAAAAATATAAACGATTCAATAATATGTTAATATGGAGCACTGACCAGCAAAGCACTTACACCTTACATAATTGAGTGCTTGATCTTTTTTTAAAACACTGCTGTTACTATAGTAGGGCTTTTCAATACTATTCATATTCATTATTTAGGCTTTGTAGAGATTATATTTTCTATTTAAACAATATTTTATTGTTGTATCTATAGCATTATATTGTTATATCTGCATCTTATTTAGTTTTTTAATTGTTTGTTAACTGTTTTCTATAATGTCCTGTTTTTCTATTCTGTATACTGTTGTCTGTTTAGCTGTCCAAGCACTGCAAATGCAAATGCCCTCTTCGTTAACACTGGTGCAATCGTGTCATTGTACAATGTCCCAGACAAATGAACAATAAACTAAATTAAACCAACATAATTTCAGCCAAACATGAGGAAACAGAGCTGTAAACATCATATTTACAACTCTATTATGAATAAACAAACACTACATCAGTCTCACGGTCCAACCATACTTCTAACAAGCTGATTGTTCCTCAGTTTGGCCATTACCCCCCTCCACCCAGCAGTCACCCAATAAAACTCTGGAGCTATAACGTTTATCTCCTTGAGCAAAGTTTCACCTCTTCTTCTCGTTCTGTTTTATATTTCGGGATCTCCTTTCAGTTTTTCACGCTTGTATTCATATGAGTTCAGGGGGTATTGAGTAGGTCTCAGCAAATTGAGCATGGAAAGATCCTGTGGTTGTAAAATGTCTACATTGCAAGTCATTGCAAGCCAGAGTCATGCTGGAGTCAACAATTCTTCCATTTTCAAAAAGAAATATAGTGTCTTCATACATATATTTTTTTTTAAAATAGACTGAAAATGAAATCATTGACCATTTGCAACTACATCCCCTGACTACGGGGGACCACCATGACAGATGTCAGAAGTGAATGACAGGTGTATTGAACGGAAAGAATAATCAGAAACTGCAATTGTTTTTACAGGTTTTTCCAACTTTTTGAGGATATATGGCCACGGCTGCTTTTAGTCCAAGTCAAGCTAATTTGTCAGTGGAAGTACCCAGCCAGCATTACATGTGGGGCTCATATGGGTTAAATTTTGGCTTCATATGAGGGACCCAAGTGGGTTTGTCCACGGTTTCCATGGTGGCCCCACCTGTTTTCCCATGTGGGCTTCCATGTATGGGCCCCATGTAACTTAAACTACGAGTTCTGCAAATTAGCTCAGTTCAAGCCCATGCCTATAGGCTATATGGGAAAACACAGGTGGGGGCCACCATGGAAACTGTGGACAAACCCACTTGGGTCCCTCATATGCAGCAAAAATTTAACCCATATGGGCCCCACATGCAATGTTGGCTGGGTAGGACATCTAGTTAGGGCTCATAGGAAGTTAATATAGCTAGCTTAGAAAACAACCTTTACCTTCCTTTTTCCTGCTGTGTTTGTTGATCTGATCAAGTCACCAACTTTGCCTGAATTCACACCCCATAACTTATACCATTATGTCATAAACAGTGTGTCTCCTTACACTGAAACAGACTTAAAGGTGTTCAAAAAGTTTGGATGCTTACCAGTTTGTTGTCTCTAGCTGGGTCACTGGGACAATATGCTACGCTAACATCACCATCTTCTGTCCTCATCAAGGGTAAACAATAAAATGCCAACTTTGGTTTACATCCTCATCTGTCCATGCAGCTGACTGTGCAGCCTGCGGTGACCTGTGGGTGCAGAAAGAGAAATCATTACCAACAGTCTGGATGAATAAAAATCATAAACTGGATTTATTCGACAAAAAAAGGAAATTTATGAAATAGGAATAAAACCATATCAGTTGCAACCGGAGAGTCTGTACAGAAAGCTGAGACACCTTATTCCGACAAAGTTCTGAAGAGACTGACTTGTATGCCGGAGCAGAGGTGGTTTTAACTAAGATTAATAAGACTGACTGACTCCAGTGAAAGTTGTTTACAATGTCCAGGTCCTTGGGTGAGTTGCACTCAGTGCAACACACATCCTAAGAAGACTATCTTTCATCCTTGGGATCAGGCTGCACAGCCAGTCATGCTGTCGCCTGCATGCACTCTTTGACATGTGGAGATCAGATCCTCAGTGTCCATTGACATATTTCATGATACTGCAGGTCATAGAGGTTATGATAGTTTTGGATTTTTAATTAGTTTCAGTTTTTATTTAGTTTTGACTTTTTGTTTTTCAATCCAGTTAGCTTTAGTTAGTTTTTTGAGCAGCTTTGCTGGTTTTTCTTAGTTTTTATTTTTTGGAAAATGCTTAGTTTTAGTTTAGTTTTGATTAGTTTCAGTGTTAGTTTTAGTTTTTGATTTTTTTGTAAATTATACGCATTTGTCAGGTGTGACATTCAAAATCATCAGGCAGTCACTTGGAGTAAAACCAGTAGAGTGAAGTAAATAGATTAAATAGAAATAGATTTCATATCAACCCAAAAGGCTCATGTATTAAAAAAATTTATAAAAGACTAAAACTAAGTTTTTGCAATAATTTTAGTTTTAGTTAGTTCTCTGAAGACACAATACCGTTTCAGTTAGTTATCGTTTTTGAAAAAAACTGCCATTTTTGTTTTTACTTCAGTTAACAAAAATGTTTATTTTAATTTTAGTTTGCATTTATTCGTTAGTTTTAGTTAAATACAATAACCTTGCAGAGACCTTACTGTAAATGGCAGAGATTCAGTAGAAGTGGGACACAGGTGAAATAGGATTAACAGACCATGTTTTAGTTATTCATTAAAATAATAGCAAAATAAAAGCTAAGAAATTAGGCTACTAACTGCCTTGTGTACAATGAGCTTAATGGATGTTAACCGTTGCTTTGACATTCATCATGGCAGTCGGCATTTCACTGAAGACCGTGACGTCACGTACAAAAGCTCAATGGATGGATGGATGGATGGATGGATGGATGAATGGGTGGATGGATGGATGGATGGATGGATGGATGGATGGATGGATGGATGTGGTGGATGGATGGATGGATGGATGGATGGATGGATGGATGGATGGATGGTGGAGACTGGATGGATGACTGGATGGATGGATGGATGACTGGGTGATGGATGGATGGATGGATGGATGGATGGATGGATGGATGGATGGATGGATGGATGGATGGATGGATGGATGGATGGATGGATGGATGGATGGATGGATGGATGGATGGATGGATGGAGGATGGATGGATGGATGACTGGGTGGATGGATGGATGGATGGATGGATGGATGGATGGATGGATGGATGGATGGATATGTACATAAGTTAAAATTATTCTTGAAGCTTCTAAACCTGTACATCAAGGGTCCAGGAGTACTGTAGTTATGTAATGTTGCACAGACTTTAAGCCAACAAATGAAAATAATGTCAGGTGTCATGTACTGTATCAGTGTGCCCCCCTCTCCCCTAACCCCCACCCATCATATTCCTCAGAGCCAAGACCATGAAATAGATCCAAATTCAGATTTGATTCATTTCTAGTAATGATTTCTAAATGTGTGATTGTCATTAATTCTTCCTCACTGTTTGCACATTAAATGAACTGAAACTACTTTGGATGTAAATGTGCATCATCACAAATTCCTTTTTGATTACAAGTCAAAATGACGAATAAGTCTTGGCTCATATGGCACATTCAACCAATAGCGGTCCTATGGCACTATAAATAGACAAATAAAAGGCAGCCTGCTCATTCATTCAGCCCGCTCAACACTGATAACCATTCAGAAACATGTACACTGTTGGTAGAATATTTTGTCACGTCAGTGCTTTTCTTCTGTTCATTTTCATAACTTGTCAAAACATCAAATAGTTGTCATTTGGATACTTCTAAAGTTGTAAAATCTCGTACCAACCACTGATTGGACTTGTTCCTGTTTTATATTACAGTTTTTCTCAGTTGCTTACACACAATCACCAGACTAACAAAAATAAATATCATGATACAAGATGCCATCTCTCAAAACACATACCCATTTCCCAAAACTGGTTATTGACCTGTTTACACATATGAATCAAATTAGTTAAACTTTCAGTGTAAAATTGTACACACAAACCCCCTTAATTACACTATCAGTGCCTGTACCTTCCATTCATTCAGAAAGCACAAGTATTTGAAACTGTTAGTTTTTTTCTATTGATTACACACATCACTCGAAGGCACTGATGAATAAGTGTGGCATTTTAAATGGGAAATCAAGTTACTTATAGATTTTAGTGTGTTAGGTAAAACAATGTATCTAGATATTTGCAAAAGACTGAATAGCTACATTGAAAACTGTGTCAAGGCTGAGATTGTCTTTATGGTTTTGCTGATATGAGGTGAAGTTATGAGGTTTGTGTGAATAAGTTTAGAAATAATGTGATATATAAAGGTATTGTGTGTAAGCAATTGAAAAAAAAACTGTAACTCAGTCAGCAAAGACTGAACCAGGTTAGTACACAATCACTTGATTGAAAACACAGAGACAAAACCATTGCCACATCAGTCAGAAGCTCCAATGCACAGTTTTTTTCAATTGCTAACACACTAAAATGACTTGCATAGCAAAATTAATTAAACAAACACACAGAGAGCAAACCACATTTTCAAGTCTCCAAATCTATACACACATTTTCTGCTTTACACACACTTTGCAATTCAAAATGGCACTTTTTAAATGCACTAAACTGCATAAGACTCAACAATCTGGCATAAAGTCACATGTTTGCTGTTGCAAAACACTGCCACTCAAAATGACACCACATGTGCTAAATGACCAACATGTGTGCCACCCGACCAAACACCTCAATGGTTAATTGTTTCCTGTTCAATCAGGAAATGAGCTCTACAAAAAATACCACAGATGATCGCCCTTTTTCACAACAACAATGGAAGATGTTTGAGAGAGGAAGATGGAGGCTTGGAATGAGAGGGAGAGGAAGAATGAGAGATTGGGATAGAGCTGGAAGAGGAATTCATGGCCAAAGAAGACAACATCTTTCAAATGAAATCAAAGCAACCTTTGTTGATCATGTAATCAATCAGGGGCTGAGTGAAGGTTCTTTCTCCCTCCATGAATGGAAGGTGTTGTCTGTGATGTGGCTGTGGCATTGTGACCAGACCCAGGTGTGCTGCAAGATGCTGCCTAGTTTTGTCTTGCTTATTTTTTTCTATGTATTCATTCTGCACATTTTTGGGGGGCAAATTTCATTTAGTTTACTGTTTTTTCTGTGCATATTTGTTCGCTCCAATGCAAATATATTTGTATGTTGATTGATTGATTGATTTCTGGAACACAGGAAAGGCAGTCCAAAGGATAACATGCAAAAGTATAAAAACCTTCCAGCATTGTCCTGGGTGTCAAAACAATTAAAAGAGCAAGAATGCCTCACTCAATAGAAACAATACAATAAAATCACATAACCCAAAAACAATTCACGAATAATAATAACAATATTATACGGTTTTTCTCAGTTGCTAAACACTAAATCACATTCTTAAAGCCAATTTTTCAAAAGCTTAAACTGAGGTATCAAATCGGTCCCCTTGTGATCAAAACCTAAAGCACGTTTCACATCATTAGACACTGTTTGCAAACACATTTGCATTGTGATGCACTTGCTGTGCAAAATGGTGAACACATGCTGCACACTTTGATCACAAATAAGACACAGGTGTCAACAGGTAAACACAGTGGCCCTCATTTATCAAACGATCGTACGACGAAAATCTGTGCGTACGACCATTTCCACGCAAGACTCGGCATTTATCAATTTGAACGTGAGCGTAGGATACGATCAAATCTCACGACAGCTCTGAGTTCGTGTACGCAAGTTTGAGTCAGTGAGGGTTTGCAGCACAGCGCAGCAGAACATGAAAATATTTATTAACCAAACCGCAAGCTGTCATTTAAACATAAGCATTCACATATCAGCACGAAGAATGAACCCATTTGTAAAGAAAAAGAAAAAGGAAAAAGGGAATGTAGAACGTAGCCTATTCCCTAAATTGCAAAAATAGCTGCGACTGAATTTAATTCCTCCATTTATCTCAACAAATTATTAAAATTATTAACATATAGTTCTAGGAGACAAGTGCTTTTCACTCTTCGTGCATCTCCTCACCCCGCTGGTAAACCTGCACATAGGAGCGCAGGTAGGCATCATTGCGCACCCAGGCGCAGGTGCCCAGGTGGAGCGCTGCTTCGGGCTGCAGGAAGGCAGGTGGGTGTCGGACGGTCCGACTCGGACCCGGCGGGATGAAACGCTGCTTTAGACTCTGAGAAAATCTACAATACACTCCTGTCCTGTGCAGTGCTGCACATCGCTCGGACCGCTGGAGAGTTTTGATGCACAGTCAGAGGAGAAGATGCGCCGGCAGCCGCCCTGCAGCCCCCACTGGGCTAAATGGAGGAGACCGCAGCTGAGCCGTCATTTCTAATAACTAATCTATACGGTAAAGTTGTATAAGTGCTGGGTCAGTAGACTGTCCCTTAGTTTTGCAAATGCAAGTTATCATTTTTTTGTCCCTGTCCGGTTCAGGCTCGGATCTGACCGGCATCCACCTGTCACCTGTTAGAGCGCATGGAGGGGGGGCGGTGAAACATCTTTTGGTAGTATGTTTCATATTGGACCACTTTTTCTTGACCCATTGACTAAAGAATTGTGACGCTGCCATCGGATGTGGGCTATTATTAAATTTCACAACTAATAAAACGAATAAACATATCAGCCAGGCCTAGATTGAGACTTATTAATATCTCAGCCGGAGTCGTTCACACCGGTGAGGCTGACTGATCCTCTTCCGTGCAGCGTTTTTCTGCACGTCTCTGACTTCGGTTTTTAAGCTGACAAACACCTCTTTAATCTTTCCCACCTCACAAACGAAGAATTCTGTCTTGATCCCCCCCAAAAGTTTCTTTTTTGGCAGAATCTCTCCTCTCCATGGTTCAACCTCGCCGGGTGAAGCCTCATCATTATGCATGTTTAAGGGCGTAACCGTGGGCGTGACATTTAAATGACGATAAATTTCAGCTGTGGAATTTATCAAGACTCTTTTGTTCGTACGACGAAATTGGACCGATACGAACGTTTTAATAAATCCCACGTGGGTCCAATCGTACGACCATTTTTACGATCAGATGTGCGACCATTTCGACGATCGTTTGATAAATGAGGGCCAGTGACTCAAAATTCATTTCACCTTTGGCTGATGATGAGGGAACCAATATAAACCAGTTGAGGAAGCTGTGGGAAGTCAAGATTTTGCAATGGATAGAGGAAATCAGAGAGGAAAAGTACGCATAAGAGTTGGTCAAGGATGGGGACGTCAGGGAGCAAAATCAGGTCGGACGCTGAGCCTTCATTTTAAATTAAATCTGTGCAACTGTGATCGACCATGTTACAGTATTACTCCACCAAGGAGGTGATGTTTTTGGTAGCGTTGGTTTGTTTATCTGTATGTGTGTCAGCAGCTTTACGGAAAAAGTTCTGGACGGATTGACCTGAAATTTTCACCAGCCGTGTGCCTCAGCCCAAAGACGAACCCGTTACGGTTTGGTGGTGATCCGGATCACCTTCTGGATCCAGGAATGTTTTCAAGCATTCTTTATCATTGCAAGGTCTTTTGTGTGCTTTTACTTTGTTATGAGTTCTCTGTGTTGTGACATGATGCATTTGGTCTGATGTAAATAAAGCAAATCATTTTGACAGCATGATGTTCTGAGAACTATGTTTTCCTTTATTCCTTCTAGTGTTTCCTGATTGCTCTGTAGTGTTTACATTTTTCTGTGCTTGGGGCATGATTTGACAATTGTGTCACTTTCTGTGGACATGTGATGCTTTTTTGAGTCAATAACTTCCTTTTGCAGCAACAAGCAGAGGTTTTGGGAAAGAAGTTTGAGTTATGGGATTAGTGTTTAAAGTTGTGAAAAAGTGAGGGGAAATTTCAAAAATAGTGTTTTAGCAATTGAGAAAAACTGTATAAAAGCAACCTAAAACACTTTTTGTTGACTTTTTTGTGAAAAATAAGTGGTTCAACAGTGTGTCTGTCTCTACAAATATTTCTGTGCATGTGAAAATCTGACTGTTCTAGAGTCAACTAATATTACATATATATATACATAATAATAGCACTTTTCATTATGCCCATCAGTGTAAAGTCGGTTAGACAAAGATCTGGGACATGACTGAAGTGTGTGCTATGTGGCCCAAAAGTTTGAGTTTGAAAATTAAATGTGAGGATTTGGTTCCAGGGCTTCATTTTGGAGGAGATATGGGGTCTTTTGCACTTTGGGTCTGTGGTTTCTGTAATTGTGTTATGATAATAATAATAATAATAATGATGATGATAATAATAACAACAAACAACACTTGTTTGCAAAATTGTGTTTAAGCAATAGGAAAAAAAATTATAAACATTTTTGTCTGTTGTGTTCATCATGTAAAGAGGTTTTGTGGAGGAGAACCAGAAGCAACATTATTCATTTTATATTTTTGTGGCAGTGTTATGAATTTATCTCCACTGTGTTGAAGATTTTGTTGTAGTGTGTGTGTGTTTTGGACTATTGGGAGACATGTGAAGGCAAAGCTTGTTTTTTAAGCAAGAGTAAATGGTTCTGAGTCAAGTTTGATTTTGTCCTTGAAGATTCACATCGGGAAAATTGAGTGTGCCGTTTGGGGTTTTGAGAAAAGGAGTTTAGTTTCTAGAAACATGTCTTAGCAAGCAAGAAAAACTTTATTAAAACTTCAGATTAACTTACATCCAGCTTGTTTCTTGGGAAGAATTTTAATATCTCAAAGAGTTACAGACTTTGGCAAAGTGGATACTTGATTTCAAAGTTAGCTTTTTTTATTTTCCACTTTCATTCTCCACAGGCTTCCTGAATATGAAAGTATCCAAGAAAATAATGATCTGTTCCTTCATATGCGCAGCGCTTTGTAAAGTTGTTTTATTGTAAATGTAATCGTTCATTCATATTTTATGTATCGTTTCAATACTTTTATTGCTTTTAAAACACCATTAATCAGTTATTTTGATTGCAAAATTGTGACATTTGTTAACACAAATCTGACATGTTTAAAATAAATCTACATTACAGTTTTTTTCAATTGCTTACACACATTTTCAAAGCTCTTTGTCAATTTCTCAAAACTTTACACACAAATCCAGTTACTGCTCACACAAAATGCAAAAAGCCCCCTATCTACTGCAAAATGAAACACGGGATTCAAAATATTGTCAACACATCTCAAAAGCAAGCGTTTGTCTCACCTCACAAACACATTTCCCATTTGATCACAAACTTGTGTATATCATTTACACACTGTTACTCTAAATCTAAAGTTCTTTTGTTTTTATCGATTTGCTCCACATACATGATTGCTATATAAGAGCGAAAATAGCATGCAGATAGAAGTCAACACAAGCAATAAGGGAACCAAAAACATTTTATTTACTGTTGCTGCTGTGAATGCAATATCGTATACTGCAATAGAAAAATCAAAGCTAAGTACATTCATAGATGGAATAGGCTAAAGCAAAGCTCTTTCGGCATACACCAGCCCCGCTGGTGTACGAATGTGTGTGAATGTTGGGTGGTGGTCAGAGGGGCCGTAGGTGCAAAATGGCAGCCACGCTTCTGTCAGTCTGCCCCAGGGCAGCTGTGGCCACATACTGTATGTCGCTTACCATCACCAAGTATGAATGAGAAGTGAAAGAATAATGGATCTTCTGTGAGCGCTTTGAGTGCCCTGCAAGAAAAAGCGCAATATAAATCTAATCCATTATCATTATTATTGTTGTTATCCAGTGTTCAAGACAGATAGTTTGACCTTTGACTTATTTATACGCCTATGTCATGAATGATTGGTTGGTGTTCAGTAAAGCAGTCATTGTTTACACCTGTGAGGACAGGGTCTAAATAAGTGTTGTTGCATTTTAAGTGATTTTGTTTAAGATGGGAAATCAGCTACTTCCTTGTAGATTTTAGTGTTACAAAGAACACTGTGTCTAGTTATTTGCAAAAAGTGAATAGCTACATTGAAAACTGTCAACGCTGAGAATGTGTTTATGGTTTTACTGATTTGAGGTGAGTTTATGAGGTTTGAGTGAGCAAGTTTAGAAATAGTGTGATATAGAAAGGTTTTGTGTGTAAGCAATTGAAAAAAGCTGTAAGATAATAAAACATTAAATTTCTTGAAAAGTGGTTCTGCACCACTGCTGATAAAATAATGGAAGTGGAACAAATTACATTTCTATAAATGGGTTTTACATTTTGGTGTTCAGTTGAACCTGTAAATAATTGGATTTAAAACTCTTAGGTATGCCTATTTAAACCAGTTCTTCTGTGTGCATGACTGTCCTTCACACTGAAATGACATGACAAGGGTCATCTTCTGCACTCTTACTCATCTGTGTACTCTAAATCTCATCATGTTCTGTTGTACATTAAAGGAGTTACCAACAAGATGCAGAGGACAAGTGCTGGCCCCTTTCTGATCTCTTGGCTACAAGCTACACTTCTTCCACCCTCATTTCACCAGGCAGTTACTGGAGGAGCATTGACACAAACAGCCAGCAGGGTAGTTACAAGAGAAAGGATGGAGGGAGAACTGAAAGAGCGAGGGGGGAGAATATGTATGTGTATGCATGAACATGGAGTGGGGGGGGGGGGGGGGGGGGGGGTGGGGGGTAGCAGAAAAACTGTGCCAGTGTAATTCCCCTGCGGTGGAACAAGATAATTTTTTTCTCTTTATATTTTCTGGTACTCTGACACACACGTAAGTCTCTGTCCATGTCATGGAGACGATGTATGAGCTGCATGATGAGTAGATCGCATCAGCTCCTTCCCTGATTGTGTGAAACATGCACTGCACCCTCCATGTTAAACACTCAGCTCGGGGCAAAAGATGGCAGGAGCCAGAGTGTTTGGATTTTCAGAGCAATAATAATGGATCTAAAGTAGCTCATTTTCATTTTCCTTAAAATATGTGTGTGAAATAGTCAGATACTTGATGAAAAAAAGTTTAAGTCATCATTACAGGGTTTTAACCTGGTTTTAGAGTTAGAACGTAGAATCAGGACGGCTTTCTCTGATGTCATGGTTAGGAATAGGGAATCCATTAGGTCAGTAGAAAGACAACAAAGACAGAAACAAGGGACATGAGTGTGCATTTGTGTGTGTGCGTGTGTGTGTGTGTGTGTGTGTGTGTGTATGCGGGGAGGGGGGGGGGGGGGGGGGGTCTATGTGTGTGGCTTGGGGCTACTAAAGCTAAACGTATCCTTTGAGGATTTGTAGTCATGACTGTGGTGATGTGCTGAAGAAAGAGGCTGCAGCATCATCTAGTGGTGACAACTGTTTTGTCATATTTAGTCTGGTCTACATGTGTGCAGCATCTCCAAAATGTGAAACCCAGTGTCTCATTATATATTCATGCACAAGCTGGAATTATTTTCAGAGGGCTGCAACTTACTTGTCTGGACAGAGTACAGTTTGGCTGGAGGGAAATACACTGTATTTGCTTCAGAAATGGACTCTGCACATTGTGTATAACATGAGTTAAGTTTTCTCTTGGCTGAGCCCTTCTTAAATTGCAATACCTGCCTCAACTTTTAATAGAGTTTAAATATATATATATGTATATATCTTTTATATATAGATATAGATATATATAAGATATAGATCTTTTAACATCCAACATGTTAAAAGATCTCAGCTCCCTCATGACGTAGAGTACACAGCTTAAACCAGCTGTGTGGGTATGCAGTACTCAAACTGTAGGTGTTCAAAAAGCTTTTTAAGGCTTTAATTGTATGAGTAAGCAGCAATCAGATATGGTATACAATATTACTTTTCCATCAAGACTGGTAGTTCAAAGACCTCGCCACTCACACTCAGCCTCACACTTATTTACATGACAGTGTAAATAAATCCCATACAACTGTATGAAAACAATCAGCTTTAAAGTTGGAGCTGCAATGAGCATGAAAAGAAAAGGAAAGGACATAATTTCCCTGAGTCATCCTTTCCCAAAGGAGTGAACAAGGACTGAAGCTGTTTTCACCAGCATTGATAATTGAACCATCTCTTATCTTAGCTGCCACTTCTCAGTCATTTTACTCAACTATTCATTCAATACCTACAATTTCTCACTATAAAGTTCAGAATAGTAAAGCTACATGTGCTTCTCCTGTTGGTATATCACTTTTTGCTGCTAACAGGTCAGCTCATAGTTAAAATTATATGATTTACACAGCACTGCTTGCTTTATGCAGAATGCAGTGAATAGCCAGATTCTGCCTTCAGATCAAATATAAAGGAGTCAACTGAGGAAAGTGTGTTCTCTAAGGCAATCAACCATAAAATATGCACACCATTTGAGAGGAGTGAAGCAGCTTTTGTCTGCAGCACTGCAAAGAGAACAAACTCCTGATATGGTCATAGGGCCAGTTAATCTGAACAGAGGTTGTCTGTGGATCTAATGCTCAGAGCTTGATTAGTCCACTCCGCTTCGTCTTAATAAAACCCATAGATGGCTACATCTGGACAGCTCACACTGCACGCATGACTTGCAAGAAAATTTTTAAATCCTCATGTAGTTGTGTGATGATACTGTGTTCATGTGCAAATTTACCGCTGGTGACTGCTAAAGCAGGGCCACAAAAGCTTGTGTCCCACGGGTTGTTTGCTTATCAGTGTCTGAAAGTGTTGCACTGTCGGGCAGCTGATCTTGTACATGAGTGTGTGATTGTGTGGGAGAAAGTTGGTCTTCTCACGCTATGACTCAGTGGTGACAGGTACTCCTCACAGTCATTTTATCACTTATTCTTAATTTTGTCTCTCTAATCGATACAGTAATACACACACAGGTTGTCATACTCACATTCATACCCTCTTGAACAAGAGGACGCCTAATGCTTCAGTCAATATTTGCTTGCTGCATGTTTTTGTCTGAGACAAAAACATGTTGCAGTTTCAGGAAGACGACTCCCTGTACACACAAGATGAGATTTACAAAAGCACAAAACAGCAACTTTTTTTCTCATTTATTTGAAAACTGACCATATATGATAGAGAGAAAATAATCACGCCATTTCTCAAATGACTGATGCTCCATTTCAGTCAACATTTAAGACAATGACTCACACTCAGTTTTAAAGGTCACAGGCAAAAGCCATTTGATCTTTAAGTGATGAGAGCTTGAATGGATTCCAGAGGTTTCATATTGTTATGGCAAGTAAATCAATAGATATACAATAGTACACAGTACCTATTCACATATTTTGAATTGTGTCTTAACGCTAAATATTTCATGACTAGAGGGACTTAAACTGGGGATATATTTTATGAGAAACAAGCAGCTGAAAGATGATTAGATCATGGTGTGGTACATTTACATTATATGAAGGAGAAATTAAATCATACAGTCTTGTATCTTCATATAGTTCATAACAGTTTCTCCCTTGTTAACCTGTTATCTCCCTGTGTGTTGCTTCAGAACAGAGTTGCTCCAGTCGTTTATTATTACGCAGCTTGACTATTTTATCCCCTCTATTTACAGTCTATCTGCTAACCTACACCACATTCAGAGTTGTGCGCATCTCTGCAAAACAGAGCATTTAATCTTCTCAAATCATTTATTAGGCTACTCTTAACCCCCCGAGGTGTTCTGCAGTTTTGATGGTTCTAGCTGCATTGAGCATTTCACCACACTCATCTACTGATAAATATTTACAACCCACAACAGCAATATGTAACAGAAACTGAGTTTAACTTAAAGCTTTAACATCGTTTATTCAAATACGTAACTTGATCTAAGCTAATTCCATTCAAAGTGCTCATGATCTTTTCACAGTCTACTTTAACAAAGATGTAAATCAGTATTGATTAGTTTTGTGTCTTTTATAAACAGGTGCATTAATTATTAAAATAGAGAGAGCAGGTTGAGGCAGAATCTAATGCATGTCTGTGTGCGATGGATCAGTCAGTAATGAGGGTGTAATTGGCAGTGTCTTAGGAGATTTGCAGTTGTCAGACTGATGCAACACACCTACTGCAGGCTGGCATGTCCCATGCTGATAAGATAAAACTGTCACTATTATTCACACAAACTGAGAGGTGTCAGTCCCTTTCCTCCTGACAGATTAATGCCTTGCCATGTTTGAAGCATCATTATCAAACTCACACTTCACTTACACCAGGCACATAACAAAGATTATTTTCCCCCTTGAGTTTTGCACTAACCCATCTAGGGGTGAACTTTTCTTATTAGAATGGAAACAATGCAGTGAGATTCAACTTGAATTTAAAGATCATGATGGTTACTCATGAGGGTTCAATCATTTTCAGGACCTGTGGTCACAAAACGGCACATTTCAAAGCAAGTGTGGATGTAAGAGGAATGAGCTGTCAGTACAGCGAAGTCCAAAGTCATAGAGCCATTTATCTTACCTTGTATATCCAATGCTGCAATGCTCAGTGTGAGAAAATGTTCAAGACAAGCAACCAGTTCTTGTTTTCTCTCGTCGTGGAGATTATTGTACATGTAAGCATAATTAAATGCACTGCACTGAAGTTGTCTTTAGGTATTTTGAATAGTACTTTTTTCAAATGACACTGCAGCTATAAAATCAGGATTTTCTTCAATAGAGTTTTAATTACTTTGTTATGAATAACCCACTACAATATGATTCAGGGCTTAAAGGGATATTGTGTAACTTTTCCTGTTATCTATTCACAAAAATTGATTATTTCGTTCAAAAGTGTTTTTCCAATAATCAGTAATCCCTCCCATAAACTAACTGAAGTGCTCCTGTAAGCTCTGAATTTGCCGTTCATATCATTCGTATCTACATTGAACGGGTCGGCGGCGGCTACCATGTCGTGTCGTCATGTTTTTACGTGCAGTAGAAGTGTGACTGTAGGAAACCACAGAAACTCACCGGAGACACCGGTGAGTGTTTGAAAAGTCACCGCGGGTGCAGTGAGGAGGAACCAGCGTTACACTGATGCTGGGTTCACATGCAGTCGGGGAGACGGCCGTCAATAACAAACCAGATGTAATTTTAAGCACAGAAGCCGAGAGAAAGACGGTAAAACATGGGTCAGGGTTAGAGGGTATGAGGAGGTGGGGGTAGGTGTGGACGGTAGAGGGAGGAGAGTGTTGGGGGTGGAGGGAGGAGTGAGTGTGGGTATGTAAGGTCGGAGAGCGGAGTGGGTGGGTGTATGTGTGTGTGGGGGGGTACATGGAGGTGTTGGGTAGGGCTGGGCGGTGTGGGCGGGGTTTCGTATCTCGGTGTTCATGCCGGGCATCTCGGTGTCGGTGTGGTGCGGTGTGGCTGCGGGTTGGTTGGGGGCCGGGCGCTTTGGTGGGGGTGCGGTTTTGTTTGTGGCTTCCGGGGCTTTGTATGCGGGGCGGGCGCGGGAGGGATCTGTATCCTTTGTGTGGTTGCTCTTGCGGTGTTGATGTCTTGGGTGCCCGTGTCTCGATGTGGAGGCGGTGACGGTATATCTTTCAGCCCTAGTGTTGGGGTAGGTGTGTGGGGAGTGTGTGTGTGAGCGTGGTGGTGGGGTAGGGGGTGGTAGAGGTGGTGGCGCCCTGGTGTCAGGTGTGTGAGGCAGGGACGTTGGGATTTGGGCCTCTGGGTGGCTGCTGGGGGCCTGGGTCGTGAGCCTTGCGGGCTTCCTCCTCCTTGCAGAGACGAGGCTGCATCTGCATGACTGTATCACCACGGAGCACCCTTTATTATGCATGTTGACACTGTGACACTGCTTCCCATTGCGCTGACTAGGTTGTACCTCTTCTCTGCGTAGTTCTGCGTGTGTTTGTGTGTGTTTGTATGATCTGAGGATATTTAAGCCACCTGCAGGTCCTCCTGTAGGGGATTGCTTGTTTTGTTTTCCAACAGAGACCTTGGTTGTTTAGGGATTGCTGTACAGATGTACCAGTGAACTGTGTAAGTGGATTCATGTTTTCTCTCCTCTCTCTCTTCCTCTTCCTTACTCCTCTCTCTCTGTTTCACTTTTTATCATTACCTCTGTTAACTTTCATTTCTCCCTTGTCAGGCCCAGCAGTATGAAATGGAATGGTGTAACAGACAAATGTTTAAATAAAGAAATAAAATGAATAAACATGATATCAAGCGGAGCCTTATGTTCATAAAGCTCCGCTTGATAAAGCAAAACTGTTCAGCAGAATAAAGCAATCAGATTTCCGTTCTGCTTGCTTCGATGCTGGACAGGACAAGTAAAAAAAAAAAAAACATGGGTCAGGGAAAACAATACGGCATCGCCATGACAACATATCAGATGTGGACTGAAGTCACTGTAACTGACAGACCACGTCTTCTCATAGAAGCTTGTTCATGTCTTTACATGCAGCGGCTGTCGTCCATCTGCCCGGTTTCATGTGAACGCACCATGAAAAGTACTAGCAAGTTGCTTGCGATATATAATTGTTACACAATGTCCCTTTAAATATAAAACAGAAAATATATGAATGGGGTCATTTTTGCTGGCAAGCTTTGTTAATATGCACTTACACTTCACTGTTTGTGCAAATAAATGGAGCTTATACAGAGAACCACAGGTAAATTTACACTGATTCAAACTGACATATTTGAAAGAAGAGAATTGAGGATATACACAATGGGTACGGAAAGTATTCAGACCCCTTTAAACTTTTCACTCTTTGTTTCATTGCAGCCATTTGCTAAAATCAAAAAAGTTCATTTTATTTCTCATGAGTGTACACTCAGCACCCCATATTGACAGAAAAAAACAGAGAGAAAAGAGAAAAAAGAGAGAGAAAAAAAACAGAAATGCAGACATTTTTGCAATTTTATTAAAAACATCTCACAAATACAAGCTCAAACCCAACCTTTGCACATGAACATAAAACAGGAAACTATTGTCTCTGGTACAAGCTTGTTAGATGAGGACAGAAGTGAGACAGAGGTGAGGCTCTGACTATGCAAAAGATAGATATAAGTAAGTAGACTAATAAGGTAGTGACATAGAAGGTGGGTGGGAAGTGGGGGGTTGAGATTAACACAGTCTGTGTTCAAAGGTCTAACTTGACGCTCCAGCTGCAACAAGCTAGAAATATGTTTTGTTTATCAGACAATATATTGTGCGCAATGTCTGTTTTTAAATGCTTACTTATGTCATATAGGGGGTTTTATGGGAGCACATTTTTACAGCATGACATACAGCAATATAGATGTATTTGAATTAAAACCCCCATGTGGCCACATATAAACACAGAGAGGTTAACAGTTGCCATTAGTGTCATGTGTTGTAAAATAGTCTCTTTTACTGTAAAACCTGGTTCTCACACACCCCAGCAGACAGTTTTAACCAGATATGTGTGATTGAATAACAGCTGAAGATTTCTCCTTGTGAGACAAAACCTGATCTGCTTCCTCTTCTTTCCTTCCACCATCCTCCTGTTCTGTTCACTGAATATTCCCATAAAGAATAATAAACTTCCTTATATGTTTCTAATGCCAAAAGCAAAGCATCACTTTAAAAAAATTAAAAAGTTGCTGTTTGTTTCCGTTCTTTTTTCATTAGCAAACACAGCAGAGAAAGTGTCTATGACAGCTGGATGAGGTTTTTAATGTATTTCAAGCCCAAATCACTTTGATTCACTTTCCAGAAAAGCATGCTGACATTGTGGTGAGGCAGCGGACTGGCACACAGACTGGTGGCTCCCGTGCATTGGTCATGGCTCAGAGTTGGTTTCACAGTGCTTGAAACTGGGGTTAAGTTTGTTGAATGTGTGTGTGAAGGTCAATGTGTGTGTTAAAAGGAGGTCAGGGCAGACGGTATGGATTTCAGAGAGCAGGAAGGCAGGAGCTCAGTCTGAATCACCAGGGGACAGTGAACATAATCAGGCGTTAGATTTCAAAGGTCAGAGGGGAACACAAAGGGCAGCCTAAGGTAAAGCTTACAGGGGTGAATGTTTAGCTGAGGGAAAGCAAAAAAAAAAAGTTGTAAGGCAACTTTTAATCAAACCCACAGAACGTCCCCGTTAAATTTTCTTTTTCAGAGCAAGTCTACTGATTCTTAAAGAAGTGCTGCATATGTTTTTCCAGTCTGATTAGAATTAATTTGTCTCACCAAATGTGCTGTGTGTCTTCAAATGAATGAATTCGACCGAAGAAATAATAAAGACAGAGAAATGTAAAAAAAAAAACTTTAGCCACTTTTTTTTTTTTACTTCAAAGGGATTAGAGGCAAGATTAAAGCAACCCTTACTGATCTTGCATTTCAGAGAGCACAGCAAGATTATTTGAATATAAACAGTCCCGCCTCACTCCTAAGACACACCCCTTCATTCCCTCCGCCTCCCAATGCAAAATCAAAGGTCTGGCAGGCAGGTCCCTCGGCCAATCCTAGGGGTGCACCCCACTTCAAGGATTGGTTAGAGTTTTCATTGAATATTTAGAGATTGGAATAATATTTTCATTTGATTAATGGTGGGTCTGTCTTGTATATTAGAGTTCCATTACCTCATCCATCGCATTTTACCCTATTAAAAAATAGTATAAGAATGCAACATCAGTAAGGGTTGCTTTAAGAAACTAAACTCTCGACCAGCGCTTCAGGTAACTGCAGCCAAGAGCCAAGCCGTCAGGGGAGCGTGCACAAACTGAAGCTATAATGTTATTTACTAACCTTTTTCTTCGTAGTTACACTTTTTAGTGTCTTTCAGTTGATCTAGATCGTTTGCTGACGGCAGAAGAATCCATAACTATCTCTTACAGTGTTTGAATTTACCACAACCGTCTTCTTCCTGTATCAAAACTGCAGATGTAGGGTCATTTGACATCACATCCAGTGCGGGAAATTCGGACACCGAATTGCAGCACATTTTGCAGCACACAGCCTGTTCAAGGCAATGGAGAGAAACGTGGGTGGAAACGTTCTTTTTGTTTGTTTTTTTTTTTTTCAAAAACCCGTTTATTGCTTTTTATGATTTAAACAGGGTACAAAGACAGGTGGATCACGTACACAAAACGCAAGTGGAGAAAGCAATAGTATATATTTAACGAAAAAACACAACAACAACAAAAAAGCAAACGAACTATCAAGGTGCAAACATTTGTGTCAATTGCACTGGGACTGTTTTTTAAATTTGTTATCAGGGCAGCATGTTCAGTTTCAGTCCAACGTTTCTGCGCATAGTCCACTAGCGAGGTGTCATAAGTGTGGTTGCATTAATAGACTGTTCTTGAATCAAGGCAGCAATACATCAGCAGTTCAAATTATAACCCTCTTCAACAGTATGGTACATTTGGGTTCTTTTAGTTTGACATTAAGGTAACAGTTACAGCCACTATGAAAATTCAAAACAGAATTAGCATGGGTATGTTCATTTACCCATTCATCATTACAAATACTATGTTTCAAAAATAGCAAGAACCTTTCCCACATCTTCTTGAACACAGAGTATTTACCCTTAATCATAAAAGTAAGTTTCTCCAGAGCAAGAGAGCTAGATAACATTGACAACCATGGTTTCAACTGGGGTCTAGACTTCCAGGATCTGGCTATACAGTATTTTGCCTGTACCAAACAGTAAATTGTAGTGTTTTTTGGCCAATCTTGCTTGCTTGATTTTCGGTGGAAAAAATCCCCAAAATACACAACTTAGGACATGGATTCAGTTTAGTATGAGTGATGTGGGAAACGTTTTGTTTTGTTTTTTGTTTTGTTTTTGGTATTTAGTGCTTCATCACCCGTTAGTATTAAGAAAATGGACATGCATGTTTGTTTGTTTTTTTTTTTTTTAATTCCTGCCTCTAGTCCCTTTAAGGCTCCATAAATAGTCTCTCTTAAATCCTGACTCAGAAATTAATAGTTAAAAATTTTAAAAAGAAATAAAACAAAAAGAAAAAAAAACAACGCTTTTTCTGCACACATCGACAGACAAAACCATAACTGCTAGAGAAAAAAAGGTAAAAATTTGTGATGGGATGTGTCTTTTGTCTTGTCACTTTTCCATTCTGGCTGCTTCGGTCACAGATTTCTTATCCCAAAACTATTACTGTCAGTCATGTCCCGACCAATAAATTTAAATGTTGTTTCCATTAGTTCCACAAAACATTAAGCATTTGAAATCTTTCTGAATAATAAGTATTGAAAATATACTGTATGAACCACACTTATACATTGCCTACATATGAAGCTTTTTACCAAAATTGTTCTCTTTCATATTCACAAAATGTTTGTTCAATGACTTCATTCTCACACACACATTTTTACTGTAATTTCTCATTTATGATTACTTGAAGTGCTTTAAAGCATTGCTATTAAAACATTTCTTTTAACTTAGAACAGTCAGACAAGACTTTTCCTTTTGTTTCATTCCTCACGCTTTAATGGATAGAAAACCCAAATTCCAGAAAGTTTTTTTCAAAAAGGGGGAAAAATGTAATTACGAACAGGAAGGGGCGGCTACAAAGGCTAAGAAAGCAGCATTAAACAGAAACAGCTGAGGAACATGAAGCAGCTAATTAGGTTATTTGGCAACATGTCAATTAAATGACTTAGTATTTGAAGAAAGCATCATAGAGAAGCAGTCACTTACAAGTTAAGATAGGAGGAGGTTAAGCAATCTTTAAAAAAAAAACTATCTATATATTGTGGAGCAATTTTTGTTATAATGTTCCTCAATGTAAAATTGCAAAAAATATATATATATTTTCCATCGTCATTCATCTTGAGAACAAAATATTGTCTTAAAAGTAATTTTCTCATCATGTTTTGCTGTGAATATAGATTATAAAACAATTTGTAACCAAATGTCTTTTTCTGTTAGTGTTGTGAGCATTTGTCACAGAATCATTTATCAGTTTTGAATTTGATGTGCATTCAGAGCTGAAAAAAATCTACCATTAGCCATGTTTACATGGAGACTTTTCCCCTTTCAGACTGAAATCATTCTGCTTAAGGATTTCAAGGCAGCTGTTTACATGGGAACTAATTCATTCTGATCTAGAATGAACATGCGCTAACCAGAATGGTCCTGTCTAACATGCGCAGAATGAGGTTACATCACGTGATTTATTAAAGACGGAGGTCTAACAATTGCAGTTTTTTGCTGTGGTTTCTGCAGAACTTTAATCAAGCAGCAGCTGGTCCTCATGCGCTCCTACTGCAAACAACCAAGAGAAAAAGGCGCAGAGAGAGAGTTTGAATTAAAAACAAACTTTCTGCAGCTGTCCAGGCAATTTAATTGTTCACCGCCATCTGACAAAGTGAGGAAACGTCAATCATTGCATGTCGAAGTATGCATTGTAAGAACGCAACCTGACAACTTTCTGATTCAGTATTTAGATGATACCACGATCAGTTTGGGAAAAGGAATATTCTACCCATTTGAAACTGAATAAAAATTCTTTCGGTTTGGCTTTTTTCATTCAGAAAGAGATCTTTACATGGATCATTTTCATTCCAATAGAGCTTTTGAACTGAAAGCAATCTGTATATTTGACTCCATGTAAATGCGGCTACTGTTCTGTCAATTGTTTATATTTGATCTTACCTTATCTCCTCCAGACGGTCCAGAAATGAGACATCTGTCCCACCTCTGGAAGGTCAGTCAGATGAAATGCGACGTGACCGTTCAAACTGCAGCTGCTTTGACACAGATCGGATATGTATCTAAATAAGGACCCTATCCAAAAAGAGGCCAAGGTCAGATTTGAAAAGAATTGGTGTAGACTAGAGTTTTGTTTAAAAAAAAAAATCACGTTTGGGCAAAAAATTCAGAATTGAGCTGCAGATAAGTTCAGAAACATGAAACTTTGTTTGTATAGGGCTTTAAAATATGCTTCCATTGCGTCTTTTTAGAAAACCTCTATCATATTTCAGCAAAACAATGCCAAACCACATAATGGATCCACTACAGCAGTGCACTAACTCGTTTGGGGTGTTAAGAGTGATGTGAATCTTTTCATTGCACGGTTGACAGAGAAGACAGATTTCACCAAATACTGAACCATTCCTTTAACATCTTCCTTTATTTTACTCTTACTGTCTTGAAAAAACTTTGTACCCAGAATCTACTCTCTTTCTCTCCTACATGTTCGTGCTCATTTCATTTGCTTGTTTTCTTTTCACTATTTTTGTGCATGTATATGTGTGTCGGTGTTAATCCAGACTGATTATATGCCTTTTGGCTCCAGATCAAATTAAACATCATTCAATTTTCCTCTTCCTCGACACAATATTTATCTTCTTCATCACTATCTGTTTCTCTCACCCTGTGGTGAGACTAAACCACACACACACTCACACTCTCAGTGGCCAACATCATCAGGCTGCTGCCTTTGATGTGAGAGATAATGTAGAGTAAATGGTGGGAGCCTTGTGAAGCCTGTGGTGCAGACGTGGGAGAGGTGACGACTCTCTCTGGTGTCATGTTTTGCGTAGACAAGGTCAAAAGTCTTGCTTGTCGAAACTACACCACTGGATGAATCAAATGTGTCTGCTCAACGCCCATGTTATTCTTCACAGCTCATATACAACATTTCTCACTTAGTGGTTCCATTTTCATAAGTCCCCAGTCTCTCGCAAGATGGTTTTATTAGATCACAAATTCACAGTTCTCTTAAAGCCTCATTGCACCCATTCAGAGACTAATTCTCCTTTGAAATACTGTATAAATGCATTATTTATGAGAGAAATACTTCCAAAATAGTTGGGATGCGTACATAGTGGAATGTGGTAAGGAAAAAAATCATCTTCAAAATAACAGTGGAAGGGTCAGATTCCAGGCTGACCTGTAGAAATTCCTCAAGATAATTAAAAATGAAGGTTTATTAGTGTTTGCGTGGCCTCCATGTGCCTGTATGCACTCCCTACAACGACTGGCCATGCTCCTGATGAGATGAAAGCTGCTCTCCATTGAATCTCCAACTAGACCTGGATCAGGGGACAGTTTGTGGTGCTACGTGACGGAGGTGGATGGAACAAGACATGATGTCCCAATGGTGCTCAGCTGGATTCAAGTCTGATGAATGGGCAGGCCGGTCTAAAGCATCGACGCCTTCATCATGCTGACACCTCAGCGACATGGGGCCGAGCATTGTCAAGCATCAGTAGTAACCTGCAGGGTCCACAGCAGCAGCATATGGTCTGACAGTAGGTCTGAGGCCTTTCCACATGGTGTGCTTGAGCCTGTGCTCAAGCACATTTGACCTAGGGCTGTGCGATATACTGATTTGATATCACGATATGATGTTTACATGAGAGAGATATGATATTTACTCATATCGTTATATCGCGGTATTAGTTGTTTAAATGTTTTTGCTTTATTTTTTCGTAAGAACCCGGCTGCACCTCAACTGACTACAAAGGGGTCACCTGATTATTTAATAAGGGTGGGAAAAAATATCGATACACTGAAATATTGCGATATTTTCATATGCCGATACCATATCTATATTTAAAAACGTGGTATCGATCTATTTTACTAATAAAATATCGCGAGATATCATCACTTTGTTTCTAAATCTCAAAAGATTTCATGAAATACTGCAAGATTTTGTAACAGAATGTCTCGCAAGATTTCATTAGGTCGATACCGCGTTTTTAAATATAGATATGGTATCGCATATGAAAATATCGTGATATTTCAATGTATCAATATTTTTCCCACCCCTATGATTGAAACTGTCTGGAAGACAATCCTCCCCAAGACCTTTACAAAGAAATCAAACCAACCAACTATCTTTAATTACTTGGATTTAATAAACATTTCTAACCAGTGTTTTGTCAGTTCCTGCAGTGGAGCCATACCTTTACGCTAAACATGTTTCAATACTAAAAAACAGTTGTTTGATATGAAATGAAACTTTAAAGGTGCCATGACATCAAATTTCACTTTTCTGGGGTTTTGGGGGTATAATATGATCTGTTGTGCACTGATGAGGCCATGTGAATGTCCAGAGTGAGAATCAAAGTTCCTGTTTATGGTCTGTCAGCTTTGTCTCTCTGCTCAGAAACAGTTGAATCAGACAGCAGGCTATCATTCTACGTAGTTCTATCATTCTACGTAATTTAATTGCTCCAATAAGAGCACACTATCAAGTAAACAGCGCCCCCCCCCCCCCCCCCCCCCCCCCTCTCTCCTAACGGTTTATGCACCGTCCGCTCCCCCCCCTCCCCTCCCTGTCTGATTCAGCTGTGTGTATGGAGCTAGTAGTAACTTCTGTGCAGTCAGGTCTGGATTTTCAAACAAATGGATTTAAAAGAAAACTTCTGCAGCAACACTGAGGGAGGGGGCCACAACCTTGTCATTACCTGTAAGTTTATTTATTTTCTAAATGCTGTCTTGTCTGATAAACGTAGCTCACACTGTCTGAAGTGCCCATGTTGCTAGCAGTTAGCCTTTAGCAAACTCCGACCGCAGCTTGACCTAGATTCTCCAAATAAGGTCATAGCCAAATAAGGTGTAGCCAATCAAAATGAAGTCAACGTGGTCTCCGGGTAAAGCTCCATATCATCACCGGACCCAACTGTATGACTGAGGAAGTGAGGTCTGGCGTTTCAAAACAATACTCCGCTGTAAAAAATGCCGTTTTTTCCTTTGGAGTATTTACATATGCAGTAATGCCAACAACATAAACTAGTTTTTAACTGCTATGTCATCACTCCTTTAAGACAAATTAGGGTAAAAATACCGGGATATATCGTATATTGTCATCCAAAATAAATTTATCGTAATATGATAATTGGTCCATATCGCCCAGCCCTAACTTGACCACAAATTTAGTTCATGTAAAAGCAAATGGGCCAGGCACAGGCCCAAGCACGCCATGTGAAAAGGCCCTGAGGATCTCATTCTGGTACCTTTGGCTAGCACACGGAGGTCTGTGTGGCCCTCATGCTGGAGGATGTTGCAGGCAGCTGAACGTTCTCCAAGGCGTCGCCAGACTCTCTCATACCTGTTCTCATCCGAGAGGAGCAGGGTGCCAATGGTGAATCTGCCAGTCCTGGTGTTCTCTGGTAAATACCAATGGCAGGGTGTTGGGCTGCTGTGAGGCCTCACTTGTGGACATCGGACCATCATATCAACCTCATTGAGTCAGTTTCTGACAATTTGAATAAAGACAGCCACAATAGTGGCCTACTTTGTAGGGCTCTGGCAGGGCTCCACCTGTTCGTCTTTGCACAAAGGAGCAGATAGCTGATGGTTGTTGTCCTCCTACGGCCCCCTCCACATCTCCTGATTCACTAGTCCGTCTACTGCAGAGGTGTCAAACTCATTTTACTTCAGTGGCCATCACAAACGGCACGATTTGATATCAAGTGGGCCGGACCAGTAAATTATCACATAATAACCTATAAATAAAAATAACTGCAAATGTTTCCCATTATTTTAGCATATTGTCAAGATGTTTATATTTAATGACCTTTCCTTTTAGAAAAAATTAACATGAAACTTATTGAGAAACATCATTGGTTCCAACAGTATTTTGTCTCATTTGATTATGTTTAATTCTATTTATTCATTTTATATATTAATTTCAGTCAACATTTTATTATATATTTTTATATGACAAAATATTTATATACATTTTAATATCAACTCATATAAATCTGAATTCATAAAATAAATTTTCTGTTAAAACTTACCAAATATTCAATATTTTTAATGTGTTTTTATATTTTTCCTTTTATAATAATCATTATGATTAATTCAAATACGACACTACTTGTTCATTATAACTTACAGATCACAATGGATCTACAAAATCACTTACTGTAATATTGACTCACAGGTATCTGGAACTAAAAAATACAATATTTCACATTATGATTGGGGACTTTTCAAGAGAAACTAGATTTCTACATGTGTGAAGTAATCCTGACCTCATCATAAAAACTGTGGTCAGATTTGTAAAGTAATACTGAAATACTTCATATTTAGACATTTAAAAAGATTCCAAGCTCTGGTGGAAACTAGAGTTTGTTTCATTGTTTTAAATGTGACATTTAATGGGTCATCTCACGGGCCAGACTGGACCCTCTGGCGGGCCGGTTTTGGCCCCCAGGCCTTATGTTTGACACCCCTGGTCTGCTGGTATCTCCTCCATGCTCTCGACACTGTGCTGGGAGACACAGCATGCTTTGATGTGCCATCCTGGATTAGCTGCACTACCTCAGCAACTGCTGTGGGTTGCACACACCGCCTCATGTTACCTCTAGTGGTGAGGCTGGCAAAGTGAACACGTAAAATTGACAATTTTAAGAAAAAAGAAAAAAAAAGGGAGAAAAAAAAATGGACAATTTTACAATCTCACGGTCTTCTTCCTAACTGTACAGTTTGACATCACAGGAGGGTGACTGACTTCGAGTTATGTGGTAATGTGTTCCCTTTATTAATGTATTTTTGTACAGTATATATACATATGAACATTTGAATAAAAGTGGGGCTAACTGGTCAGAGAATCACTTGAAAAACTCAACCGAGTACCCACCTGGCATGGTGTCCACCTTTTGCCTATCCTCAGGTTGAACCCTGGGCAAGTTAATTAAAAAAAAAAAAAAAAAAATCAGTCAGCTGAGTTTTATTATTGGGAGTTTCCGAAAGAAAAATTGGGAGAAAAATGATCTGAATGCACTATTCATTTTGTTTGGGTCAGTGGTTGAATTCATCCAAAATTTCAGTAATTTGGCATGATCCAGTCTTAGCTGTCAGCTGGTGGGCCAGGAGTCGCTCAGCTTCGTCTCCATGTTCATATACTGTGGGACAGAGAAGCAACTGTTCAGCTTTAGTAGTACGGAGATCAAGTTCTTTTTGGAGTTTTAGTCTTTTTTTTATATAACTGTATTAGAAATTGATCATAGACACTTTTGATGCGCCTGTTGCTATTCATTACCATGCAATATGAGAGAGATTACCTTACCCTGCAGGTGAACTTTAAGAGTATCCCATAACATGGAAGAGAAGTTTCACTGTTGTTAGTTTCAAAGAAGAAGTCAGTTGATTCAGAGATGTACTCACAAAAGCTGGCATGTGAAAGTAGGAGGGGAAGAGCAAATATTTTTCATGAAATTGTATAATTACTTTTCAACATTTGTAGGATAGGCAATATAAGCTTCTGCTTCAGCCTATACCTTTTCAGTCTGCGTTATTGTAAATGTGAAGACTGATGTACAACGGCTTGCAGAAGTATTCATACCCATGACCAAAACTAAATTGCTCAGAAAAGAACAAAGCAAAAGTGGGTTTCACCTTTTTATATGAAAGGAAATGGCACAAACTCAACAATCCATCACTGTTCTTGTTCGTAAGCGCTCTTTACTATGAATAGGTTGCATAAGTTTGTATGTCATTGTTGCAAAAGTATTCACACTAAGTCATTAAGTCATAAACAGTACTTGGTTCCAGCTCCTTTGGCAGCAATAACAGCTACCAATCGCTTTGGATAGCCAGCAATGAGTTTTGTGCAATGGTCCAGTTTCGCCCACTCCTCTTTGCAATACTGCTCCAGCTGAGTCAGGTTACTTGGTGACCTTCGGTGGACAGCAATCTTCAGATCCCTCCACAGGTTTTCTATTGGGTTGAGATCTGGGTTTTGACTGAGCCAATCTAGAATCTTCACTTTCTTCTTCCTGAACCATTCTTGTGTCACTCGAGCCGTATGTTTTGGATCATTATCCTGTTGAAAGGTGAACTTCCTCCCAAGCTTCAGGCTTTTTGCAGAGTTGAAGACGTTTTCCTCCAGGATGTTGATGTATTTTGCACTATTCATAATCCCTTGCACACCCTTGCACTAGGACTGGAGGAAGAGAAACAACCCCATAGCATTATATTCCCACCTCCATGTTTCACGGTAGGGATGGTATGAGCTGGATCATCAGCTGTGTTAGCTTTGCGCCAAACATACTTCTTGGCCAAAAAGTTCTATTTTCGTTTCATCTGACCAGATCACACGTTCCTACGTGTGTGGTGGCATACTGCAAACAAGCCTTGAGATGTTGTTTCTTCAGATATGGCTTCTTCTTTGCAACACGCCCATAGAGACCTTCCCTGTGTAAAGTGCGGGATATTGTGGACTTGTGTACGTTAGTCCCAGCACCCTGGAGAGACTTCTTCAGGTCTTCAAGAGTGACGGAGGGGTTTGCTCTGGCTTCCCTGAGCAATTTCCTTTTGCCTTTTGCCGTGATCTTGGAGGGGCGCCCTGTTCTTTGGAGGTTCACAGTGGTACTGTGGCGCTTCCACTTCTGGGCCAGTGATGCAACAGTACTTTTTGGCACATTGAGAGAACTTGCGATGGCTACATAGCTTTGCCCATCTCTATGCTTCTCTACAACTTTCTTTCTGAGGTCTTCTGAGAGCTCCTTGGACTTCATGACTGTTGTCTGCTGACAAGCATGGCATGACTGTGGACAGGTGACTATTGGGCACTAATTATGGGGAGCAATCAAGGATATACAAATCACCTGGGACTAAATACCGCCCTGTGACACTGTGAGGCAATAGTTTATAGTGTGCAATCGTTTTTCGACTCAAAATAACATCTTTGGTGCAAGGGTGTGAATACTTTTGCAACAATGAAATACAGACTTATACAACCTATTCATAGTAAAGAGTGCTTACGAACAAAAACAGTGATGGATTGTTGAGTTTGTGCCATTTCCTTTCATATAAAAGGTGAAACTCACTTTTGCTTTGTTCTGTTCTGAGCAATTGAGTTTTGGTCATGGGTATGAAAACTTTTGCAAGCCACTGTACCTTTATGTATTGTATGATGACTGAATAAAGATCAAACACAAACCACAAATGCCTTATATTCTTTTTATTTATGTTACAGTGTTTTAACATTTTTTAGAATTACAGTAGGATTCTTTTTGCCAAAGATAGATTTGCAGGAAAGTTGTCACGTCCCATAAAACACCAAGAACATTGAAACTGTTTCATAACAATGAGGTGAAACTAATTAAAAAAAAACAAAAAACTAAAAAGATCAAAGCTCACAGTTGTCTTCAACCATCAGCTAACTTGCTAAAGTCTGTCCATCTCGCACATTTGCTTCCCCACATTTATGATATAATAAACCATACACTCCACACACAAGATACACAGCAGCCTCATTAAGGTGACTGCTGTGAAACCTTGTGATCAGGGATCGTGCGCTTCAAATCCCTTCAGATCATACATTGCCTCCAACAGCTCCAGGGAGGCGCCTTTGACCCACACACACACAGATGCAATGGCACACAGAAATACACACACATGCTGGGTGGTATGTGCAGTTGCAATATCATTTAATGGGCTCACATGGTTGAAGTTAATCAGCTTTTCATAAGTAGCAACCAGGTCATCCATGAAGATTTATTCCTGTTTTCGATTAATCATATGATTATCACTCACATTTCTTTTAGTCTAGAAACTTGTGTGGCTTTGGGCTTTTTGTTATCAGCAACAGATGGCCTATACTCAGCAAATATAACCCTAACCCCACAGGTCAAATCTTTCATTATGATTTTAACTGTATAACAGTAACAGTAGACCACAGGCACACACTCAAGGACCACGACAAGTTGCACATTACACTGATTTCCTAGAAATTAAAGTTAATTTAACCATAAGTACTCCATAACTTTTAATCATATCATCTTAGAACAAAACTTGCATTTTGACTGAACTGGGGAGGTGGACCCCCACATACAGTGTGAGTTTTTATTAACATATTGACTGCACCGCATCAGTCCTTTTATCTGAAACTGAGGGAAGTATTTTAACGAGAAACACATGACTGTACAATCCTTGTTAAGATGACAAGACCTCTTGTTTTAGCTGCACACACACATGGCATGCAGAGACACCCTCACACACGTATTTGAAAATTGTCAAACAGCCTGAAAAGTGAAAGGAAAATTCCCTTCTCTGTAGCTTTATCTATCATTGGGGAAAAAATAGAAGGTCTTAGAGAAAAAAATACACTTAATCCACTGTTAATGTGGTTTTAATTGTGTTACACTAAACAAGCAAATGATGTGAAACTGAAGCAGTGAACAAAGAGCTTCTGGCATGATCCCACACTCATCTCTATTTTTACTTGGTGAAAACACATTAAAAATGACACAAGATTAAACAAATCAATCACAGACATCAGATGAGATCATGATAATGTGAATGAGCTGGAAAAAGTAAGATGTAAAGGATTTTAAAAATGGATGAAAATAGCAGAAAGATCATCAAAGTCCTGTGATTAATTAGCTTCAGGCATGATATCTGAAGATGTGCTTTCATTCTCTGTTCTTAAAGTAAAAACAAACACAAAAATGCCTTTGTTTTCAGCAATTATGCACTTTTAGCATGTCTGTTTGTGATATGAGATTGAAAACAAAATGCTTTAAATCAGGAACACAACACTTTGCGAAAACACTTTTTACACTTCTTTAGGACAACCATTCCCCCAGTAGAAATGAGAAATGCAACCCTCACTGTTATGATTGCCACTGTACAGGTTGCCATGGATACGTGTGAACTTGTGTGGTGAGATTAGCTTTCACTTGTTTAAGACATTGTCAGTGTTAGAAAATAATCGTGGTTAGGGCTGAAATACATTCTTTCATTTTTACAATGTGACCGTCTCTGCCCCAAACCAGGCAAAAACACGGTGAAAGGACAGAGGCAGGATTAAGAAATGAGACTTGCGAATGACGCGACTGCTGCTCCGGGTAACTGCAGCCACAAGCCAAGCCGGCACGGGAGCGCACACAAACTGATGCTAGAGCGTTGTTTACTACGCTGATGAAGTCTTTTTCCTCATAGTTCCATTTTCTATTGTCTTTCAGTTGATCTGGATCGTTTGCTGACGACGAAAGAATCCATAATTATCCCTTGCAGTGTTTGAATCCATCGTAACCACCTTCTTCCTGTATCAAAACTGCTGGTGACATGTATGCAAAATTTGGCCACCAATTGCAGCGCATTATGCAGCACACAGCCTGTTCAAGGCAACCAAGAGAGACGCGAGAGGGCTCGTTCTTTTAGGTTTTTAATGCTTCATTACCCATTAGTTTTAAAGAAGCTGTATCATGCTTTTCAAACATTCCAAAAGTCAAATACAGGCATTTATAAGCTAAACATGTTCCCATCGCTACTATAGAAACTAATTTGGTGTTAAATATTAGTCTTTTTATGCGTCTAATTTCCAACACGGAAGTAAGATGGCTGACTGTACTGAACCACGGAGCTCTCGACCAATTGCAACATGTTTTACGCCCATTTCATGACGTCGCCCCGGAAGAGACACTGATTCTGAAGGGTCACAGAATTGTTCTTAACACCGGCAACACTGACATGGATGTTATTTGTAAACATTGATGGATAATCGGACTCCGATCCACGGGATAAAACAGACCAGCCTGTTATGGAGCTGTATGCGCTTGACCCAGAGTCTGATATGGAGTTTGAAGTACACGCAGTACCACAGAAGTACCACAGAAGTACCACAGAGACCCCTGACAAGTAAGTAAATTAGCGAACAAATCATAGGCTAACAGTTAGCATTGAGCTGAGAGATGTTTCACTCACCGGTGCTGTTGTCTGTCCATGTGCGTTTTTATAGTAGGAACTGCGTCAGGTTTCAGAAGTAATCCCTGAGTTCACACACAAAGTTAAGGCTTTTTTTTCTGCTCCTGAAGTCATAATCCAACCACTTCTGGCAAGTCGATTCGTCCAGCACAACAAATAAACTCCCACACTAAACACAACCACATCTTTCCTCACTTGCCGTCCTCTAGAGCTTGAAAAGAAAAAAAAATCTCCTGAACTCTGGATCAAACGTCTGTTAGCTGATGGCTGTTTGTCTCTGAGGAAATCTTCCTGCAGGCTGTTAGTTTCTTCCTCAGAGAGTGTGTATAGGTTAGGATTCTCTTTGAGTTTCTGTTCAACAAAGAGGGCGTCTTGCTACGATGCTGTGCATGCGTCTTTGTCGCTTCGTGATTGGTGCCACCTCGTTGCGTATACCGGTGTCAGTCAGTTATGTTAAGGAAGCTACAGCTTGGCCTGAATATTCATATATATTACTCAAATATGCACAAATGAAGAAAAAAAACTACTTAAATGAAGTTTTTTATGAGGAAATAACACAGTAACATGCTGAAAAGCTCTTAAAAGTCCATTTTTCATGATAGGGCTCCTTTAAAAAACTAGACATGCATGTGTATTCTCTCACAATGCCTGCATCCCGTCCCTTTAAATGTTGTAAGTAAGCTAATTTTTATTCATATAGCACTTTTCACAGGTTAAAAGCCACAAAATGCTTTTCAGTGAACAAAGATTAAAAGCAGTGACATATACTGTAAATATATAACGTATGTCGTTTGGGCTTACATGTACAGATGCTAAATGGGGATGTTTAGGGTAAGAAGACAGTCTCATTTTGCATCGCCTGTAACTAATCAGCCTACCCTGCATTATAAATATACTTCTCATTTTTTCATTTGTCTGACAGCTTTGTTTGGTCAGAGTTCAGCAGTAAAAATATAATGCCGAGGGTTTGACACTGATAAATAATCAGCTATAGTTATGAGCAAAAAAACAAACAAACCTAAGCTTCAGTACCAAAATAAATAGTTGGTTACAGTGAATTCCACCATTCCACATTTTCTTGTGAAACTGGGCATGAGGATTAGCAATGTTGTTGCTCGTGATATGATCATCATAAAGGACCCTGAAACAGAGACAAGCTCCAATAGATTTGTGAATGAGATTAGTTATGTACAAAAAATGAAAGAGATTGTGCTCGTACTGGCCCAAAAAGCTGCTTGTTTAATGTTTGCTGAGGGGAAAAGAATCGGTAAGTCTCTGGATGAAGATTAAGATTCAGGCACAGTAAAATGTTTACTGAAAAATGTGGGTTTTCTTTGCAAATGTGAATAAGCTATCCTGTCTAGAAGTTGATGGTGGCAGAGTGTAGTGGCATATAGACAGGTAAATGACAACTGACTAGACATGAACAAAGAGATGCATCTTATCCAGGCTCTGGGCAGCTTGGCTGGGCAAGATAAGTTTAAGACAAGTAAAAGATCCTTTTACGGATGAAAAAAAAAAGAAAGAAAGAAGTCTACAAAATGCAGAACACGAGACAAACGAAGGAGAATCCACGACAATTGCTCAGAGAAAAACAGGCATTTGCTCATAAATTGTTTTATAATCTACATTCACAGCAAAATATTGATAGAATAAACAAATATATGTTCACATATTGATTTAGTTATGAAAATACAAAAAACACAATGCACTAATAAAATGTGTAGGTCTATCACACTAAGGTCACACTTTGTTTCACAGACTGATGAGAGAGTAAAAAAGATTTCTGACCACTATAGATCCATCTTGTAAACTCTTTTGTTTGCCATTTGTGTTTCCTTTTTCCCTGGGTGTGTCTGCCTACATGGTGAAATTAGCATTCACAAATGGGCTGATTGGCAGTTTGGCGTATTTTACTCCTCGTGCAGCTTGTGACGCCATGACTTCCAGCCAATTACACTCCTCCCCCGAACTACACTATCCAAGTCCCTCCCCCGAGACCTACGACAACAAACCAACATCATAGCATCCCATTCGCATCAGAACTGCTCTGTACCTGGTGTATGAAGGACAACACCAATCTTTTTGTCCTCCCCACTGAAAAACTTGTGGATGATTTCATTTCTGCAGGAATGTGCCGACCGAACTAACAGAAAATCTCCCTGCAGCTCCGTCTCCTCCTCAGGAGGTTATAACGGCTTCCAGCCACCATGACGAAACACAAAGTTTCCAATAAACGTTTCTCATCATGTTCGTGTCTTTTATCTCTGAGGGAAACTGATGTTTGTGCTTATTCCAGTTTATAATTCTTCCCTTGTGCACGCGTTTTCGGCTGCAAACTCGGGTTTGCAATCAGGCCTTCAGCAACAGCAACAGCAGCATCATCGCTGTTTCTGTACTGCTCCGGTCAGACAAAGACAGATCTAACGAGCAGAACTAGTGTAATATATCTTTAGTATTAACTATTAACTGAATTCGGGTCATGGGTGAAGAAAATAATTCAGGGAAACTTGTTGCTGGAATATGATGCTGTTTTCTTCTTAAACTCTATTCATACTTATCCATCAGCGTCTGTGTCAGGTTGGTAAAGCCGTGACCGCCGTACGTCCTTTATAGATCAACAGAGATTCAATACGAACTTCTTCAAGCCTGACGTGCTGCTGCGTTCAACAGAACACAGCAACTCTTTTTTTTTTTACTCCAACATGAGTGTGTGGAGAGGCGTGTGTCTGCAGGTTACTGCTGAGTGTATGGGCGAATGTCTCCAGGTATCTCCGTATAACTCCGCCTCCTCTCCACGAGAGCACCATGACAACAGAAGCAAGCATGCCTTTTGGTCCCGCCCACCGAACCTCGGTCATTGTACGGCAGTGCTAACAGTAGTGCTAACTAGTAGCACCTGCTATTCTATGACAAGGATGAGTTACGACAAACGATCTTTTCATACAGTATTGACATACTTAAAGTCTGATTCAAAAGGGACCAAAAGTCGTCGGTTCTTGCCACTGGCACTTTAAGGTAGTAAAGTGCAGAGTCATAATGACATACAGACTCCCAGGAAGAACAAGTCAGACATGCAGACATCCTCACAAGATCAGTACACAAGTGGGCAGCTGATTCATCTGTTGCACAAGCTGAAAGTATTTCGAAGCTACGTGATATCATTGGAACACCATGGACAGGAAGACAGGGGTCATTGAACCTCCCATGTCCAGCAATGGGGGAAAGCAGGATCCGAGAACAAAAGAGCCATGATCCAGGAGGAAGTACGGGACCTGGAGGATGAAGGACAAAGGTCAAGGCGAGTGGAGCTAGCATCCCAGGGTGCATGGACCAAATGGGACCTACCCAAGAGGAAGAGAGAGGGGAGATCTATGGAGATTGAAGCCTTTCTGCATCTCATTAATGGTGAGTGTATGACACACTCCTGAACATGACAAACTTGCACAGCTGGGGCATGAGACAGGACCCATTGTGAAAGCTCTGTGGGGAGAGGGGTACCTCTAGCAGAGAGAGCCTCTTGCTGGTTATGGAACAGGAGAGAGGAGCTTAGCTGGAAGCCAGGAGGAGGTGATGGGCGGTGATTTGGCAACCACTGCCAACCCACCAACATTGAGGTGTTGTTCAGGGTTGAAACACCCAATAATCGCTGTATACGATGAAATTAACTCTTCTTGGCCAAGGCTACAATCACCAAAAGTAAATGAAAGAGTAACATCTTTAGATGGAAATGTATTCAAAATTTAAACTAAATTAGGCTTCAGTCTGTTCTTCTTGGTTAATACCTCTCCAGCTTTGGAGAAGACCCTTTCACATGGCCCAGAAGTAGCTGGAATATGTAGATATGTCCTGGCAAGCTTGTGAAAATCCAGATAAACTTTTGTCTTTCAGTTCCGGTATTCTAATGGGTCTTCTCCTCTGGAGAGGTAGGACTCAGCATGTACAAAAAACAGGTTCATGCTGAGTCCTACAGGACACTTTAAAGTGTTTTACATAGAATATGAAAAGCACTATAGCTGGAGTGTAGAAGAAGCATGAAAGTAAAATCAACACTTCTTTAAAAACTTATTAGGTAACTGTGAGCATATTTGTCTCTTTTTATATTTGGGTGAAATTTCTTTCTTTTTTAAAATAAATGATTAAACAATTTGTGAGCTCTGTGAGTCTCTTTTTCAGCTAGTGTTGGGATCTTTTTCTGTAAGTGTTGTAGCAATTGTCTTGTGAGCAAATGTCTGTGCATCGGCTAAGGCAACAACCACGCAGGGATGGCACTAATTCCTTTTTTTTTTTTTATCCCTGCAAGCCAAAGACATCTATTAGACGGCACGTCTTGTCTAAGTTTAGACTGAAATTCACGACTTTAATTAGTCTATATTTTAGCCTGAATCTAGACGTTATAATTTAATCAATTATTATTAAATATTAAATGAAAAAACAACTGTAGGCTGTATAAATGATGGCCAAATGTTGGATCAAAACATTTGGCCAGTCATTGATCAATATCAAGTGTAGTTTAGATTTAGTCTAAGCTAGTCTAAGCTTAGACGGCTAAATAACTTCCATTTTTAGACCAGTGGTAGACCAATTTTAGCCTAGACATCCAAGGACCATTAGACGTCTTTTAGACCAAAAAATGCTTAGTGGTTTCTATAAAACCTAAATCATGTCAAGAAATGTGTGCATACACACAAAACCACTGAAAATACTGTTTTCCAGACCTATAAGTGGCGCTTTAACACTGCCACTTGAATAGTCTACCTTCACCAAAAAAAGAGAATAAGACATGGCGCATGTGCAGGAACTTGAGTTTGACATCAAGCTGTTGGAGATTCATTTAATTTGTTTCAGGTGTGTTGCAACAGGGAAACATCTAGAACCTGCACTGCAGCCCCGGAGGGCCAGAGTTCGGGATCCCTGGGTTATGGCATCATCAGTTTGGAAAATGAGCATTTTCGTTTTTTTTATTTCAGATTTATTCACTTTGGTAGTCAGATTGAAAAAGAGATAAATAAAAGTATTTTGGGGCTCCTAAAACTTTCAGTTTTGTGTGAACAAAATATTCAAATGATAAAAAACCTTCACAGAAACACCTAAACTCGTCTTCCAGTGGACATGCCTTAATCTGCCACACAAGAGCAGATTAACTAGCTTACACTGGAGAGCAGAGCCAGAAACGGAGGCAGTCAGTTAATCACAGGTGTGTCGCATGATCAGTCAGCCAGTTCAGGAGCCATGCCAGTGAAAGCCATGCAGAGCGGAGAAAAACAGAAGAAAAACCCACAGATCCTACCAGCTAGACTTTATACCTGTAGACTTGTAAACTCTTCGCTTTATGTGTTCTAACACAACAATACTGAACAGAGCAGAACAAAAACAAACAAAACAACCTGACACATGTAAACATTTCACTTAAGTGTCCTCATCAGAGGTTTTACATTAGGTGTTATAGAGTCGATGGTTTACGCTTCAGTCTGTTAAGATGATTCAGACTTTTCTGCACATTTCTTACTTTATATGTGTGGAAAAGTCTCTGATTAAGATCTACCCCACCCAGCAAAATTTGGTTGAGAAGACGTTGAAAAGACATCATGTCCATCCGTTGAAAACGTTAAAAACGTGTTTTTTGGGGGGGTTGAAAAGTGAGAGGTGAAAAGCTGTCTTTCAATTAGACGTTGAAAAGAAGTTTTTCAACGACTTTTCAGCATCTAATTTTGGGCTAATTTTTGACCAAATCAGACGGTCTAAACACAGACCCATTATTTTTAGGCTTAAATATGACTATGAAGGACCGACCAGATTTAGCCCAAAAAACAACGTTGGAATGATGTCTTGTGTTTGGTGGAACTGAGCATGTATGTAATCCGTCCTCCACATCTATGTCATTAAAGCTGCATATAAATAGGTCATCAGACAGACAGCAGGCTTGGAAAGATTTGTTTAAGATTTGAATGCTTTGATTGTAAAACAACAACACCTCACTTTTACTTCTAGGCCACCGAGGTCCCGGTACTGCTTCACCATGTTGATCATTCACGAATACAGAAAGACATCAGGCACTATTACAGAAAGTTTTCATGTATGTAACAAAAACAAAATCTGTGCCAACAGCAGAAATCATTTACAAAAGATTCAGATGTTCTCAGCGTTCAGTGCTCATATGCATCGAATTAACAAGTAAATGATGGTTTACTGCATAAAGAGCCTGATTGTTTCCAGTTTGTTTTTTCATTGTGATGAAGACCAGAAAGCTGTCAGAGCTCATCAGTAAATGATATTATCAAAAAGGCTATTCCAAATGCAACAAGACTATCTCCAAAGATCTTGAAAACCCTGTTTTAAGAACTGGGACAAAAGTAAAGAAGGTCAACAATGTGTTGCGAAGAAGAAAGTCTATGCACAAATCTGTGAGGGTTAGCAATGTAGAGTGTCATCCAGTGCAACATAATGGACACTACATCAGATAAGGTATATGTCTACTGTTTTTTGGACAGAAAATCCACAGTGGTTGTTTATATGTGGTAAAATAAAACCTACAATGAAAAGAAAAGTCTTCTGTTCAACACTGTGGGGGGTTTATTGAGCTTCGGGCTACTCGGTTGCCTCTGGTACTGAATCAGTCAGTGTGTCAATGATGAAATGAGAAGATTGATAAAACATTGTGAAAGTAAATGTGATGTGTTTATAGTAAAGGTTTTTAGTTTGTCAAAGTACATGTCCAAAACTATGAATGAAAAGGCAATGAGACCGTTTTAAAGTAGCCAGCATTGGGCCCAAGCCCATAAAACCTTAGGGGCTGTCAGTATTTTAATGTGAGTCATGCATGAGTGGGAATAAACTACTCACAGCATCAAAGCTTTGTTGGTTTTGTAGCCAATTGGAACATAACCTGGAGATGTACAACATCAGCTCTGTTTATGGAGTTTACAAAATGAAACAAAAAAATCCCAAATTAATCCTTGAAAGGAAATCATAATGTTAAATTGTTATATAAACTCTTTTTATGCCACAAATGGACTCAGTTTGATGTCATATTTCTGTACAACAGGAACAAAGAAACACTGGAAGAAGCAAAATAATCTCAATAGTTATTCATAAGATGAAAAGAATATCACAAATATTGATATTTCATTAAAGGACTAGAGGCAGGAATTGTGAAAGAATAAAGATGCATGTCCAGTTTTTAATACTAATGGGTGATGGAGCATTAAAACCAAAAAGAACGAGCCCACCCATGTTTCTTTAACAGGCTGTGTGTGTGCTGCATAATGTGCTGCGATTCGGTGGTCGAATTTCCCGCGCTGTCCTGCGGATGTGACATCAGTTGGCGCTGCATACATGTCCCAGACAGTTTTGATACAGGAAGGAGACGGTCGCGGTAAATTCAAACACTGCAAGGGATAGTTATGGATTCTTCTGCCGTCAGCAAACGATCCAGATCAGCTGAAAGACACTAAAAAGTGGAACTACAAAGAAAAAGGTTAGTAAACAACATTATAGCTTCAGTTTGTGCACACTCATGAGACGGCTTGGCTTGTGGCTGCAGTTACCTGCAGCGCCAGTCACGGCAGTCGCGAGTCTCATTTCTTAATCTTGCCTCTAGTCCCTTTAAATGTTTACAACACGGATACACCGGCGAATGTTTAAGAAGTTAAACTTGCATGTCGTCTCCTTTATCTGCGGTGCTCGGCTCTCCTTTCATCCTCCATGAAACGAAGTATCGCCCCCCGGTCGAGTCTTCTTCTCCTGGCTCTTCTGTGCTCTTCCACCCTCAATGTTAAGCCCCGTTTCCACCCGCGGGTCTGGGTCGGGTCAGGTTGGGCCAGGCCGGATCGGGTGGGTTTTGGTACGGATGTGTTGATTTCGCGCTGCGTCCCCACAGCAACCTGTACCCTTACTCTGGAGGCGTTGGACAGCGCTACTACGTGATCGTGTGACATCATCGCCATGCAGCGCCGTTTAACCAAAACACCGCGCCACACTTGACAGAAACAAAAGGAGTCACCCCGGCTTTGTTTTTACGCTTGGTCAGGAGGGAAGTGAGATTTTTCAACAAATCAATGTATTGCTTTGCGTTAGCTCCGCCTCTTTGGTCCGGATCGGTTAGATCAGTACCCCTACCGAAGGGTGCCAAAAAAGTAGGCCGGGTCGGGTCGGATATAAGGGTACCCGTCCCAGTTTTTATCTGTGGAGACGCAAAAAAATGTGGACCGATCCGGCCCGACCCGACCCAGACCCGCTGGTGGAAACGGGGCTTAAGACTGCTGATGTGATCGTCCGTGATTAATAATCCCGTCCACATGTTTCTTCATACTTTTTGTGGGTTTTGTTTTATTTTCTTGGTGCGCATAAGTAACACGTCACTGTCACAGACGGTTGCATCGCATCGGCCCCTATCAAGATCCCCGACTCGTGCGAATGCAAAATGAAACAGTTCTCCTGGGGAGGGGTAGTTCATAGAATGAAATTCGAGGTGAGCAGTTCTTAGAACTACTCTGTCTGAAAGCGGCTTATTTTTGTACTACAGGTAACTACTTTTAAGGCATCACTTATCCCAAACAGAGCTCTAACTTTCATTTAAAAAAAGCTGGTACAGCAGTTTTAAAGTTCAGAGGGTTTTCACTTCACTCACATTGTTTTGTCCATTCAAGAACACCGTAGTAAAAATGGTGGTATAAATGTGGCAGCCTCCATGTATGTGCACCACTGCACCCCCAGCGAGTAGATATAAATGACTCATTCTAAGAAAATAAACATATAACAGCTATTCTAGTGCAGCGATTACACATCAACAGAAACACAGCTTTGGATTATATGTGAAATTTTTCTGCCATTGACCTTTGTTTTTTGTTTGTTTGTTTTTACTCCCTCTTCCCCTGCACTTTTGTCTCTACTTGCTCCTAGAACATCTGAATTTACTTCAAACCCTGTACACAAAAATCTGGATTGAAAGGACTGTCATCCTTCCTCCTTTATGGATTCCCGAGATCAGCCTAGCCTGTTTCTGTTTTGAAGTACTTGCTACCTAGATATCTCTTGGTCTCAGAGGTCATCTGGGTCATATTGCAGGAGAATGATAGTTAAATGTAACCTGTGCCCACTGCCTTTTCGTTTTATTTTTACTCGGGCTATCAAAAAATTAATTCTGATTAATTACATTGCTTTTATCACTTCTAGAACACATTTAGGATTAAAAGTGTCTCATCAGGAATTCTGCATTTATTTTTAGTAAACTAGACTACTGAAACCCTGTCCATACATGTCCCCCTTAAGTCCTTCAGATGGCGGCAGTTTAGTCCAGAATGCTGCTGACAGGCAGCATTTTCGCAGGCTGACTTCACAACTGTCTTAATGTGAAGCTGAAATTCAGCTCTGAGTCCTGGACTACTCACAGACTTCAGGCATGGCATGAGCCTTTAAGTTGTAAAACAAAATTGAATGTGTTTTCTGCATATACTGTAGCAATACTATTTAATAAAAAAAAAATCTCTTGTTTGACAATAGGATTAATTTAGGATTAATTTTTTGACAGTCCTAACTTTTAATAATGATTTTTTTTTTTATTTACTGTACCCATATGCGTACATGCTGATGTTTCCCATTGTTGTTGTGACTGAGCAGTTTCATCTGTTGTGTATTTTGGAAAAACGTAACAATATAGAAAAAAAAAGAAAAAGACCTGGGAAAGCAGCGAGACAAGTTGTGGGCAAAGAGAAGGGCAGGCTGAGAAGGAGAGGAGCCACTCATCAGGCAATGAAAAATTTACAGATATCTTTTTCTTACATAATTTAAAAAAGAAGAAAGAGGAGGATTGTACCGCTGAAGAGTTTGAAAAGCTTCTTACAGACACACAAATTCACAGGTTGTTTTCATATCCCTGTGTTTTTTTTCTCTCTCTCTTCATATATCTATCTCTCTGAAGAAAGAACAGCTTCAACTAGGATCACTTTATAAATCAGTTTCCCCCGAACCTTGACTGACGCCACAATAGCCACAAAGCTTTGTTGCAGACTAAAACCTGGGACACATCTAACTCCCCCATCTTCCTACATCCGATCTCTCACTTTCGTCACCACAATCCTCCTCCTCAGTCTCCATCCTCTCCATTAGATGTGGTCTGAGAACAATCTCTTTGCTCGGGCAAGATAAAAAGCAGAAAGCATCTTTGTATTTCTTGTTGTTTTCTTTTTATGTTCTCCTTCCCACTGGTATTAATAACGACCCACAGTCTCGTCTCACTCAAAAATAACCACATTTAAGCTCCAGTTGAGTTGATTCAAATGTAGCGATGAAACAGACTTTATAAGTTCAAGAATGTGTGTGTGGAGTTTTGTTTTTTCTCTCTCTGTGCTCCTGGAGTAAGTCGAGCGAAAGGAAACTGGGGGAAAAGTCCCAACTTGAGGCTTGGAAAACTGTGACCTTGCACTCTGAATTCTGCAACATATTGATGAAAAGATGAAACTAGGGAGGAAGAAGGACGCAGATAAGAAAATAGAAAGAAGATGTGGAGAGAGGATAGAGAGTGGGATTGAACCAGGTGGAAAACACAGCAGGATTCATACAGATGAAAGAGAAGCAGATGGGAGAGCAGTGTGAAGCTGCTGCATATATAAAACACATTCATAACTCTAAAGGATTGCTCCTTTACTCTACAAACAGATTAAAAAAAAAGAAAACCTTCAACACACACATAAACACAGGTCATGTCAAGATTGTTAATACGGATTCTTACAATCACATCCATTCAACAACTCTGAAATACTCCGGCTGCACAATCAAGCACATAGACAAAGCTGTGGCTCACACTGTTGTGGCTCGAGAGGAAACTCATATAGTGTGTGATTCAGCTGTTGTGTTGTGTGTGATCTTTAGATGAAAGTAAGGCTGCAATGAGTTGCTTTTATCTTTAATGGGAAGGAAAAAAGAGGGTTTCATGACAGACAGACAGTGAAGGACAGAGAAACGGAGTGATATCTAGGAAGCTTGTTTTCTTTCTACTCCCACTGATTCTCTGTTTGTGTCAACCAGCAGTGTTTGTTCCAAATATCGATCAAAGCAAGAAACTTGCTTGACTTCAGATCATGAAATACAAAGACAAAAACTTTTTGGGACACTTGGCACTATCCTAAACATTTTTGTGAGACAGCTCCAGTCCGATATGGCAACGATCCAACAGCAGCGTCCTCCAGCATGGTAGCAGTGGGACTCACAAAAACTGCTTATAGGAGGAGCTCAAAGAATAGTCTGAAGTGCTTACTCAGCATGTGAACCTCCAAGAAAGCAGTTTGATATGATGGCATAAGCATGCTCTATCCACAAAGACCTCACCCTACAACCTAAAGGGCCAAAGGATCTTTTCTTTATGTCTTATGTTTTATGTGTATTACACCCTGACTGGTCAGAGCTCTTCTGGCAGCATGAGGATCTACTCCACATTAGTTGGATCCATGTATACTGACAATAGAATAAAAGGGCAGGCACAATGGTTTTGGTGGGAAGCACAGCATGAAGGTTCCTGGTTCACATTTCAGCTGGTGTCCTTTTGTGTGTAACTTGCATGTTTTCCCGCTCCTGTGGGCTTTTTCTGGGTACTCCTGCTTCCTCCCAGAGGGATGGCTCTGAAGATTTCCTAAATTTACAAGAGCTGTAAGTGACTGAGCATTAGCCACAAAAATAAACATTACGAATGCATCTCCATTAGTCTGTTTGGAGGGAGAGGATGTATTAGGAAATACACACTGATAAAAATATTTTCCGATGGAACGTCCACAGGAAAAGAAGACTTGAACAGCCCAGGCTGCTGGGATGGACCATCACAAAGTAACAGACATGCACTGTAGTCAGACAAACTAGTATTCCAGATCTTTAAAAAAAAAAAAAAAAGAACGAAAGATCTGCTTTTCCAGACAACTCCAACTACATCCATCTATCCCTTTTCTACTTCTGCCTCATTAGAGTTGATTAAGGGTTGTGGGGGAATGTACACTGTAGTGATTTACCTCGGTTTGCTTGGGGCACCACTCATTCATAATAACTTAAATATATCTATTTAAGCTCAGGCTTGAATGAGAAAGCCTGAAAATGTCTTATCAGAACTAAATCAGTCTATCTGAGAGGAAGTAAATTCTACAGAAGTCAGTTTCATGGATTTTGCGTTCAGAAATCATGAACAACGGTGAGGTGATCACACATATTTATTAACAAGAATGGATAAACCAACAATATCAAATCAGTTGAGCTTGCAGGATGAAAGCACCATGAGGAGAAGATGATTTTACTTGTGATGATGAGAATGATGTGAAAGTAGGATGAGAATAAGAGAGAGAGAAACTTATAAACTTATTGCTATGAAAACGAGGGTTCTGAATACTTAATTATGCTAATGAACTCTCGCATGGAGGAGAAGCGGAGTCCATCAATTAACCTATAATTTGGAGTGAATATACTAAATTTGGGTTAACATTCAAGTTAAATAATTTGGTTATAATTTAGATGAAACTGTCAGACACCACGTATATGTTCAAGGTGCTGGGTAGATCCTACTGTCTTGGTACGCTGGTCCTCTCTGGAGCAACCCCGGTCCGGTGGCCAATCCGAATCGGTGTGTTCTGAAGGATGTTGGAGCGTGAATCAGTAGGTCTGGAGCTGCCCTGATGTTCTGGGATCTGTCCTGATGTTCTGGTTCTGGAATCTGTCCCGCAGAGTTCCAGAAGGAAGAGACGTGGTGGTTGACGACAGCTGCTCGAATGGGTCCGATTTAATAACTAGACTTTACAGGCTACTGCGTTTGGGTCCAGCAGTAATCTTCAGAAAAGTCTATAAAAATCAAAAAGGTCAGTCCTGATGACTGGTGGAGGCTTCAGAGATACTAGGTAACGATTATCAACAAAAAGGGAAAATAACTTTCTTAGTTGGACTATAGTCTATTAAGATCTTTCGCGCGAGACAAAGGGGTTACACGTGGAGATAACAAAAAGGACGATACGAAACGGAACAAAAACAAAGACTTCACAGGACGAAGACTTGGCACAAACTCTTTGCAAAAGCAAGATTGAGAGCGGTCCTCTGGTTCGAAAGGCCCGCCTCGAAGGGGAACTTAACCAATTGTGACGCAATACATCACTACAGGGAGTGACTAAGCGTCAGCATGGAGCTCATAGACTCACATTACACAGGCGTCTTTTCTCTCTCCTCCATTCTCATTTAGATGTAAGCACAATCAATAATTAAGGTTTCTTTGATTACATACAAAATGACATGTAGGAGCTTGAAGTCATCTGTGTGGCTAAAAGGAAACATCTCAAAACATCACATTCTAAATTGTTGAAAACAGATTAGAAAGTTCAACACAGATTGAATCCTGTCAAAAGAGGAATCAAGTTATATGCATATAAATCAGATTATATGGAATTAAACCAAATTAATTCAAAGTAAAAGAATCCAAGTTAAATGTTTAATACAAGAAAGAGGAACACATTCTTAAATTTTGTCCTTTTAAGCTGAGGAGAAAGGAAACCTGGTGTGAGGAGAACATTACTTTTGGTCCCACAGTTTGCTGGGAGAGATAAGAAGTATCAACTTTGATGGAGACCAGCTTTGGTGAGACAAAGAGGTCTCAGGTCGCTGAAGAGTCGAACAAGCACTTAGAAGAAAGTTCTCCATTTGCGGGGTTTCTTCTTAACATTTATGGGGAGAATCTGCGTTTCTGTTCATTTAGAGGTGATCAGAGTTTGGGCAGATGTTTGTCTTTGGGGGTAGAGGAGCTGTTTTAGGAGCTATCGTTTGATAAGACTGGTGCCTTTTTCACAGCAGGGGTCGAAGGTCAGTTCCTCTCTTGTTGTCCTGAAAAGGAATGTATGTGTGATGGAGGGAAAAAGGCCATTATTTTATTCAGGTTATGATTGTTATTAATCCTGGAATGTAGGATCACAACAACACACTGAACAAGTTACTAGAACATCACAGGGCATTCTAACTTCTGTAAAAGATCATGATCTCGATTCATACATAGATGTAAATTCATTTCTCCATGTAACAATTCTGAACCATTTTATATCACAAGCTGCATCACAAACAAATGTTCCTATTTCTTCCCAATTTTTTTCCAAGCACCCTTGAACGCAGCACTGCCACTGTTTCCTTCCTCTACCTGTGGTAGAGCGTCTTTACAACTTGTGATTCGGGGATTGGAAAGAGTGAAAGACAGTTAAAAGCAAAGTAGGGGTCCTAGAAAAATGGTTTGAGCAATACATTTGAAAATTTACGCCAGGCCTCAAGTAAATTTGAGCAGTCTCCTGCAGCTTGCAGGAGACGGATATTAGGCGGCGCCGGACATCCAATGGGCGTGACCAGATAGTGAGCTTAGGGTTAGGGGGAGGTTTAAAACAAATGACTGTAAACGGTAATATGGGTGGACTCGGACATCTGACCCCGCCCAATATCCGTCTCCGCCTCGTCCCGCAAGCCACAGGCGGGTGCTTGTCAGGGGCCTTGCCTGCTTGACTAGCAGGGGCTTTCCCGTGGTGATCGTCCTTTTTTGGGTGACTGAGGGAGCCATGTGGCTGTGGGGTTGACCCTGGCCTGCTTTGATCTCAGTGATTTCCAGTGGTGGCCATGTCTCCGGTCATGGGTAGGCTGGCTCCTGGTGTAAATGGATCCCCAAGATATCGTTTACCTCAGTGTAGTGTCAAGCCAGAGAATATTCTATACAGTGAAAAAGAACAAAAACTAGACTTCGGATAGGATGGGGGGTGTGGGTGGTTGTGGTTGGTGGGTGGGTGGTTTTAGCATATCAACATTGTTTTCATGTGCAGCACTTTGTGTTACTTCTTGTATGAAAAGTGCTTTATAATAAAATTTTATTTGATTTGATTCATAAGCGGGTTGGCGAAGATAATCGATAACATCCGAGTGGATGGCCTAGTTAGCTAGCTAGTAAACAGTTGATGAACCATGTTTCTAAAAGCATTAATTCACTCACCTCCAACTCTTTCTGCAGAGTAGAAGTAGAAGTCCACGCTGCAAATGTCAACACCTCCAAGACTTAATCCTTGTCTGTTTTTTTGTTTGCTTACTTTTGCTGCAGCAAAAGTAACCAGTCTGTTAGCCATGTTTGTTTGCATTGCGCACAGAGCAGAGGGGGAGTAGGGAGGAACAGAGACGAGACATAAAGGCATTGATTGGTTCTTTCTATACAGTGCAAATGACTAATTCCTGCCATGCAGAGCAGTATTTACAAACCTGCAGCTCTCACAGAGGTCTGACTTTTTTCCTTTCTCTTTATGAATACATGATGTGTTCACTACGTTTACATGCCATCAAAATTTGGGGCGCTGCTGTGCTGGTACTGACCCACCAGCAGTACTTGTGACACCACTCTGGGTCATAGAAGAAAAGAACGTGTGGTGGGAATGGGGAATGGAGCTGGAGCTGTGCGCCATACACATCCATGCTTCCCGTTTCCACCAGAGCGCCCTGCACACTAGGATGAAGGTGCACAGTCAGGACTATTGGGAACGCGTTGTAGCCTAATGATGAAGTTCACTGACTCCAGCTGGTATGACAATTTTCCAATGTCACACCTTTACCAAACTTTGTCAGATGAGTGATGGAGCCCCACGAAGTAACTGTTTTCACACCAGTTCCTCTCGGAACGTGTGTTGCCTTGGTGATATATAAACTAGCAAGCTGAGAAGAGTACAGTGTCTGATCGCATCTGCTGACCCCGCTCCGTCAGTTTATGTAGCCTACCACTTCATGGCTGAGTTGCTGTCCTTCCCAAACACTTCCATTTTCTTATAATACAGCTGACAGTTGACTGTGGAATATTTAGGGGTGAGGAAATTTCACGACTGGACTTGTTGCACAGGTGGCATCCTATCCCAGTTCCATGCTGGAATTCACTGAGCTCCTGAAAGCCACCCATTCTTTCCCAAATGTTAAAAACAATCTGCCTGCCTAGGTGCTTAATTCTATCCACCCGTTGCCATGGAAGTGATTGGAACCTGATTCCGATAATTTGGATGGGTGAGCAAATACTTTTGGCAATATAGTGTATCTGGGTCCTCAGTTTCCAAAGCTGTAAGTCGTTACTTTCTTTTTCCAGATGGTCAAAGGCTTCATCTGTCTGCTTCAGGACGCAGATTTAAGGTTTAGCCTTATTGGTCAAAAGCAAAGATTTGTATCTGGAAATAATTGGAAATAACGAAGCAGGAGTACAGCAAAACTTGAGTAAGCCCTTTGGCATTAGTCATCTCACAAATTGCTATCAAAAATATCATTAAATTTATATTCAGGCAGCTTGAATGTAAAATTTAGTTTTCACTGTGGAACCGAAGTTAAATTCCTGTGTTAACTTTTTCTGACTTCCTCTGGATAGCTGAACAACATCCATCCACTCATGAAAGACGTGTGATACAGCCGGAAGCAAAGAGGGAGAAAAAAAATTCATGATTATTCTTCACTGTGTGTGAGAACTGACTGTGTGCTGTTCTGTTTTATGATGAGGCTTTAATGTTCTTATCATACTTCATGACACAGTAATTTTCTCTCTACAGCTGTCAAAGACAGACTCATAGCTTTGTGTACTATTTGAAATGTGATATCACACTGACTGCTCCTGAGCGATCAGCACAGATATGCAGCACAGACAAACTGCACATTATTAGAGAGGAAACATTCCTCAGATTGTTGGTGGATCTGGAAACCTGTTTGCTTGGCAAGTCTGTCTTCTGTGTGTGGAGTTGGCAACACTACACACAATCCAATGTCACGGTCTTTTTCAACATCTGTCCACTTGGAGAATGACCCACCAGGCCCCCACACGCAGAAACTCTCAAAGCAGATTACTCTCACAGGAGAGCAAAAGGGAGAGCTCTACTTTTATGTCCAGTCTGAAAACAGTATTTATGAGCTCATTAACCATCATTTTGCAAATGAAAAACAAGACATCTAGTCGGACTTATCATCTTTGTGTATTATTAGTAGTGGGGTAATATTACAGAACTCAGATTTTCTGAGTTGAGTAAAAATGATAAAATAATAAGTCAGTCAAAAGAATATTCCATATCTCTTCAATTGAAAAGGCAAGGACTCAGTGAATGACTAATGACACAAATACTAGTCATTGGCCTTCACAGATCTCATTACATTTTTAACACCTTTGGAAGATTTTGTGGGCTGTATTGAATACCATCGTTGAAATACCAAACGAGTGAATGGCTTATGAGAGAACCATTCAAACAGACTCAGACTGAAAAAGAAAATTCAGAGAATGAAAGTACTAAAAAATATGATTTATGTCAACAAAACTGTAGATGTAAAAGTCATAAAAGCATGAGATGTGGCAACCTTGCAAAGCTAGATTTGCACAAACCACAGACTGGAACACTGCTGTGGGTCAATTCTAAGATGCTGGGCAAGGGAAACGATTCCCCATCTTCAAAAAGAAGAAAGAAAAAATAACCGAGTGCTGTAGAGCTTACTTTCATTTTCAGCTGTCGCACTTTGCTACTGTATTTCCATCGTGTCTTTGATCGATCGTGTCTGTCTGTCACAGATCACTTTTTCCACAAACTTTCCTCCTTCATCCACACTCCTAAACTGCTTCGATTACGACCGGTCGCCATGTTCTCTCCCCCTCGAAGCAGTTGGAATCGAGCATTTTCACTTCTTAGGCTAACAGCCGTTAGCTCTAACAACCGCTAACAACACAGGAAGCATCATGGAAGCGCATCACTTCCTGGTAGGTTTTTTTTAAGCTTGTCTGACACCGCCATCTGCTGGATTAGATGAAAACTACCAAAAAAATCAATGATCAGCCTTTAGTACTTTCTGACAAGCTATGGTCAATATATTTCCTCCCCATCTCTCTCCCCCCCCTCCAGGGATTAAAACAGCTCCCCCCGATTAAAACCCTTAATTAACGTGGAAACATGTGATTGGCAGCCAGTGAGTTAAATGACATCTAAACAGATGAGTTATAAAAAAAAAAATTCACCCCCTCACAATTGACATGAAGATACACTTGACCTATTAAACCTAAAATTATTTTTTGAACCAGGCTGTGATGTTTATTTCTGCTGTGAAGTTGGCCTTGGGAGTCTATGGGAATTTGCTCTGTTTTGCATTCAATCCCCTAGCGGATGAAAGAAAGAACTATAATTTATAGGCACTTTTCCGGATTTCTGCATTGGCCTCACTGTTTGGCTACCGGAGGTTGCCGCTTGATCACCTATGATGTCATTTTTCTCTCTTGACCTCGAGAAAAAGAAGAAAGTTCTGGCTTCTCGCAATAGCAGACTTTAGTCTTTGCTTGGCCATGAGCCAAGCCCCCCCAAACAAAGAATTTCTACACCCGCCCCTGGGATTTCCATCAGTAGGCTTTGCTTCTCCTTGCTTTAAAACCCCGCCTAGACTCAGCGCTCAAATCGGCCACTGGATGAAGGTTGTCCCGCAGTCCGCCCACTGGTGGAGCTTACAGCCCAATAACAGCAAACACAGCTGCGGGGTCCTCAGTTGGAACTTATCCACTGACAGAAACGGCGAAGTTACTTTAAAAAGTCCCTGTATGATGTTGCAGACCTAAGTGTTTCTGAAACTTTCTTTCCATGAACAAAGCGGTGAACTCGTCCACGCAGCTAGAATGTGGAAGCCCGCCGGTGGACCGAGACTCCCCTTCAGCTCAGCGGGACCTCGCGCTGCTCTCGCCGCGGTCACCTGTCTGCTGGTGACCGGGATGCTGGTGGTCAGCGGTGGAAAACCGGGAAGCGGACATCCAGAGGAGACAACAAGTGCAGGGACGGGCGCAGATGTTTTCTCGGCCTATTTCAGGAGGCTGGCCCGGGAAAGGAGAGAAGTAGGCACCAGTCCTCGGAGCGGCGCTCCCCCTCCTCGACTGGTGGAGCATCTCACCCAGGCTGACCTGTTCATAGCGGTGAAGACGACCGGGAGGTATCACCGGCAGAGACTGGAGTTGCTGCTGGACACCTGGATCTCCAGGAACAGACCACAGGTGAGCCAGAGGCACAGTAGCTTAAGGTCAGTGCTCATGATTTAAGACCTAAGATCAGAAATTTACATCATTCTCTGATGTGCTTCACAGTTGCCATAGAATCCTTTTAATTGGATTTAACTGATTCACGAGTCTAAAAAATGATAAAGACAGATTTAAGCCTTTTGATATGGTGATCTGAGGGCTGAGAAACCACACTGTTGCTCGTCATCAGAATGCAAGGTTATGAGGAGAGACCATGAAGGCCTATGGATCCTGTTGGACTCATGGATGAATGAGGATCCCAAAAAATTCAGAAAGTGGGCTCAGTGTGATAAATATTTGTTTTATATTTGTAAACTCAACAATAAAATTATTCAGATCTGGAAAATTAATGGCTTTAAAGTAAGAGAGAAAACTTAAATGTCCAGCAGTCTATTCTCAAAATATTGAAATTATTTATATTCAGCTCTTTTTATAACATTTAAGAGGCACAGTCTGTATTTTCCAGATGATGGGAAACAAATTGAATATTGAAATGATTCTTCTAGTTTTTTAGCCAAATCCAATAAACCCAGTATTGTCACCATGAAGTGAAATAAATCTTATTAGAGATGCGAGTAGCAGTGATTTTAACTTTTTTTTCTATTATTATTTTTGATCAGTAAAGGAAAAAAACAACTGTTCCAACATCATAGCTACAGGGCAATCTCATTGTATAGTTTTTCTTACTTTCTCAAGGGGTTATAATTCAGAATAATGTTCTTTTTCCATTTTTGCTTCTAGCATGTAAGTTTTTCATATAACTGATCAAGGCTGGTCACACACACACCCACAAACAATGCTGTGATCTAGATGAACGCAAAGGGAATGACTGATACAGGAGGAGTTTCACCAGATGAATTTTCAAGATCAAACATGGTGGACAGAAAGTTTTTGGGTCTAAATCATAAGTGAGTCAAAGATGCATCTGTTGCTGTGAAACATATGGGACGGCGGTAAACTGCACCCATCAGCTTCAAAGCTTGTAATCAAAGACAGACATGACTGTGGATTTCTGATTCCCATTAAAACCTCAGGGTTTGAAGAGGAACTCGATGGAGAAATCTCATGCTGCCCCAGGCTGTTGACATGTAAATACAGTTTATGTGGGGGGAGGGGGGGGACACACGTGTGTAGGGTGTGTATGTGTGACACATTCCTGCATCTGCTCTCACAGTCAGGTGTTTGTAACTCTACCTGATTCCCAGACACACCTCTTCACCGTAAGACTGCTGAGCAATGGAAATACAACAATACACACACACACACACACACAAGGTACCTTCTCAAACACACCCTGGGAACTCGCTGGGTTTCTCATGGGAAGTTAAAAATGTGTCTGATCACGCACACACACACACAAATACACACTTATCACTTTCTCTTATCGTAGTTGTTACTGTCACCACTGTTTCCTGCGTTGTAAAGCTCGGCTCCTGACATAGCATATTACCCCCCCCCCCCACACACACACACACACACACACACACACACACTCAGATTTTCTCCTCCCCCCTCCTCCATCCACACTCTTGGCTCAGCCATACACTAAAATGACATGCATACTCTCACACACGCACAGATGCAGAAGCTGACTCTTCTGAAGAGTGAAAAAAAAGTGATAGAAACTCACAGCTGGCTGGACTCTGGATTTTCAGTCCCCCCCCCCCCCCCCCCCCCTCTCTCTCTCTCTCTCTCTCTCTCTCTCTTTCTCTCTCTCTCCACCACAGGCAGTAATCACACAGTAATTGAACCAGAGATTTATTATACTTGGCCTGCTTGGCAGGCGGGTCAAGAAGTGGATTCCCCGGGAGTCTGATGTTTCCACTGGGACAGTGTGTGTGCAGTGATGTCAGAATATGTTTTGTACTGTTGTCCCTTGACTCAAAAACATAGGATCTGCATTCATGTAATGTGGTGATCATTTGCATTGATTTCAGGGTATTTACAAGCATGTCAGATGAACAAAGTACAAGCAACAAATCTTTTGACAATTAAGTTAGCAGTTAACACAAACTTGTGTGGTCATTATTGTTTTATTTTGATGTCAGGTATTTAACTTTAACACATGAATGTTGAAAAGGGATTTTTTTTTCTAGACTTCAAGGGTGCATGTAGCTATCCTTTTAACAATTTTAACTGTTGACTGAGAGACGTCTGACTGGCTCAGATATGTTAATAAGTTAATACATGGAATCATCACAGTAAGTTTAAATGTAAAATTTGGTGCCATGAATTATGGATTGGCCAAAACTGAAATCTCCACATCATCCACAGGATTGAATGAACAGATGGAATGAATTCACTGCCTAAATGTGGCAAAAGCCACAATGCACTTGGCATTGCACGTGTCACACCTGTCTTGTACCATGAAAAATATCAGTGAGCTACTATGTAAAATTTGTTGTTGTTTTCTAATATGTTGCGGGGAGAAGAAAAAATACATTAAATTAAATAAGGCAAAAATTGGTTAACAACTCTAATGAGCTTGAAAGTCTCTAAAGTATGACCATCTTTAATCAGCACAGGCTGAACCCTCTTAGGAAAAGCTGTCTAGTCATTTTTCAGGAGGCATCTTGAAGAAGTTTTTTTTGTTCTCATCCTTCCATAAAATCATTAGATGCTCATTTTCAGTTTAGGTCTTGTGTAACTTGTCACACCTCAGCAGTTTCCTCCCTGTTGCCCATCATGGCTTCTTGACAGCCACATTTCAGTAAACAGTAGATGGATTAACCGAAAGTCCAGATCTCTCAGGTCCTTTTTCGGGTCTTTGTTAGATTGTTAACTATTTCTTAAGGCCATCACTTTCAGAGATTGTTTTTCTAATAGACTATTTTCAAGCCCATCCACTTTTCTTACATTTTTTAAAGATAAATTGCATACCATCTAGAGAATCAGTTGGTGCAAAAATACTGTTTGAACCTTCTCAAACTGTGTTTTCAGGCCATTTTTATACTGTAGGTGCAGCAAGGGAAATTATCTCCTACTGCAGCCTGCTTGTCACAAATAATAACAAAAATACTCTTTTGAATTGGTTCGTTGCTAGGTTATCTGTTCTGTGTAGACACAACACTGGTTCATCTCTTGCCTTAAGTGGGTTTACAAAAAACACATCTTCCTTTCAAAATGGTAATCCCACAGAAATGTTGCCCAAAACAACTTAAAACGGTCTCGCCTACTGAATTTAAAAATGGAGAAATGAGGGGTGACTGAGGACTTCTTGTCATTTAGAGTTGCAAATATCAGATGAACTGTTGGAGTTTTTTAACAAGAAAAAAGTGTTTTTGATTAGCAAATCTTGGCATGCTGCTATAAATACAAAATATTAAAGGCAATAATTACAAATTTTTCCTAAAAAACAATAATTTTCTTTAAAAAAATATAATACATCCACAGAAAGTATGAAGGGGTGCAGAATAAAAGTAGTAATTGTACCCCAATTTTTTTTATACCATATAGATAATTGTTTTATCAATTTTGATGGGTCTGAAAAGTAAGTAAGTCAAATTTCATTATAAAGCACTTTTTTACAGATGAAAGTCACTAAGTGCTGTACATAAAAGGGTAACTGGTACAACAAAATTACATAATTAACATATTTAAAAGGAAATGATAATAAAAAACAAAATAAAATGATAGAACCCAATCGGTCAGAATCAAATCAACCAAAAGCTTTCCTAAATGTCTTCAGCTACTTTATAAAAGATTCTTCTCAGTCAACCAGACAGAGGGACAGGGCAAGGTCATTCCAGAGTCTACGAGCTACAGTCTTAAAAGCCAGGTCCCTCCGGGTTTTAAAACGGGTCTTTGGGACCTTCAGGAGACTCTGGCCTGAGGAACAAAGGGTGCGCCTGAAGTATAGGGACACAGCAGATCAATAATATACCGGGGGCCTGGCCATGCAGTGCCTGGAAAGTCAAAATTAAAGATTTTAAAATCAATTCGAAATTTGACTGGGAGCCAATGAAGATTTGACAGAATAGGGGTGATGTGGAACGTTCTGGGTGAACCTGATAAAAGTCTAGCAGCAAAATTCAGGACAAACTGAAGTCTTTTGAGTATTCTCTTATTGAAACAAGTAAAAACAGGATTACAATAATCAATACGAGATGAGATAAAAGCATGAATGATCATTTCAAGATCTGCCCTTGACAACATTTTCCTGACTTTTGAGATAGTTTTAAGATCATAAAAATAGCTTTTGGTCAGCTGTTGGGAATGACCCTCCAAACATAGTCTGATCAAGCAACACCCCAAGGTTTAAGCCTAGCTTGGATGGACAAGCCTGGAGCACAAAGGTGGTTCTTGATCAGGGGGATCTTTTTGTCAAGAGCAGTGAACTACGTTTCTGTCTTACTTGAATTAATTTGAAGACAGCCAGTTTATGATGGAGAACATACATTCCAGGAGCTCGGCTAAAAGGTGAAGTTCTGAATCATTAAAAGAACAATACAACTGAATGTCATCAGCATAAAAGTGATGACACATTTTAAAACCACGAATCAGCTGACCAAGAGGCCAGTAAATATTTACATCTGATTTACACCGGTAAAATGTAAACATTTACATCTGATTATCATGCCTACATGGGGATTCTTTGACTTTAGCATTAGCTCTGAAGTTGCTAGCTCGATTGCTTTAGAAATAGCATCTTCCTTGTCTTACATCTCTCAAATTCAAGTGAATAAAATACTACAAAGCATGATGAGGGTGAAGGTAGCAAAGGGGCTCAAAAGCCCCAATGAGGTTGCTACTCTGCTCCAGGACATGTAGGTTAAACATTTGCTAATGCTAATTAGCAGTTAGCTGGTTCTGCGGCCCTTCTGGCAACAGGTGGAAGTGACGCATGTCATGCACACGCTTGAGCTGCTTATACTGCGTTGGTCTTTAGTTTAACTCACATTACACTCAGTCTGAGCCCAGAGTTAGAGACACAATGTCTACTGAGGTAATAAAGTTATAAATTTTGCAAGATGTTTACGGTTTGATCGTTGAGTAAACTGATGAACTGTACGCTAACTGTAACAGGCTAATGCTGGCTTGTAGTTCAGATATGCAAATTCAGAGGCTGAGACCACAATTACCTTATAAAATTACCACATCAACTAACTGTAACAAGTGGCCAAAGTGTATCTCTTCCCCAGGAACAGTCATACGGCTGTCATATTCCCACATTGCATGCTAAAAACTTAGCATTGCAATATTATGCATCCTTATTTCTGTCATACATCACATTTACCTTGTTAGTAAGAAGAAAGCCAACAGGTCTGTTTTATTCCCAGAGCAGATTGGAGCTCCCTCCATTTAAAAAAAAAAAAAAAAAAGGTGTATTCCCGTCTTACTTTGGCGCCGGTCTGACTCCAGTTTGGTTCACTTCGTTTCACAAGACAAAACTTTTCTTCTTTGTCTTACTGGAGTCTGAGTTGGGGTTTGAGAGACACTTGTTAGCCATCTTTTAGCAGCAGTCAGTGTTGTCACTTCATGCGCGGACCTTCGGTGGTGGAATACATGACACCGGTGCAGCCAGTCGAACGAGAACGCCCAGCTTATCTCCCCCATAAGCGCCCCCTTGAGGCTTCGTACCCAAAACTCTCGCATTGACCATGCAGAAACGGTATAAGAGACAACCACAGTGAAGGAAGATCTCCGCAATCTACACATCAGGTTAGAGCATGTGGAGGAAAGAAAAGAATAGTATTCAACATTTGCACCTTTAAAGAAACAGCAGCTTTTGACAGTTCCACATTAACTTCATTTTTCAGTCCCAGATGTTGCCACATGCTTGAAGCTACAGACTGAGCCCACAAACTCTTCAGAGAAATGTTTACATAATTTTTAATGGCCATTAAAAAATAATGCAGACTTAACACTGTAATGTTGGCTTCATTTTTCAGATTCAGTCTTCTGAGTCATCTCTGATTAATGGTTGCATATTTTCACTGTGAATACCTTACATGAAAAACTGAGCTCACATCACAGCTCAACCTCTCTGTTGAGTAAATGTAACGGCCTTGATTGCCTGACTGTGCCACCTCTCTTTAAAGATCATTGCATTGCTACACTGTTGTTTTTATGAAAAGCACTTAAAGTCCAACTCTAATCACCAACATGGTCACAAACAGTTTCATAGTAACCTGAGGGGGAGCACATTAACTTCATCTCTATTGTTTTATTTCAAATCTATTGTCCTGGAATACAAAGCCAAAACAGCAGACTATTTACAGCACCCAGGGTGTGTGTTCACTTCCTGTGGAAAATAATGGGTCCGCACAGCTTCCTGAATGCACAGTGACCCTCGGCCCCGTCACTCATCACAAAAACAGTCCCGGTCACCCTTTCAGCTACAGAGTTGTGACCAGCTGCTCTGCTGCTGATAGGCAGGAGGCTCACCTTTGGCTTGGCCTCCATCCAGTGTCAGCATTGCTTACTGCTGGTTTGTGGAAACGGTGGGGAGGGCGGGGGTTTCACCTGAAAACACAAACTGTGATCTACAAACAATGGCAGTGGAGCGCCGAGAGCGACTTTGTGGAGATGTTTTTCTTCTCCTGGCCAGTAGAAATAATATGATTGTTTTTTGTTGTTTTTTTTTCCTCTTCCACAGACGTACGTGTTCACGGATGGAGAAGATGAAAAGCTGAGGAAAAGAATGGGTGAGTTGCTCACACACACACACTCCTAACACACATGAGTTTTGCTGAGTGGCTGCAGAACTATCTTTCGTGTGAGAGGCAGGAAAGCAGGAACCAGGCTGCTGACTGGGCAGCACTGGTTTCATGAAGGGCAGGAAACCACTTCAGTTTAATCAACATGCTTTTCCTTTTCTTTCTTGTGTAATTGTTCCACTTTCAATGAAGTATTCTTTTCATTATCTGACACATTGTAAGACTGAATGAAAAACTGCAGTTAGGTTATTTATTGGTTGTTTCAGGCAGTTGTAATATAATGACATTAAATATTTTAACAGCTTTCCTGCTTCTGGTTCAACAATTTAGTCAAAGTTTCCCTTTTTAGACAATCTAATTCTTATCTTTGACTCATGTTGCTGTTGATAAGCTTATTTATATACTGTTTTTTTTTCCTATCAATCATCAGGAGCTTATCTGATCAACACCAACTGCTCCGCCGCACACAATCGGCAGGCCCTCTCCTGTAAAATGGCTCTGGAGTACGACACTTTCATAAACTCTGGGAAGAAGTGAGTCATCATCACCCACACCACAATGCAGAGGATACTGTAAACATAGAAAATACTGCTTACTAACTGCCGGTTTCATGTGCTCCAGGTGGTTCTGCCATGTTGATGATGATAACTACCTGAACGTGGGCTCCCTCCTGAAACTCTTGTCCCAGTTCAGCCACACGCAGGATATTTACATCGGCCGGCCCAGCCTTGAAAGACCAATAGAGGCCACAGAGACACTCAGCACCAATGAAATGGTGATTTGACGTGATTTTCTAGGTTTGCCTTGAAACTTGAACTTAATGTTGCAGTCATGAAGCGAAGGAGGTGCACATCATTTGCACATCATTCTAAATAAAACATCCCATATCATTCTGGATCCTAGTGTTGAGTTGCTTCTGTAAAGTTTGCACCAGTTGTCTGTGATCTGCAGTATCTTGTTTCTTAAACAATGCCAAGGCTGATATGTTCATGCTATGTGTGTGTATGTGTATGCAGAAGCAGGTGCGTTTCTGGTTCGCCACTGGAGGAGCAGGGTTCTGTCTGAGCCGCGGCCTTGCTCTGAAGATGAAGCCGTGGGCGAGGTAAGCTTTCACTTGTTTGAATTCTAAGATTTTGGGAATATTTTCACTGCAAGCTTTATAACTCTTTTGCTCTTTGTGCTTTGTCTTTTCCTGCTCAGCGATGGTGCTTTCATGGCCACAGCTGAGCACATTCGCCTGCCTGACGACTGCACTGTTGGTTACATAGTGGAGGCGCTGCTTGGCGGGAGCCTCATGCGCTCTGCGTTGTTTCACTCCCACCTGGAGAACCTGGAACTGGTGTCGGACATACACAATCAGGTTCAGACAATCACACAAACAGACTCGGTGTCGTTCATCTAAGCCGATATGTAGTTTAATCAGGCTAAACAATGTCATGCCTGTTTGTGTTGTCCTCCCATCAGGTCACTTTGAGCTATGGGACTGTGGAAAACAGCAGGAACACAGTAAATGTAAAAGGGCCATTTTCAATTGATGAAGATCCCACCAGGTAAAACATAATCACAGGGGAAATAGTTACTGTAGGTTATGATCTATCAAAAAAGTGAATATATGATCAAGAAGTTATTTTTCTGCTGTTGAGTAACTCAATTTTTAATTAAGCAATTGTTTTAGCACCATTCATGATTCACAATTACTTGTCACTTGACGACACGCAATTGAACATCACTCGACGACACGCCCACTTTACAACACGCATCTGTCTTGCCGACTCCAGATAGACCCTGTTTGCTTCTTTTTGTTTTGGTTATGACATGATGGAAAATCACATAATACAGGCTTTCACTGTATTTTGATTGAACACACTACTTCATTTCCACCAGCTGACTGGAGTCCAACGCTTATTTCACGTGCACTTCAACAAGCACTATTACAACCGGACAAGAGACGAGCATGCGCATAACCGGAATTATTTAGAGTGGAATTAAAGGTTTACTGTATATATATATATATATATATATATATATATACCTTAATAATCCCAATTAGAGAGCCAATTAGGAAATTCATTCTCTGCATTTTCGCCCATCTCAGGTTGAACCTGAGAGCAGTGGGCTGCTATTTAAAGCGCCCGGGGAGCAGTTGTTGGGGGGGGTTAAGGACCTTATTCAAGGGTCCACAGTGGTTCACTACACTACCCACACCCACTTGAGAGAGAAAATATTTTTTCGGAATTAAAAGAAGAATAAAACTCAGTTTAGAATTAAGTTTTATTCGGGTTTTACATGGTCTTTTTTAATCTTCTTAAAGTGAAGTTAACTTTTACTTGGAATTGAAAAGGAAATAAAACTTTCATGTAAACACAGTCCCTGAGAGTCAGAAGTCAGACGAATTCTCCCCTTGGCCCTAACCCTTCGTTTTGCGCATTCATGTGAAGGGGTAGTGGTGTCCCGATTCTGGTTCAGACCAAGGGGGAGAGGGAAGTGGTAGGGCTATCTGGTCCTCGAAACGGAGATTTTACAGGGGCACATTAGAAAATGAATGGTATGATATTGCCCATAATTTCTTGCGAAATGCGGGCAAATGGTGAGGAAATCGGCAGCAGTAGCCAAAAAAATGCACAAATGTGAGTATTTTTTTTGTAAATAAAATATTTAAATCGCTATTTTTAGGTCGCTTTAATGCATTACAGACAGTTTTATTACAAATGCTCATTTCGTAACGTTAGGTGCATCAGCTTATGTCTGTAACGTCACATTAACGTTAAACTTGAGTCAAAGTTTCATTTGTATGTTTTTCGGCCCGAAGCCGAAAAATTATCAAGCCACACAGGAAAGGGAGATTATTGCTGCCGCAAACGGCATTGCAAAATCTTCCGGAAACAACCGTGATGTCAGTTTACTGCGCCTCAGATGACTGTTGGTGACACAAGGATTTCGAAGGGTTGTGTCAAACGGAATTTCAGGTGCCTGGGCCAAGGGGAAGGGATAGGGGAAGGGATTAGCCACTAGAAAATTCTGAAAAAGCATTTTGACTTTTTCTAAAATTCTATTTAACTAATTCTAGGCATTCTCTTTATCTCATTCTACTTTAATCTCAATTCTACATCTCTTAATCTCAAATTCTGCTTTTTCCAACAGAAAATTCTGTTTTTTCTCCAGCACACTTCTCAAATTCTAAGCTAGCAATCTACTTTTTCTCAGAATTCTAATAAAGCAAATCTACTTTTTCCAAATTTTTTTTTTTCTAGTGGCCCAATCCCTTCCGAGGATGTATATTGGAATTGTGCATAAGTTTTTCTCACTCCAATAAAATACTCTTAACATAAAATGACACTGTGGATACTTGAAGTAAAAGGACTACAGTGTAGCACTTCCAAGCCGACAAATTACAGGCAACCAAAACTGGAGACTGAGGAAAACTTGACTTGTTTCTCTTCCCTTTTTGTTTTTTTACTGTTTATCTCTTTTGTTTGTAGAATCTTTATCTCATACTGAGAGCTACAGAGATAAGTATGCTACAACCTAATGGCAATGAGTCAATATGGATTAAATCATGATCACAAACCACAACTACTTTGGATTTTTGAAAAATGCATTTAAATACAAGCTCATAGCAGCTTTGGAAGGTCTGTTTTGGGGAAAGATTCAGTTTTTAAAATGTGTGTGCTGTAGTTGTGCTTCATGTAAGCGCTTTTTATTGTGCACGTTCAACTACTACAAGTTTCCTGGCTTTGTTCATTGTGTGCGCGCGTAGCGAATTGTATTTACGGCTTCATTTTGAAACCTCCAGCTGGTAGCTTCCAGGCATTGTGACACTTGTTTCCCTCTCTTTCTCAGATTCAGGTCTGTCCATTGTCTGCTGTACCCAGACACCCCTTGGTGCCCCAGCGCCTGGCGACTTCAAGATCCTTTCAGAGACAAAGATGGGGGGATGAAATAATGGGATGGGGGGGGGGGGGGGTGGAGGGAGGAGACTGTTGCAGAGATATGCAAATCTTTACCTGATGTCCCACTACAACCTGACTGAGAATGACTTTAAGGAGGGTCTGTGTTGTATTCATTTGAAACTTGCTTTGTGTCAAAAAATACAAAAGAAGACCAGAGTGTTATAATGAAAGACAAACGGAGAGAGGTGCAGAAAAGAAATCTAACTGTACGTTCAGACCAAAAGCGGCAAGGACGCCGGAAGTTGATACATTTTCAATGAGAGTCAGGCATCCTGAGCGGCAAAGGCGTCTGCTGCGCATCTAGAGCAACAAAAGCGGCACCAGATAAGAAGTTGAACTTCGGTTAACTTTATGCTAATTGGCTATGATGCGGTTCAGCGGCAACCGGTGGCAGCAAATCAGAGTAGAGGTGTCCTTCGATCGCCCCAAAGAACAACGCATGAAACTTCGGTTCCGACTACACACTCGGTCTGTCATGGATGCCGAGAGGCTGATAACCTGCGTTTGGGCCCATCCTTGTTAATGTACTTCTATTTGGCTACCGGGACCCAAGTTAAAAGAAAAAGGAAAAGAAATGAAAAAAATGGGGCAGCAGTGGATCAGGTGGTACAGCAGGTCGGCCAATGATCGAAGGATCAGCGGTTCAAATCCTGATCCCCCAGCCATGTGTCATTGAGTCCTTGGGCAAGACACTTCACCCTCCTTGCCTCCAGTGGGGGCACCACTGGTGTGTGAATGTTCCAGTGAGGGGCTGCCTGCGCAAAATGGCTGCCACGCTTCCATCAGTCTGCCACAGGGCAGCTGTGGCTACATACGTAGCTTACCATCACCAAGTATGAATGAGGAGTGAATGAATAATGGACCAACTGTGAGAGCTTTGAGTACCTTGAAAAGCGCGATATAAATCTAATCCATTATTATTATTATTATCATTATTATAAAAACTGGTAGACGTCCAACCTGAAGTCCCGCTGAAACCGTCTCTGTGGTGGATAAATCATAACACCACTTGTTAATTGTTTTCTGCTCAATACTGCATGTCAATCCGCCTGTGACTAATTAGATAGTGATTTTAATTTATGTTCATGCTCTGCGATTTTTTTCCCTGTATTTAATGACCACACAAAACAGCTCTGCTCTGATTTAACTGAGTGGGAGGAGAGCAACAGCAACAACGCTGTCAAGAAGTCGGCTTTGCAGCTCCTTTAAATGACTGGTGCGATTTAACTTTGACGTCAGTCACGTGAAGAGCGACCAAAGCAGCAAAAACATCTTGCCGCTTTGGAAGCTGTCCTGTTTGTCGCCCAGTCTCGGCCGACCAAAGAAACCATCGAACAGGAGAAGGCAGAGTCATGAAGACCAATCGCCTCATGCTCTGCTTTTGGTCTGAACGTGCTGTAAGAGTTAAGGCTAAAGGTCAAGCTGTGATGGCCTTTGTAGGACATTTTAGCATGGAACTCACTCTCGCCAGACCGGACGTTGTTTATTTGCTTATTCTGTAATCAGGCTCGGACATTTAGTAAGCTCAATGCAAATGTAATCCTCCAATGTTAGGACTTGATATTGCCTTTTGCAGCTTTTTTCCTTTTTATTTGGACAATGGGCCTCATTCAAGAAGCATTCGTACGAACAAATTCTTTCTTAAATGGTCCGTACCAGTGATTTAGGAGAAAATGCCGCATTCACTAATTTTCTCGTATTTCTAATCTTCTGTCAGACACGAACAAATTTCACGAGTGCTTCAGACTTGACGTAGGAGTCTTGCACAAGTAGTCTGCTGTTATCCAAACATGGTTTTTCACTAAAGGACTGAATTAATCATAACTTGGAAGCAATTGTGTATTTTTAAATCCAACATAAATTAGACTACATCAATATGTATCACTCTACAATTATAAATTACAATTTTATGGGCAGACTGAGCAACTATCGGCCAATGTCAGTGAGGGGATGATGGTTTAGTTTGTTGTCATTGCGTCAAAAGAAAGTGCAGTCAGTGAGCTCTAAGTGAGATCAAGCTACTATAAAATTGAAATAAGATCCGGAAAAGAAAATGAATAGAAAAGTTCAGAAAGAGGTTCAGCAACAGTGACCATTGCAACTCTTCTAACAGTTAGACATGCAGTCAGTTCACTTCATGGCACTTTGGCTTAGTTATTAGTCAAAAAGTGGATGTTTGGGTCTGACTTTGTCAAATCAGAGTTTCATCGTTCATATTTTATGTGCATTGTATGAGAGATGGAGAAGGCGAGAAAAGGATGACAGATGTGGTCTAGCTACACGTCGGGTTTTTTGTCCTGCTGGGACGCACCGTACACGTGTGTGCGTGTATATTAAAAGGAGATTTTGCAGAATGTTGCGCTGGGTTGGTTGATGGAAACTCTGTAAGCATACACAATCACCTCGTCCCCACCAGAGTTTTCAGTGGCTGTCTTCTTTACCGAAGATCAAGTATTTTTATTTACTTCTGAACATTCAACCAACAGGCGACACGGCATTTACACTCTTTATTTATTCTCACACTTCTCCTCTAACTGAAAGTTCTCTCTCTCCTTCAATCCATTTTTCTATCAACACCTCAACAAGTGTGGGAAGTCAACCTAATGAACATCGGGGTGGTATTTATGCAGATTTGCAGTTCTCATGAACGCGCACTCGTATGCACAGGTGGAATGCATCATGTTTACGAGGATCATCTGCGCAGTTATCTGAAGTTGAGAGCGTTTGTTGAATCTGACGTGGTGCATTCGTAGGAGCCCACGGTAGGAGAAAAACTAAGAGAAAGATACGAAAAGAATACGAACATGTTTTGCATGAGGCCCATTGTTTTTATCTGTTGTGATGACATTTCACTTAAAGGAGATACCGTGTAATTTTTGACCCAAACATTAGCCTAATGTAAGTAATAATAGATGATTTCTGGGGTCAATATACAGACACTTGTCATTGCTCCAGAGGGGCTGCCCTCCTCAAAAACCAGACATTGTAACTTTGCAGGAGCGGATCATGTGACCTGGAGTGCTTTGTTTTATGGCTCAATATATTTGGTATCAGCTGATCAAAGTGGTCTGCTAACGCGATTCCAAAACACGGCTAGAGACTGTTTAATTTTGCGACAGTTGTGTGGACTGTGGGAAGTCACAGGTTTAGTGCCCCTAGTGGCCAAAAGTTACACAGTATCCCTTTAAATAACTGATATTTAATGTACCTGACACTATGTTTCCTTACAGCCTTGCATATTTCCAGGATCTACATGCCATTTCTTTATCTAGTTACTCCTTCAAAGTTGTATGAATATGTTTACTCGTTTCTCCTCGCTCCTTTCCTCCATGCTCTAGTGTTAACTATAACATGGGACTGTTGCATTGTAAGTGAATATGAAGGACACTATCCCAGAAGGAGGATTCATTTGTTTGTTGTACCAGACAAAAGAAAAATCACTTTCATGTTGTTAAAGAAGATATACTTTGAGGTTTTATCTCACCAGTGTTCAGTTCAGTATTAATCTCTCTTATGTATGTAACATAACTTGAGCACTTTGATGTTTTATTTCTGTTATTGACACTTTGATAAGAAAACATCGCAGAAATAGTCTGATATTTGGGGAAATGTGCTCACTTGCTTGTCTTGCTTTTGCTCTAATGTTAATTAGAGATCAACTGGTACAGCTTGTCTATATCCTATTGGCAAAGATCTGTACATCTTCATAATTAATGTATATAATGTCATATTTCCTTTGTAGATTTCCCCAAATGTCAGCTCTGTAACAGATCAGTGTTGACTAACTCCATATTTTGAACTCATCCAGTGATGCTTCTAATCCAAAATACTTTTCAGGAAAAGCGGATGTCTTCCATGTTTAATCTCAGTCAATGGATGGATTATGATGACAACACAATTTAGGCAGCTTTTGAAAAGTTGCAGCAGTGTAGCATCGACATCCACTGATGTTTTATTAAGAAATGACTCATGTTGAGTCGTCATCTTTCTTTCTGTGCAGTGAAAGTTGGTTTAGCCACTATGCTGCAAGTTACGATGAGCTGCGGTGTCAGAAGCAAACCTGCTCTCTCCAGTATCTGGATTGCATGTGGACGCTGTGGTTAATAAAGTTGTTTTGAATAATGATTGTTTTTTGTTTTGGGGTTGTTGGTTTTTTTATGCAATTTTGAACTTCTGTGGAGTTGTTATACACTCGTGCTCTTGTTTATGAGCTGTCATGAATAGACTTCTCACCACTGCACCTGTGATCAAACGAGAAATAAAAACTCAGTTTGGTTTGCAGACAGCATGCATGTATGTGTGTGAGATGGCATTTCTCTCACTGTTAATTTTAAACAAAGAGCTGTATATTTATTGCAATAATTCCCTTTTGCAGTGTTTTATTATGCTGTATTGGTGTGTGAATAAGGACACCTGCTGGCAGCATGTGTTACAGCACTAGGTAAAACTGTCATGGCCACAGCCTACAGCTGTCCTCAAAATTATTCATACCCTCCAACTAAAGAAAAGGCTAGATTCACAGTAGTAATTCAAATAACAAGAAATTTATAATAAATAAAAATTAAAAAAATTAAAATTTAGTGAAATAAAATATTGCTTTTGAATTGTGGTTGGAAATCATAATTATATATAAAAAAAAATAATAATAATCAAAATTCTCCCAGACACACGAGAGAACCTTTCCCATGGTTAGTGGACCAAAATACCTGTCAACAGGTGTAGAAGTCTGTTTGAACATTACAGAAAACACCTGATTGCAGTGATTGCTTCCAAGTGTTACTCAAAATTTTAACTTTGGAGTCCCATCATACTTGTTTACTTGTATTATTTTTTGTATGTTTTTTATTTTTCAACCACAATTCAAAACAGTGTCCTGATTTTTTTTTTGATTTATTATTACTTTTGTCAGTTTCAACTTATTTCACTAACAGCTTTGTTTTTTCCTTCTTTAATTGGAGGGTATGAATAATTTTGAGGATGACTATATATGTACAGTAGATGCATGCTTCAGTGTGGATACACTATTTGTAATATGCTAAATCCTCCCGATACCTATCCTGTCATATATTTACAAATGTGTCACCATAATCAGGCCCCTACTGGGAATATTGCATATATTTCACACCTGCTCTTTTTCATTACATTTATTCCAGACATTAGCATCAACAGAATAGCATGACTTGACTACAGTGTAAAGCTTTAACCGCTGACTCACAGCACGCAAGCAGACAACTCCGAATCTGAAGAGCTAAGCCAGGAGTTTTCTCCAAAAGCTGCAATGACACAAAGGTTTTATATTTTTACTGGATTTTGTTGTCTTTAAAAGCATAACACTTGATACAGTGTGTGTTAGGTGTAAAACTTTTCATGTTCGCAGATTTCCAGTGTGACTAAAATCTTCTTAAAAGCTTTAACTTCAAAGGTGATACTGTGACTTTTTCAGTCCAACTGAAGAAACGCCAGCATGAGGATGGAAGCAACCTGCATCACCAGAAGTTCTCAGCCCACATTTAACCTTAAACATCCTCTCTGAGGGCTCTAATAAGCGGTTGTTTGTCTATCTGTGTCAAATGACAGACAGCAACCTGACCGGGATCTCCTGCCAATTTCTTCTTCAATCCTACATTGGAATGTGAGGCTATGGTTAACGAATGGATGGATGAACCCACCTAAGGATGACCACTAGGTGGCGATAGCGCAACAGATATTTGGATTATCTTTTCTAAATTGTTTAATATAACAATGACCCTCAAGACAAATGTTTCTGAGATCAGGATCCAAACTTCATCCTACTTAGTTTACTGTGAAATCAGATGAAACTACTGTCAACGACCTAGAAGAATTATTGCCTAAATTTAGATTCATGCACAACAGCTGCTGAACGGGGGACAATGGGGAAAAGGGGGCCATCTCATCATAAAAAGCACATGCCATTGAATTAAAGCATAGATAGCTGAAAATAAAGGCATGAAAAAGTATATTTACAGTGTGTTTTCCAAAGATACAAGAGCTCTGGTAAGAGTGTTATTCAATTCAAGACAGTGAAAGAGAAATAAAAAGAAACAGTCAAGATCAGTAAGTTAAGGTTGCTTTAATTTCTTTTCTTAAACATTTATTCCAGGCTGAATATCATTACCACAGTTTTGACATGTATATCATTAATATCTTAGTTAAACCATCAGAAAATAAAAACAGCCATAGAAAACATTGTTTGTCTGTCACAACTGGACGCAGCTGTATTTGAAGTCCAGCAAGTACCGCACACGCACACACACAAACACACATTACTGACCCTTTAACCGCGAGCATTTTACTTTACTCTGTATTCCATCCAGATGTGATTTTCCAGATTGATGATAGGATTTTACTGAACTTCAAATACAGCTTAGAGTCAGGTGTGCAGACATCACTGGAATAGTCTTATTAAAACATTGCAAGACAGAGTCATTCACCATTAATAAGAGAGGAAAAAGTTGCTCTTGCCTTTATTCTCCTACAAAACAGCTAGCTATTATTTTATCTTTAAAGTCAGATTTTTTTTACAAGACGGAGAAAAAGAAAACATGTTGGGATATGAAGTGTTTTAAGAGCTTAAAAACATTATGAAAGGCCACTAATCAGTGACTAGTCCCACAGATCTGAACACTGTTTGCATCAATGGTGCAAGAAAACATTGTAAAGTACTAGACCATAGGTAGCATTGTTACCATAACATGGACATTTCCTTTCTAGTAAAATCACACATGTAAGATTGTCTCGCTAAAACGAGAAGTGGTCATCGATTAATCATATAATATTAAAATGCTGTACAGGAACGGTGGTTTGAGCAGTATTTGAATGTTAGGGCTTTGCTCTCCCAGCTAACTACAAGATTCTGGTTTTCTGTGAAATGCAGTCACTACCTACTACATCACTCATTATGCAAATCAGTGCGGGGAGCGTGTGCAGTAACTACAGCTCTATTTGTGAATGTAAACAGGCAAAAGTATGGAAAGACAGATTCTGGATGAGACTTTAGTGTGTATGAGTACATATACTGTATACGTGTGCGTTACTGTGTGCGCAGCGGCGATGTAGACATGACTCAGGCTAGATAGGCGGACCCTCGCTTGCAGCCAGTCAGAAACACTGATCAACTGTGCTCACACTGAGATAGAGTGGCGGTCAATCAGGTTGCAGTAATGTCACACACACGGGTTCACAACTACTGTTTTTTTTTACACTGTACACAGAGTTTCAGAGCAGGAGGAGAAGCATCTGGCAGTGTCCCAGGCAGTGAGGTTTACATCTTCATCTCACAAAATCATTTTGAACAGAAATTGTGCTTGTGTAAAAAAAAAAGAAAAAAGACAAAGATTTCTTCTTGATGGTGCAAACCAGATCCCTTCCCCCAAAAAAAGAAAAGAAAAAACTTAGAGGGACGCACAACAGTATAGTAGGAGAAACTAAATACTACAGTTGGTCACAGTATCATATCCTGAAAATCAACTTACAGTTGAAAAACAATAAACATTTTCCTTGACACGTTTTTAACATAATTTTTTTCAGGTTTAAAGACACCATTTTCATTCAGTCATGAAGGGAAGCTGCTCTGTTTTGCTGCTTTCCATATTCCTGAATGGAATAACAATGGGGGAAAAAAAATCAAATAAAAATTCCTGTCCCTCTCAGTCCTGATCATCTTCTGAGACCTTGACAGCTTTACATAGCACCTGACAAATGTTAAGTCACAATTATCTGTCCGCCGCATCCTTTTTTTTTTTTTTCCAAGTCTTTCCTGTTCCCTTATCATCACCAGTCAAAGGGAAAAAGATTCCATTTTGAGTTTTATTTTCCCTTTTTCGTGAGACCGGAGGCAGTAGGAGATGAGGACAGAATCAGGCATCTTTCGTTTTATTTTTCAGTTTTTTGGCACAGGTCGAGCCTTCTTACGTCCATTGTCTCTGACTGCATTTTCCAAAATCCAGCAGTTATTTCATGACAGCATTCCTGGTTCATGTTCAGAAATGCATGAGTCAAAGCGCATACGGTATGTGCACGTAAACAAGTATGGAAAAAGACGTGTACACCATTTTTTTCAGTTCACATTTCAAGTCTGAGACAACAATGTTAAGTTAAAGAAGGAATGTGGTGGCACAGTTCACTTCCTATCTAAACATGGCTTTCTGATTCACTGGCTTATTATTTTTATGCATGAGTATTCGGTTAGTCTATTTGCCAGTTTGTGTGTGTGTGTGTGTGTGTTTGTACGAGAGATACAGCAAAGAGTTTCCATGATAAACACACAGAACACCACATAACCAGTAAGGATTCAACAGTCTACTTTTCATGAAATCAGAGTAAAGCACATGTTCACTATTTACAGCTCTGTACAGTGTATGTGTGTGTTTGTGTATGCATTTGTGCATGTGTGGTCTGAACGTTAAACTGTCCTGGAGTTGAGAGCTTGAAGTGGCCCAGATGCCTCCACTGGAAGGCGGCATACAGATCCCAGTGGAGAGGGAGAAATTTGAGAAGTAGATTAAGAAACTTGAAGAAACTGTGTCAAGGTGCTTTTGTTGCTGTGCATTGTGGGAACGTAAGCCGATCCATCACGGCAGTGGTGGAACAAACAACTGAGTGTGTGCATCCGTGAAGAAGAGAAGTGGAAATAATGTACTTCTAGGATGATTTTTTTAAGACAAATGTAGATGAGGAGTTGACTTTCAAGGTGCAGTCCTTTGCTGTGGTGCCTGGCTAATGAGTCCAACTTGCTGTGTTGTTTCTGATGAACTGGTGGTAAAATTCAGTGGACCGTGACAAACTGGGGTCCTGTTGGTGCTTAAATGCACTCAGCGCTGGTAGAGCCCTGGCGTGAGCGCTGTGTCGGGTCTTGCAATTGGCTGTGAGAACTGGATTGAGGCAGCACTGGGTTACACTGGTCTTTAGTGGACTGAGGACTGCGGTCGCGCGGCAGCGTGAGGCCGACTAGCTGGATCGAGTTGGTCGTTGGGAACGGAGCGTCGATTTTGGTCCGGTCGGTTGGTGGCCAGGTACTTTGCTCTCATACTGGAGGTGTACTATGGGAGGAAGAGATAGAAACAGGAAAAAGGGAGAAAAAGACAAGGAAACCACCGACGGAAAATGATTAAGCCTTATTATGCTTAGATAGATAGATAGATAGATAGATAGATAGATAGATAGATAGATAGATAGATAGATAGATAGATAGATAGATAGATAGATAGATAGATAGATAGATAGATAGATAGATAGATAGATAGATAGATAGATAGATAGATAGATAGAGATGTATGATATTATCGGCCAATGTCAGTATTAAAATGTGATATCGGAAAATATCAGTATCAGTATATTTTTGGGGGCCCAATAATATTTTTTCAACTAACAAAATCCCGCAAGATTTCGTAACGGAACAAGGAGATCTTGCGAGATTTTGTTCGTTAGAAATATCGGTCTGAAAAAAACTGTTCTTACTAGAAAAGTTGCTGTCATTCTGGAAGAACTTCATTTCTCAGCTTGCTTTGAAGCTGCCTAAATGTTTGGTTTTAAGTTGTTGGTTAAAGGATAACCTTCATTTTTGTATTTCAACCTGGACCTTATTTCTAGGAGTTTAACGTGCATTTACTACTGTAAAATTTCTGTATCACTTTGACTCCTTCAGAAGATATTTCGTTGAGTCGCCTTCCCGCGAACATCCGTATAATGGGAGAGACGGGGCAGCCTCTCTTTAAGGCATTATCTGCAGCAAAACTCCATTTACTTTAAGTAGAATGAACGAACGAACAAGTACTATTGTCCTGTGGGTTCAGAGTTTCGTGGATTACAGTTTGTTGGTATCTAGGTAGCGAGCTGCTTTTCTCAGCTATACTGCTGCAGCACACAAAGGGACCGCACGCGGCCTGTAGAGTGCAGAGAAACCCACCAATAACTAACGGAGAGCTAACTATGAACTCACAGGACAACAGTATTCATTCGTTCATTCATTCTACTAAAGTATTGGTGAAATGAAGGAGTTTTACTGCAGATAACGCCTTATAGAGGGCTGCACCGTCTCTCCAATTATATGGATCCACGCCGAAGGGCGACTCAACAAAATATCTTCTGAAGGAGTTAAAGTGATACAGAAACTTTACCAGTGAGTAAATGCACGTTTAAACTCCTAGAAATAAGGCCAGGTTGAAAAAAATCGAGTTATCCTTTAAGTTACCAAGTTGTAAGAAACATTATAATTATGAATCTAATATATGGCAGCCAGATGTCCAAAATGAACTCCTCTGGCTACTTAAGGCTATTTTGGGATCTTTGCTCTCGGAGCAGAATATAATTGTATTTCTCAAAATATCAGGGATACGACCTCACAGCTGTCTGCATATGTTGGTTGATATTGGAAATTAAGAGTTGGACAATACTGGATATCGGTGAAAAAGCCAATATCAAACATCCCTGATAGATTAGATTAGATGAGAGAGAGATAGATAGATAGATAGATAGATAGATAGATAGATAGATAGATAGATAGATAGATAGATAGATAGATAGATAGATAGATAGATAGATAGATAGATAGATAGATAGATAGATAGATAGATAGATAGATAGATAGATAGATAGATAGATAGATAGATAGATAGATAGATAGATAGATAGAATGGGGACATAGGATGCAAACACAAACATACAAAGGTCAGCAGTATTACTGTGACCAGTCATTTGGACAGCCGGGGTTTAATAACAACACATTCATCAATTAAAAGCTGATTAGGTCTGGATGATGTTATTGTAAATTAGCGGATGTGGTTCATTTATAGTTAGTGCTCTACTTCTGATGTAGGAGGTTAGCCTGGTGTGAGTTAGTGGTCTCATGTGAGCACCTAGGAAGTTAAAAGTCAGAGGTCTCTGCTTTTCACATCTATGCAGGAGGCAAAAGAGCAGCTCTGCACAGAAAGAGGCCCAGTCAGCAGCCCTGTCTTAGGATCAAAAATCCTGGCCATATCACTGGTAGCTAAACAACAGTGGAGATGGGAAATAAGAGCTATTGTGCTTGTTCAATGGTGAAAGGTGAAGGGGGCACAGAGACAGAGGACACATACACCTCAACCAGAAGATGCACACATAGACACAGTGTGGGAACAGGAGGGAGGGGAACCAGGAGCTTTAGAGGTGTGGTCTTGAGTTGCTTGGGAGCAAGATTGTCAAATATCACCAAGCTCGACCGCAAAGTTCGGACAGGCGGCATAGAGCAAAGTATGCATCTTAAAGGTGTGAAAGGTGTTTATGCTAGGTTTGTTGAATTTTCTCAGTCCACAGCATTGTAATGCATGATGTGTACAGTTGATACAAGTTGATGGAACAACATTCACAGCTACAGGCCCAGCAGCACCTTTGTAAAACCACAACAATCAGTTCCTCATTTTTTACCAAAAAAAGAAAAAAAAAGTGTTTTGTTTTGGGGGGGGTTTGCTGGTCAGCAGCAAAAATGAAATGTTATGTGGTCTGTACATTCTTCTCAACCAGCACTGACAGCCATGGTGAAACCAACCAGACTCTTTACATCAGAAATAGAGGCCAACTTTGAGCCCAACGTGACACAGCATTAACGCCCTCTTTTTGATGCAAGTGCAAATCCCACTGACAACAGGCTTCTTTTCCAACTTCCAGTTATCCCAGGCTGCCAAAATGACGTTCATGAAGGAATTCCATGATCACGTTCTAGTTTGAGAACATAGGACACTTGCAGTGGTGTGGGGACAGGGGGACTACCTTCCAATATCCACACTTAGCAGGCCGTGAGACATCACAGATAGGATGGTCGATAATTCAAACCATACTTCCTTGTTGAATAACACAACAACATCTCTGTGGGTTTTTAGATATTCCCCAGCTGCACTGTGGGTATTGGAAGATAGCTGAGGGAGAGTGTGTTCTAGAAAAAGTGCACTTACAGAGGGTGGAGGGGACTCCCTGCCAATCAAGGGGGTGTTCTCACACCGAGGGTTCTGAAAGTTTGCGTTCTGGCTCCTGCATTATAGAATAAGAGGTTACTGCATGTAGTCACCCTGCCACTGAGCTCTTTATCTTTTGCTGATTTGCTCATCATAACTGATAAATGCCCTAAATAATACAGTAATCATTAACGAGGGACTTAAACTTAACACGGAAAAATATCTACCCTAACAATGAGACAGTGACTCAGAATAATAGTGTGTTCTCGTGGGGGAGCCACAGGAAACCTGCTTTAGGTAAGTAGTACTTAAAAGATGTGCTATGATTATTTGCAGGGAAACATTACACCTATAGACAAGTTTCACTGACATTTCCGTTTTACTTCCGCAGTCAATCAATTTCTGCCAAGCGCTTCCGGTCGATAATATCTGCATTCATTTACACTGAATAGTGATGTCTCTAAAATGGTAACATTCTCATTTATTTCTTATAAAAGAACATGTTTTATTATTTCCTCACCTGGTACGACACTGAACTGGGAGGATAACATGATTAAATTACCTGATGTTACAACTAGCAATATATTTTTGTCCTTTGTTGAGTCCTATGGTGATAAACAGGAACGCCATAGACTTACATAGTGATGCAGTCAGCTGTGTGTTGATAGCAACACACACACGCAGTTTAGTGTCCACGAAGACAAATGTTCAACATCGAGCCAGTGTCTGGATGATTCCTGTCAGAAGGCTTGAGTGCTGGTTACAGTGGATATTTTTTGATATATATATTTTTGAGTTAAGGAGAATGGAGAGTTTGAGACAGCGGGCTGCACCCAGTGGTCAGTCACGTAGCTGCGTGGTGAGTTCGCTCAGTTTACAAGGTTCATATTTAATTGTTTTCACAAGCTGCTGCAGCAACGTACGGCAGAAAATGTCCAAGACCGCTTTTTGGGTTTAACAATATCCACTTTTCAGTCATTGAGATCGGGAGCTCTTCCTATGTGTGTTGTTGATTTGCGTATGTCCTCAGTGTAAAATATCCTGTAACCGTGGTAACCGGAAGCCCTTGGCAGAAACTAGCAGACATGGCAATTCCCATGGTTTCGGCCGTGAAACTTGTCTATTAAAGGAATTATTGGGTTGATTAAACATCCATGTATTTCCATAGACACCTACAAACCTCAGGCTGGTGTTGTAAATGTCTGGAAAAAAACAAAAGCGAAATGTGGTTCATCTTATCAATACAAGGAACATTGGGTAATTTCTATGTTCTAACACAAAATAATACCTGGAACTGTCCAAATTGTTACCCTACTGCATTCCCATGGTTTAACACAAGCCAGAACACATTCATCCTTTTTTAGCATCTGTAGCTCGGTAAGTAACAAACTAACTACAACAATTTAATGACAAACTGGTCAATTTGCCTGGTTTGGACCCTACACTAAAAAAAAATGATTTAACAATATAGTGAAAGCAGTTTCTAAAGTTTGTAATTGTAAAGCACTTAAATGATTTCCCAGAATTATGTTAATTTGGTTCTTTGAAAGCTGGTTTTGTTGCTAGCAGCTATACCATTTCTTTAAGGTTAAATTGAACACACAAAGAGAAAAAAAAACACTACACTGTAGAGTCATGCAAGATGGCTAAGCTTTGATAAAGAACTCTACTCTGGTATAAACCAAAACTGACAGTTTCTAAACTTGTGGAGGGAAAAGTCCCTCTACACTTGTATGATATGCTTTAATGTAGTCATGCAGATTGTTAAATTGTAAAGCCTTCATTGTTGGCATAAACAACATGGTCTTTCTGTAGTCCAACATTCTCACAATACAGCACAGAAGTACTTTCTACTTTCTGATTTAAGGCATCACAGTTGCCATATTGTGCTTGATTAACTTTAAGTGTAACAAGAGGTGTCAGAATATGTGCTAACAAACATGCTTAGTCTGTATTTTTTGTTGTTTTCAGAGGAAGCAATGCAATCCTGTGGCAACAACACGTAGCAAGCGAGGTGAAATTATTAACTTATTCTATGCGAGTGAAAGTGTGTTTGCATTTCTTATCAGCTTTTCTGTAAATATTGTGGGCATAAAGTAGCAGGCTGGTCGATGCAGGAAGAAGCTATTTCTCTATTAGCATCAAAAGGAAACTAGTGGCGGGTTCTAAATCACTGTGAGAAATATCACTGACAGGTGTGTCACAATGGACATGCGAGCCGTTCAAATTAAAAAAAAAAAAAAAAACTATTCTAACATATTGTACCATAGGTAGTAAATGCTGCTAGTCTGGGTCACAAGGGGCAAACATCAGCTACCTATGGCAGGCAGTGTATTGATCCTGCTAGCCTCCAGCTAGCGGTGGGTGCTAACTCACATGTATTCAGTGACGGGGGCATTGCTGACAGTGTGGGCTGTGGCAGGCAGGCTAGCTTCGCTACCATAGCTGGAGCCACAGCTGTAGAGACTGGGCATGTGTACGCGGTACAGGTTATCGTGCACACCGCCCCGTGAGGCACCCGACTCGTCCTCTCCGTCCTCCTCATCCGTCCTTCATTTGGTCAGGTTAGGGGCAAGGGCAGGGCACGAGAGGGCATGATGCACAGGAGGGGAAGAGGTAGAGGGGAGGGAAATCCGAGAGAGACAACAAGAATGTAAACAAGTGGCTGAAGAGGAGATTAGGAGAGGGAAGGTGTACTTATAATATGGAGAGTTCCTCAGAGACAAAAGACTGGGTAAGGCCATGTCTGCAACCCCAAAATAGCTGAACAAGAAGAAACGGAACATGGGCTGCATTCATCTACAAAACAGATCCACCAGAAGAACAGAGGACTAAACTGAACACATGAAGCTGTTTTTATTTTTATGTCTGTATATTGTTAAACAATATCATAGTCGTGAGAAAACAGTACACTCTAATATCCTCAAAATAATTAGAATAGTAATAGAATAGAATAAAAACATGCAGTCATTTTCCTCATGCAGTCATCCTCTATTGATATAGGGGATTTGCCTGTTATGTGCTGTCCAAAACAAATTGTTCAGACAGCATTAAATGTCATAAATCCCTTTTAAAAGAATTCGTGCATCTCTGTGTGCTCTATGAAAATCAAAGCAAAACTGTCAGGCAAAAAAGAAAGAAAAAAAAAAAGATAATATGACTGAACTGAGCAAACCATTTTCAGACATAAAATGGTCAAAAAATGTAAAACAGCCAGCAAAGTAACAAAATGAGGCATTAAATAAGATATGTGCTGATTTGGAAGTTGGATCTCTGGCAGCAGATAAGTTGATGACCAATCACATAATGCATGCTCAATGTTTCTAAGTTGACCCTGATATAAAACCTGCCAAGCTGTCCACATACGTAATACCACATTAGAGATCGGCTGATACTGATTTTTTAGGGCCAGTGGCCAATGCAACCTGCTGATATTTGGGGCGGTTACTACATTTGACTTCCAAATTAATATAATGAAGTAGACAGTGAAAAGTAATTTTACAACTATTTTAATATAAACACGAAAAACCACTTCAGATAAATACATAAAAAAGAAACACTGCACCTGTAAAAAAATATTAAATAGAAAGATTAAACTTGTAATAAATACATATATAGAAAAAGTCTGTAAATTATGCCGAGTGAAGTTATCGGCCAATACACCCGATGTATCGGTTGATGCTGATACAAGTAAAAACGCAGGAATCAGCCCAAAATATCGGCTGGCCGATGTATCAGTCAATCTTTTTACCACAGCATAATAGTAATAGTTTAAATAAGTAAAGAGGGAGAGAGCTTTATATGGAATATTTTAGCCTGGACTTGTGTTTACAAAAACAAGAAGCAAGTGGAGCCATTGCTACTCTGACTGACCACCAGATGGCGGTGTTTCACTTCATTGACAAAAGGAAGTTAAAGTGTGAACCCCATCAAACAGCCTAAGCTGCTGCAGCACAGTCAGTTTAAGAGGAACTGACCTCATGAGCAGTTATTCTTAAATTCAGGGACATCACAAATTTCTGAATACCTGCTGGGCCATACGCTTGTATAGCTTGTGATTCAAACCCAATATAGACTAGCAGAAAACACCACTATTATGGCACAGCTGTGTTTTATCATTCACATCATTCACCAGAGTAAAAACCATTACTGCCTGCATGATCTAGACCTTTTCTCCTGGTTTTACCACTGAATTATTTGGTTGCAGGAAAGGCTATTTGCTTGGACTGATTATTTGACCAAAAGGTTGTTCAATTCCTTCAATATCCACCATCATTCACTGAAGCCCCAAGCATTTCCAAATCAGGACAGGGAGAGAGGAGGAAAGGAAGGAACAGAAGGAGGAAGTGGGGCACAGAAAAAAATGTGTGGTGACACACTGTCTAACACAACATTGGTGCTCCGAGTCCAGAGAGGAGAAAAGAAAATGAGAGATATGTTCAAACAGAAAGAAATCATCAGCCAGGCTGGCAGTGCGAAAGGCAGACAATAAAATAAACATGAAAAATACTGCATGGATGCAAAGACAGGCAGGGAGACCAAACATACAGTTTTGGAGGTGAATACACCCAAAGTAATGACATGCATGAGCATCAAGTAGGTTCTTTACAGGTCTTTCCACTGTTTTCAAGTCCTTTAGATGGATTCAGCTGGACAGTTACAGTAGCAGGTTTAAGCTAGCAATGTCAGTTATTAGTAAACAGGTTAACTAAAGAGATGAGGTTAGGGATGTAAAGAGCAGTGGAGCTAGTATATGGCTGTTTTCCATTGCATGGTTTAACTCGACTCTACTTAACTTTTAACTACAGATAATGTGCCCTCAGCCTTGGTGGAATCAGCAGCTTATCATCTGTGGTACATTGTGAATCTGTCACAGGGACAAAACAGAAAACATGTGCAAACACAACACTTGAGTTGTCTGCACTTTTTATGCTTGAATGATTCATAGAACAGTCTTCGTGGCTTAACAGACAGAAAAAAAAGAGAGAAAAGCAGCTAATGTCTTTAAAAAAAAAGCTCATAAGAGCCTGGAAAACTAATGGCTAAATGCCATTTCAAAGGACTACAAAAAAGGTTTGCTGTTGGAAGCTAAATATTAAAAAGAAAAAAAAAGGCACAGTACTCTATGTGCCATATACGCAATATATAGATGTCATATTATCTGTAGTCTGAGAGAAGAGAAGAAGAAAGTGTGCTGTGTTCAGAACTTAAAGCCACCTGCAGAAAAAAGGGCTGAGTAGAGTTGAGTCAAGCCATGATCAACAATGAAATGTACATAAGAGAAGTGATGAATGTTTGTGTGTGTTACCTCTTGCCAGGCCAGGTATGTGGCACACTGCACACAATAGAAGAAAACATCAGAGCAGTGACAAAGGAGAACAGAACCAGGTAGATGAGACCTTCCACCCCATCATAACACAGCCCGGTCAACGCTTGGACGTAGTCCTGCGAGGAGAAAGGAGGAGAAAAGTCAGCTTGTAAGTGAAGGTAAGACCTGCAGACTTTTTGTCTTTTCAAAGAAGACACAAAGTGACTCACCATATGTAGGCTGCGGCAGTCAACCAGAGCTGTCAGCTGGTGAAGACCGACCTCAGTGGAATTCAGCACAGACTGGATTTGCTCGAGACTCCCCTGCACACACAAAGCAAAGGCTTTGCAGGTACCCACAAATATAAATAGACAACCTTCATGTGCATGTCTACACACACAAGATGTACAAGCGCATGCTGGCATTTTGCAAGTGACATTTTAATGTCGCTCCAAATGTTTCAGATGCATTCATCTGTGAAAAAAAAGACCTACAGATCAGTGAGCACGCATGCACAGACACACACAAACACACACCTTGGTGTTGGCATAATCACGTGTTGCTGATCTCAGAAGCTCTGCCACATCATCCTGCATCTCTACCAATGCTTTGTGACTTCCCGACAGCCTCTATAAAAGCACACAAACAAGTATACATTTTGTTTTTTAAGCTGCTTCCTTCAATTCTCAAACAAAGAAGATGATGATATTTGGTAAAAAGGACAAAGATCTGCAAAGTTACCTGCTGGAAGGGGTTAATTTGTCCAGAGCTGCACTTCAGGTAATACTGCAGGATATCTGGTGATATACCAATAAATACACATGAGTATAACAGTGAAGTTTAATCTTTAAAAAGTAAACTGCATGTAGAAATATTTCCCATGCCCTGTCTCTGTCTACTGAGGCATGCTTGCGGTATTACTCAGGCATAATTAAGTGTGTGTATGTGTCTTTTTATTCTTGTGTGTCACGAAGGCAACATCTGTGCTCTACAGCGAGCAGATAGAGCGGAAACTACTGACAGACAACAAGACTCATTAGTTGTGTGGAGAGGGGGGACGGGAACCTGGCAGAGGAAGAGACGGATCAACTGAGGGAGAAAGAGCGGTGCAAAATGGTGAAGGGAGAACAAATTAGATGAGGACTATGATTCAAAATGTATCATTTTATTTTCTAAATGTGCTTTGAATTTGTTTTTTGGGATGCTTCTGAGATAAGGAGTAGGAGGAGTGAGCTGGGAGTCCGGGGTTGCTGATGCATTGCAGTCAGCAGAGAGGAAGAGCTTTATATACCCGAGTGTCAATCATACACAATCCCGCTGGATACACACTTGCACACACAAACAAGCAGACTTGTTTCCAAAAATAGAAATCACAATGTTGGGGTGAGATTTAGTTGTCAGCGCAGACACTGGAGCCTGGTCTAGATGCTTTTGCTTATCTGTAGACCTACAGTATTCACATATGAGGAGCCCACTGTTTACAGAATAAAACCAAACAATACATAATCTGTTAAATTCAAATAAAATCCCAAAAGATTTTTATTTAGTCAGTCAGTCATCAGTATTTTCTGTACCGCTTATCCAGTTCAGGTCCCGGTTTTTATTTAATAGAACTAAATAATTAATTACGTCTCTAAAGGTCTGGTAACAAAGCATGTAAAAATCTTGCTCTCTGCTGCATTGCTTGGTCTGCATACCTTGGTTGATCACAGCATTTTCTTTGGTTACCCTGGTGATGTAGGTATCCGGGGAAACGCAGAAGTCGCTGGCTGACTGTAAGAGGGTAAGCATACATGACACATCAGGCTACACTGAACACAGTCACTCCAGCAGTGGGTAGAGATTACATCATTGCAGAGCCAGAGAGCCAATGTTGCTATGGTTACACTTACAGCAGAGACAGCCAGTTCCAGGCCCAGAGACCCCCAGCTGATTATTAGAGTCAGAACCCCAAGCAAACATACTCTGAAAGACAAAAAAAATAAAAAATAAAAAATCCTTCAAAAGGTCAAGATTCATCTCTCTGACATGATATGCATGTCACTGTTTTAATGAGTACAGCTCCAGAGGCTGAAACAAATCTGATTTATCAAATAGGAGCAGCTTTTGGAAGAAGATGTGATGTAACATACCCAATCAGAGTGCTTCTAGAGTTGCGTATCAGACCAAAGAGCACCAGAAGACAAATGAGAACGTCAAACAGCAGCAGGCCAAGGTACCCCAACCACCTGTAAATATGCAAATGACCAGTTAGTTCACTCTCTTGTTTCAGTATTATTACCTCCTGCCCCGGTGGTCAGATGGGTATGGCTGAGTTACTGACTTAAGGATTCTACCCTAACCTAAATAAAGTATTTACCAAATCCTTACTGATATACATATTTTAGAAAAACTATTCAAAAACACATTAGACAAACTCATAAATAAACATAAATTATTTTCTGAGAATCAATATAGATTTAGAGCAAACAGCTAAATATCACTGACATTAATAAAACCAATTGAGGAGGATT
>JALJCO010009510.1:0-215000 GCA_023101725.1 Atherinomorus stipes | reverse complement strand
GTAGACGATTGGTGATCTATTATAAACCACCCTTCAAGCTTCAAAGTTATACCCTCACAAGCAGTGGTCCCCAGTTTGTCTCTGATCCAGTCTGACTGACTCTTCATAGCTTTTAGTTTGATCCAACCAGGAGGAGTGGCACAACAGCGGCAGCCTCATTCACCGTTTGGAGCAGGTAGACACACTTTTTGAAAGCATCATAAGCAGTCTTGAATAAACAAAAGAAGGGTTTGTTTAGAAGAAAATGCTATTTGATGCAGCAGACATTTAGCATTGTTTAAGGTTTGTTACAAGTTGTTCAAACAGGAAAGAACCTGAAGAAAACTATCAGACGTTTACTGAACTCACCATAATCTGTCTCTCCTTCAGCAGCAGAGCTAGATCATATTTTTCAAAGCTCCCAGCTTGCACTAATAGTTGCAATCTGTCTTTATGATAAATGCAGAACCAAACATGTGCATCTGATCTAAATCCTTCATTTTCCTGCAAAGTGGGTTAATTTTGAGCTGCGGCTTCAATTACTTAAAGCTCATTGTTATTCTTTTGCAGTGGGTGTCTGGATGGAAACAAAATGAAATCAGAAATATTTGTGATAAACTGCACATTGTCTTCATCAAAATTTAATTTTTGTATATGGTTTTACAATCCATACTGTATGTCAAGCAGCAGCTTGCAAAACAATGCACTGTGCAAAAAGTAAAGTGTAGAACTGCAAGAGATGCGTTTATTGCTTGTTCTACAAATATCCATAAAATAGCAACACAATAATGGAACTTAATAACTGTAATAAGCACATAACAGACAGATTTTCTCATGGACAATTTAGTTGATCCAAGAGAAAGCACTGAAAAAATAGTGTTTAAGCACATTTTCCATCATTCTGTCTGATGAGATGATAAACGTGAAAGTTGCTTTTAACTGGGTTATTAAGATAAACAAAGCTTTCAGTTAGATGTTTATAAAATGCCGTTTAAGGGGCCAAGACTGACATCACCCCATACATTTCCTTGTGCTGTTTAGGTGTTGTTCATCTTATCTGGCCCTCAGTTGAAAACCTTTGGTTTTCTGCAAGTTGTTCATTTTTGAACGTGAATTAAACTCTACTGAAACATGAGAAGTCATTCTATAACTCCTGGACAAAGATAAACAACATGCTTAGTGTTGACAGTGAGGCTGACAAGTAATAAATTAGATTGAATATCTGTTTTACTGGTGTAACTTGTAGTTTATTATAGAAGTCTGAGTCTTGGAGTGATGACATAATCTGGCTTTGAGAACACAGACTTGTGTTAGGTGAAAGTGATGTTTTTGAACATGACATCTTCTGTAGTACAGATACTGTACCACAGCAGATCTTGAGTCAAAACTGCAGATTACCACTAGAGGGCCACCATCCACCATCTTTATTGTTGGAGTAGCAGAACAATGCCAGTGAACAATTAAAAAAAAAGGCTTTTATCTGTGCTGCTGCATCTTTGTAGTTTCTTTTTTTTATGAACAATGGTGGTGTTGTGCTTCTGAGTGGAGGATTTTTTCTTAATATGTCAAAGCCTATTTGAAATGGCTGACAAACATGTTTCCATGGTGCCTGTAGGCTTTAAAGTTACCCTGAACTGATGAGTTGTCCTCATCTTCACCCTGCGAAAATACATAAAAGAGGAAAAACAGGTTACCTTCATAGATAATGCACTTAATTCCCGGTAATTAACAGTATGAAAAACCACTGGGTTTTGAACACAGACGTGTGTAAGATACATTTGATGTTGTATAAAAAACATAATTTGGACTCTTTACACTTTTGATACTGCTAAATAGAATAATGCCGCTTTCTGTCAGCTACTGAAATGATGATGACTTGTGTCCTATTTTCTTTTTATCTGTCTTTGTCTGGAGTATTTTAGTGGCCATGATTCCAGCCATGGACCAGTGCTTAACTCTCCTCCTGAGTCTCATCCTACTTTCGTCCTCTGTCCTCTCCTGTCGGATTGGGTACTACAAAGAGTGTACTTCTACGCCCTTTGTACCAGGATACAATCTGGTGGGGGAGGGCTTCGATGTTGTCACTCTACAGTGGAAAGGGGCTTATGTTATTGATGTGAAGACGTACCTAACCACCCCAAGTAGCACCTGCACCCTCTGCCCCAATCCTCTTCACGGCAACAGGATGCAGAAAGTAAATAAATGAATAAGTAGCAGTAATAAGTAGTCTCTAAAATCTTCTGAGCAAATGAATGAAGATGCTCTCCTTTTTCAGCTGCCACTTTCTGTGATGGACTGGCGTGCATTCAGCCGATGCAGTGCTGACATGTACAGCAGCTCACACTCCTCTGTTAGGTAAGCTATAACCAGAGACACAATTAAACTACAGAGACGAGGACACAAACTCATTCTCTATATCCTGTTCGCAGGGGGGGAGCTACGGGGTGGCCCAACCACTGGCCACCCCCACGCTTTAACCGGGCAACACTCAAGCAGTTACAGAGACCCCAAGCTGTTTCCAAACCACTTTTCCTTCTTATTTTAGACACAAACTACCGCATACAGTTGGAATTTTTAAGATCAGACATGCAGAAGTTAAAAATCCCACTTTTAAGCTTCTCTGCTGAGATATTGCGATTGGGGAAAGAAAACTTCTGCTTCGCAGTGGAGACCCAAAACAGCTACCCCATACCGTTGGATGTATATAATATACACTACTCACAAAAAGTTAGGGATATTTGGTTTAGCCACCATTGTTGTTAGCTTTTCTTTCAATACGTTGTTTGAGATGGAGGAATTACCACATCATAATTCCAGTTAAATGTCCAACATTCATGATTTAATATCAATAAGGTGTGAACATTTGACATTTTCCTTAAATTATAACCGAAAGTTGAATATTCCTAACTTTTTGTGAGTAGTGTATACATATATATCTATCTATATCTATAGATAGATATATACTGTATATACATGCGCTCTGAGGTATCTACTTATGGTCATCCCTATGTGAGGAATGGTCTCTCCCTGGGCACCCCAGTAAAAAATTTCTGGCTCCGCCACTGCCTGTTCAGTGTTTGTTGTAAATTCAAGTTATAAGAGACCAAGATTTGAAATCAAAAGTAAATTTACTAATGGGTCTTTTCTTTGAATCGTATCCACAGCTCACTGATAAATACTTACACCTCACAGGACACCAGTGACTGGAAGGTAAGAGTCTTCCTTCATTGATTCAGATGCAACAGTTTTATAAACACAAAGTTGCAATAATTTGTCAAAAAATGCTGATACTAATAAGACTATGGGGATCCAATAATAAATATGAAAACATTATATCGGACTGAAATGAAAATAAAGGCATGTGTGTATTTGTGTGTTTGTTTTCTCTTTATTTAAAAGAAAAAGGTTGAATATTTAAAATCTGTCTGTGGCAAAAGCATGTGAACTTTTAGAGTAAGTTAATCAGAGGATAAAGTCAAATATTTGTTGTCAGCTATTACATTGTGGTATGAATGGGGAACCTGTTTTATCAAATGATCAAGGATTGTCAAAGTTTGATTGAAACAGAATTTCTAGAAATAGAAATTGGTGGAAATTTGCTTAATTTCATGAAACAAACGGAGATTTAGAGGAACTCAGTAAAGAGGTAAAGATGTTAATCACATTATTTGAAGTCATACTGTTTAAGTGCAACGTGAACAACAGTGTTCATGACAGCAGCACAGAGTGAACTGTGAGCAGTGAAATGAGTGGATCTGAAAAATCTATCAGCTCATCAGTTTTTATTATTTTTCCTGTATTTGATCAGGTCGGCCTGGATATAGATAAGTTTGTGTCTGCAGGGCTGGATGTGGGAGGAACACGCTCCTCTGCATATAACTTTGCTTCACAAAGGACCAGCGAGGATCGCCACACCTTCAGTACGCACAGGATCACCTGCAGCCATTACAGGTAAGCTGAAAGTGTTTCTGCTTCATCATATGAAGTTCAGATTTTTCTGTTTGCTTTGCCATAATGTGCTAACTGATCTCTCTGTGTTTAGTTACCGTGTATCATCCAGACCACCTCTCAGTTCAGAGTTCATTAAGGATGTTGCCAGGCTGCCAGCTCACTACAACCCCCTCACCAGTGCTCATTACAAAGAGCTCATACACACCTATGGCACACACTTCATCCGACAGGTTGAAACTCACACTCACCTCTTTAATTCATCAGAGATTTTTTTCTTTACAAAGGAACTTTTTTTTTTTAACAACCATGAAATTAATTTCAGGTTCATCTTGGGGGGCGACTGAGGCGAGTTACATCTTCACGGACCTGCTTGTCCACACTAAATGGGCTCTCCTCAAGTGAGGTAGATGAAGCACACCTGCCTCAGACAAATACACCTGGCAGCACATTTGTACATAAACCTCAATTTTATACACAAGACCATTTTCCTGGCCTTGTCATGAAAAATGCCAAGAAGGCCTCTTTGTTTTGTTAATGAAATAACAGTAATGAATGATAGAGAATGGGGCTGCACGGTGGCGTGGTGGTTAGCGCCGCAGCCTCACAGTAAGAAGGTTGCTAGTTCGATGTCCGACTGGGGAGAGTGTTCGAACAATTCCAAGTGTTTGCATGTTCTCCCCGTGTATGCATGGGTTCTCTCCAGGTACTCCGGCTTCCTCCCACCATCCAAAGACATGCATGTTAGGTTAAATGGTTACTCTAAATTGCCCCTAGGAGTGAATGTGAGTGTGAATGGTTGTCTGTCTCTCTGTGTTGGCCCTGCGACAGACTGGCGACCTGTCCAGGGTGTACCCCGTCTCTCGCCTGATAATAGCTGGGATAGGCTCCAGCAACCCCCGCGAACCTGAACTGGATGAGCGGTACAGAAAATGACTGACATGGATGATAACAGATGATAGAGAAGATCATTATGAATGTAGTTGTTAGTTATCCTCTCAGCTATAAGTACTGGTCTCAGCAGCTAAAGTTACCAAATATATTAAACATCTATGGTGGCATATAAGTTTAAGGCACATACAGTCACATCTGTACTTTGATGTGCGCAGCAAAGTGAATAAAGATCAGCATCTGCAGTGATGCAGATGCTGCATTTGTCTGTCAGGTTGAAAAAGAAGCTGAGCCCAAGGCAAAGCTCTCAATTTACCAGTTGATTAATGTTCCTTGCCTGTGGTCACGAGCTGTGGGTATTGACAGAAAGAACAAGACCGCAAATACAAGTGGCCGAAGGGTGGCCTCCTGCCTCCCTGAGAAGCTCAGTTAGTGGGCTCAAAGTAAAGCCGCTGCTCCTCAGCATTGAAAGGAGGTGAGGTGGCTCTGACATCTTGTTAGGATGCCTTCTAGACGCCTCCCGGGTGAGGTTTTTCCAACCATGTCCCACTAGAAGGAGTCCCCGAGGAAGACCCAAGACACACTACGTTGTGGGTCTTCAGGTTCATCTGAAAACCAGATTCTTGTATAGCAGGTCCCACTCCTCTGTCCAGAAACTAAGGCTCTGGGCTGGCTTGGGAACAGTGATGCCAATAACCAACTGCTTAGCAATCTGATTATTTTTTCAAGAAAAAAACGAATTAATTACTATTTTTCCAGTAATCAGATTACAGTTATTTTTGTAAGTATCTAAGTAATTTACATGAGTCATTCCCAGTGTGATAGAACGATACTTCCCACTAAACTGAGAGTGAAATTAAAACTTCATAACATTTCAGTGCAGATGTCACAATAACCATGAGCCTGCAGGACATTATATCATTAGACTGAACACATCCTTCTCACTCACGGTGCTGAAGAGACTTTCTAGAATCAGAAGCATGCAGTGACTTTTATCCACTGAAACGAGACTTTGCTGAATAAAATTTTTAACATAAACATGAATCATTGAATGCACAATACTTTGGAAAAAATAGTACTGAAAATTAAACCTCATTCAATGACCTGGTGTATTGGGAGCTCCGACTTAACACCATTACTCTGTTCATTTTTCCAAACCAGTAATCAGATGATAGATTTATCCAAGTGTACCATTTTCCTTATTTTCTCATAGATATAATGCAGTATTTATTTTTGGTCTTTTTTATAGTAAAATATTTTTTTAAACTGTATTCTGGCCTCTGGGACTGAGATGATGTCACAGTCCAGAAAAGGTGAGAACTTTCAGTTTACCCGCCTCTCTACCTGTTTCCCTCTCAACATAAACACTGTTTGATGTTTTATAAAACCAACTGCTACTTTAACACTGAGAGCACTTTTAGTAAGTTATAGGCCAAAAGAACGATTGACATTTGTGTCATTTTTATTTGACTAATAAAGGAACTAGTAATATAACTTAATTACTTTGAAACTTACGTAATCAGTAAACTGAATTACTTTTTAAAGAAGTAACCAGTAATCAGAATACTTTTTCAAGTAACCTGTGGCGGCTTCACCTGGAAACCCTCCCCCCGGGATGAGCTAGAAGAAGTGGCTGGGGAGATAGAAGTCTAGGTTTCCCTGCTTAACCTGCCCCCACGACCTGACCCTGGATAAGCTTGGATGGATGGATGGATGGATGGATGGATGGATGGATGGATGGATGGATGGATGGATGGATGGATGGATGGATGGATGGATGGATGGATGGATGGACGGACTAATATATGTCCTACATTCTTCCCCTTATCTGTCACTAACTATGGCTTTCTACTTGGCTATATACAACCAAATGTTTTGGATTAAATTAAACTTGTACTCATAAATGTCATGCTATGTGACACCATTATATTAGTTGCCAAAGTGATTTTAAACTGATGTTTTTGCCGGACAGTTTCAAGTGTTGTCAATAGATGCCGAAATATTTGTATGTCACTGTATAGTCATTACATCTCATGACTCCTCCTTTCATCTATAGGTGCACTCCTGCTTATCACTGGGCATCTCAGTCGGCCTTGGGAAGATAAAACTATCAAGTGTTCGAGAATCTTGTCAAAAGGTTTTGCAGAACCAGGATGTCTCCACTAGTTACAGCTCTGGTCTCCACCAACACTTCACACATATCTCCGGAGGCAACGGTTGGTTAGGGGAGTTTTCAATGACCTATAATGACTCCTTAGGCTACTTAGATTGGCTGACCACCTTGAAGGATCACCCTGATGTTGTCTCATACTCCGTCCGGCCAATATATGAGCTTATGCCAAATTTAACACAGAGGGCAGGGATGAAGGTTGCCATTGAGAAGTATTTAGAAGACAACGCTATGAATCGTTCAACCGAGGAACCCAAGTGTATGACACACATTCCTAACCAAGCTAACAACTGCTGTCCTATGAAGTCCTCGAGGGGGACATTGGAGGTGACCATCATCCGAGCCTGGGATCTGAAAGGAGATATAACTGGCAACACCGACAGGTTGGTTGAGGAAGGTTTTACAGATAGAGAAATTAGTGATGATCTTTTAACCCTCTTTCATTTTTTTTTTCTATTCACAGCTATGCAAAGATGTGGTATGGCTCCATTTTTCACAGGACTCATATGATCCGGTCAAACAATCCCATATGGAACTCTTATTATTATTTGGGCAAGGTGAGTAAACCTCATTTCAGATCTGTTTAAGAGAGCATAGTATTAACAGAAAAATCATCCCAACATTTGGCCTTACAGATGATTTTTTCAAACTTAGTGTTCACTAGTAAAACAAGTTACCCAAACATCCTAACACGATTGTTAAGATGTTTGGGTTATTAAATCACCTACAACTACTGACGACCGTGAAGAAAAGGTCTTGGTAACGGACAATTAATCTATGGGAACACCAATGGGCAATAGTGAGCCACCTCTAATTACTTCATATGCTGCCACAAAATCATCTGCAAAGTATTGAAGTGTGTAGACACACAGAAACATAGTGCCATATTAAAGGGACTTGAGGCAAGATTAAGAAACGAAACTCGCTACTGCCGCGACCGGCGCTTCAGGTAACTGGAGCCACGAGCCAAGCTGTGACAGGAGCGTGCACAAACTAAAGCTATAATGTTGTTTACTACGCTTTTTCTTCGTAGTTACACTTTTTAGTGTCTTTCAGTTGATCTGGATCGTTTGCTGACGGCAGGAGAATCCATAACTATCACTTACAGTGTTTGAATTTACCACGACCGTCTTCTTCCTGTATCAAAACTGTGGATGTAGCGTCATTTGACGTCACGTCTGCAGGGCAGCGCGGGAAATTCGGACACCGAATCGCAGCGCACTTTGCAGCACACAGCCTGTTCAAGGCAACTGAGAGAAACGTGGGTGGAAACGTTCTTTTTGGTATTTAGCGCTTCATCACCCATTAGTATTTAAAGGGACTTGAGGCAGGAATTTAAAAAAAAACAAACATGAATGTCCCTTTTTTTCATACTAATGGGTGACGCAAGTTTCGTTTCTTAATCTTGCCTCAAGTCCCTTTAAAAAAATGGACATGCATGTTTGTTTGTTTTTTTAATTCCTGCCTCGAGTCCCTTTATTTTATACAGTTCTAACTACCTTTAAAGCCACATTTGGTACGACCAGCTTTGCTCTTAAACCTACAGCTTGATTCCTCAGATACAAGATTTCTTTTGTGTTATTTAAACATTCGTCAAGAATTGTTCTCCTGTCTTCTTGAGGGACATTTTCAAAGCTTCTCTGTAGGGGTTAGCTTCTTCTCTTTTGCCCCATTCTTCATTCTTGAGGACTTCATACCTCAACCTTTTTTCCCTGTTTCAATTCTTGAATGGCTTCTTGATGGTCACTCATCTATGGAGACCATTTTAATGAGGTTTGAGTGATGGAAGCACTGAATCCATCAGATTCCAGACACCAGTTGTGTGAAAAAGTGTTTGCCCCTTTCCTGATTTCTTATTTTTTCATATGTTTGTCACACTTATGTTTCAGATCATCAAACAGATTTAAATGTGAGACAAAGATAACACAAGTAAACACAAAATGCAGTTTTTAAATAAAAATTTTCATCCCCCACCCTTACTAATAAAAATCTTCATTTAAAAACTGCATTTTCTGTTTACTTGTGTTATCCTTGTCTCACATTTAAATTTGCTTGATAATCTGAAACACAAGTATGACAAACATGCCAAAAAATAAGAAATCAGGAAAGGGGCAAACACTTTTTCACACAACTGTAAACAAAAACACAACTACAGATAAACAGAGGGTCTGACTGTCTCAATCCGCACACTTGCACGTAGTACACTCATTTTGAGTGCAAGTGTGATTTCAACTAAAGTTCAGTGCTTATTAAAGTGTGCAAGATAAAATAAAAAGACTATATTGTAAATGGTTTGTAGGAAAATGTTTAAGAACTTGTGAATGAGGCCCAGTCTGTTATTTCTTTTTACCAAAAAACCTCAATTCAACACTTAAAGGATGCAACCATAGTAAATTGTATTCTTGTTTATTTTTCCCATAAAGGTGGACACACATCTGGGCTTGAAGATTGAGGTTTGGGATGAGGACTTGAACTTTGATGACCTCCTTGGATCATGTGTGAAGTACTTGGCTCACGGGACACACAGATTCACCTGTGAAGCTAACAGAGGTGCTTTTGAGGTCCAGTACACTTTGACCTGTGACACTTATCTGACTGGAGAAAGGTGCAATGTTTATAAACCATCTCCACAATGACAAAATCAGTTAGAGGGAATGTTTTTTTTCTTCTTTTAAATAATGTGATATTAGCTTCTTTGATCTTATTTTTAAAAAGTCACATAATTGATGACTATATTCAGCTTGATCTTATAGATTTGTTAAACCTTCAGTGAACAAGGTTTTGACCATACAAGTATAATAACAAAAAACATTTTTGCTTTTAACAGAATATTGTGTAGAATATAAGTAACTTATATTTGAAGCATAATCATCTCTAGTGTACTCAGTTTCCAAGTGCAGTTTAATTCTACCAAATCCTTGTTTTGTCAGTTTTTCTACGACCTTCCCATGCAAATAAAGATTTCAGCATGTGCTTCATGTCATTAACTTCCTATATTTTGAACAGCCTTTCTGTCACTATTGTATATATGTGCTGTATCTTATGGCCTGAGTTACCTGTATCTGTTCCCCTTTCCCCATCCTCACAGGGCCCTGCAAACATACCCATCATATTGATGAATACGCACAAAACACAATCAAAGTTGCTGGTTTGCATTCAAAGAACAAGTTTTTTGAAGAAGTGCCATGCTGGCTTCCTTTTTTAATTTAGAATGTCACACACATCTAAATTATTAATAAATTGTGAAATGTGAAAAAACCTCATCTTGATGCTTTAAAGTGTAAAAAGTGCAATTTCCATGCAGTTGCTCTTATGACCACTAGAGGTCACATACTATTTGACATAATTATAGGTAGTTTTGGGCAGCATGAGTAAATGAGGTCATATATGAATGGATGACAGTCTCAGTTGAACATTAAGCATCTAAAGAAACATGAAAACCAAGATAAAAGGATAATCAGTCTTTGTCTTGGCCTGACTCGGCCGGAAGTAGAACACCAAACAAATGATTGGGTAAAAATGTTTGCAAGATCAAATTAAAGGAATAGTTTGGAAAATATGATTTGCTTGCTGGCAGACATAATTATGAGAGAAGAAATGCGGTCAAGTAACTGATAATGTGAAGCAACCAGTAAACAATTAGTGCAACAAAACCCTTGGAAGCTTTGACTCACACCAAAACATGCTCACTTAAATGCCTGCAATGTAAACAGGTAAAGTGTCCTCATCCTCATCTTTAAAGGCACACTCAGCTTGTGCAGAAAAACCAAATAGATTTATTCTTGCATTTAGGTAAAATGATAGGTATTTCATCATCAGCATGCCGAAGTATCTGATCTACATTCGCACTGTTATAAATTGTCTCCTTAGCACCACACACTAGTCACACAAAGCAGCAAACTAATAAATAAAGAGGACTGGCAGGACAAATCCAGAGCTTTGGAGCTGTGTTCACATCTGCTTTAGTCACTGTTTGACTAAATTAACGGGGACAAGTGTATGGTTTTTTATGAGTGATGCATCCTGTTAGTTTTAACGCTCCCTTGTAACTTCTGGGGGAACTGAGAAAGTGAGAAAATACTCTGGTAACCTCAGCTGCTTGCGTGGAGTCCCATCAGATCAGCGGGTGGGCCACGCAGAAGCAGACAAATGTCCTGAACAACCTCTCTGACTGTGGCCTGAGTGACTGACTCTGAATACATCTTCACTTCATCCTGAGTGCAGTCATAGTGTATTTAGCTCTCCACTTGTAATCAGATCACTAAGAATACACGTTAGCATCAGACCTCAGCTGGACTTGAGCTACTAAAGAACTAGATCTTCCTTTCATGGGTATGGTCTGATATGGTCTATAGCTAATATTGCAATATTTTTGTCTGTATTGTGACACAATATATCTTGATATTTTTAATCTCTTATAAAACACTATATTTGTGTAAATTTAAATTATTCAAGTTCAAGTAAACAATTAAAAGGGGAGTATCACTATGGCATTAAATTTGTCCAACTTTTACCTGCATTCATGTTTAAAAAAAGAGATTTCTGATCTCAATAAGATTTTTTTTATTTGGTTAAATAAATAAAGATTTTTTAAATAGAAACCAGTGTTTCCCCAATCATCATTTCCCATTTTAGTTCCTATATAGCACCAAATCACAACAGAAGTCAAACACAGATCAGCATTTAGTCCTTATTAACACCTAAACAGCCTGATGTAATTTTTTATTTAAACAAACAAGTTATGTCACATAGGGTGCACAGACAGTTGTTAAGAAGACAGAAAAAGAGACAAATGCTCACAAACTGTTCAACCATATTTTCCAAAGAAAAGAGAAGAGATTTCATCCAAATGGGAAAAAAGACAAATATGCTCACGGTGACCTAATAAAAGCTTTAAAAGAAGTGTTTCTAGAAGAGTGAGGAAATTATTCAGTTGTTTTCATCAATCAAATTCCGCACACTGTACTTTAAAGGAACCAATCATGCTGCCCTTTCAACTAGTTTAAAACTGAACCCGTAGGTTATAGCCTACACATATTGCCAATTCAGTCTGTATAATCCCCAAACTATCAAGACTTACAGTCTTCCGCTAAAAGCAGGGTGTCCGTGTAAGCTGGAAGAACTAGTAGCCTCTGGTGTGTGCATGAATGTGGTGAGGTGAACATCATAATTTTGACGATAATAATGCGTTGAGTTATTCTTTTGACAACAAAAAGAATCAGTAATGGTAGGCCTGCCGCCTGCGACAATTGGTGCCCTTACCACTGATATTACGTGGTACTGGAAACCAGATATGGTCATTCCCAACCATTTAATACACGCAGCCCCATCATTTTCTTTTAGACATGGGCTGAGTGAAGTGGCACTGTTGCAGAATCGAGGTTTGGTTTGAAGGGGTGTTTCTCCTCACTCTCAGTGGGGTAAAAACTCTAATGAACTATCCTCCCTCACATTCCCATACCTCCTGTGTTAGCGGTTTCCTGTGACGACTTTACGCACTGTGTAAAAAAGCAGCTCCTGCTGCGACCAATGGATTCCTTCCTCTCATCTTTGGAAATGCCGACTGATTCAACGACTGCACATAGCAGCCTGGAGGAGGTATTTAGTTTTCCTTCCCCTGCATCCACAAGTCCATCTATCCAGGACAATGTTATGCACACGTGTATCTAATTTGGGTGGCAGTGCGGCGCCGTGCCCCTGACAGCACGGCGGTTTCCGTGATGGAGGAGGAAAGTTTGTGACGCCTCCGCTTTTTTGTTGGGACTGTCTGCGGGAAGACTGATCATTTGCGCTTTGCGCAGCTTATTTGTCCTCATCGTAGCGCGCAGACACGGTGAATCTGATTAATCTGCATGGATTTTGGATCAAACGAGCCTCCTACATTGAAATGTCTCAACAATGGAAATGCAGCTATTCGCCTGTCTGTTGCTTTCTATCATCACAACAGGTAATCGAAAATTAAACTGTTTTATATGTATATTTTAATAGCCTAATATGCACAGTTAAATTAAAACGGCTTTATTTGTCTTCAGAAAATATCAAATATGGATATATTATTTGTCCTGTATAATTTCTTTTTATATCAGCATGGTCATATGGACAGAAGACTTCTCTGATAACCGGGATACGCCAGTAGGCTACAGCTTTATTAGGATAATAGATTGATTAAAGGGGGAGAAACAATGAAGGAATTATAATAGTTGCTATGATACGCATTTTATTTTCATTATATGTAAAAAGTAAAACAACGATTTGTAAGATATCCTTTTGGCTGGTCTTCCCCTCATTTCTGCATATAAATGCCCAAATTAACAAACCAATCCTTAATGCAGCAAAACAGAAATTTCAGGTGACGGCCCCGTTTTTACCTGTAATACTCCTGTCTCTTCTCAGATAAAACACTGGCCTCGTCAAGTCACCACTGTGGTGGAAATGTCAGCCTGGACCAGGAGCCTTCAGGTCACATCAACCTCACTCTACCTGGACTTTTTACTGACGCCAGCAGACCCAACCACATGAACCAGCAGTCTGACAAGAGTTTGCAGCTTTCAGTTTGCACTTGGGTGTTAGATATTCCTCCTGGGAGAGCGGTACTTTTAAAGGTAGTGGAGTTAGAAAGGGGTTCGAATATATCGCTTCATTGTGTCTGGAACGAAGATGTTCAGGCCTTGCAGAGAGGAGATGCGGCTCTGCTGTCAGGCTGTGACAGAAATAAAGCCACCATCAGCTGGACAGGAGCAGAACACTCCCCAAATACTATTCGGCTGGTTTACAATGGTGAGGAAACATTCCCTATTTACTTGTTTTAAACAAAATGACCCAGTTGCCTACACTTAAACTCATTACGAGTATTTAATTAAGAAGTTTTAACTAAATTTGGATGCTACTTGTGGTGGGAGCTTTTTTGGTGACTTGAAGGGCATATTTTTCGTTCACAGTTGAGCAACAGCAGGCTTATTTGGGCTGTAAGACATGTAGGCCTTACTGTTTTGAAAATATGTTGTGTGCTGTGACTCTGTTAGCTGGAAAGTGCTTATCACACTCTGTGTTGTGCTAGAGAAATGTTATGATGTTGTTGTTTCCACCGTTTCTTCCCACCCTGACTGCCCTTCTCTGTTTTTGTGTTTGTTTCTGGTCATCCAGTTCAGGAAGATGAGAAGAATTCCTCGGGGGTCCGCTCAGTCCACCAACCAGACCAAGACTCGGTCAGGTGGTCTCTGACAGGAACCGCCCTAACAAATACTGCCACTGTTGCTCAAGAAGTTCTGAGAGGTGCAGGGGAGGGCAGAGGTCGCCTCCACAAAGGTTTGGTGTGGAGTTTGGGGACTCAGTCTGTGTCCAGTGAAACCTCTCAGGACGAGGGACTGGTGCGCCCCACCTCACCCCAGCAGGGACTCCCTGACGCTGGGAGAGCTGATAGGGAAATTCTCCCTCTTCCTGAGGAAAAGCTAAACAATGGAGCGGATACATCTGGAGTTGCGCACCTCACTGATGATCCCATGACTGCCAGAACACGCCCACATTTTCAGCATGCATTTAGTACGGATATCGAATCCAAAACAGAAAAGCCCACCGACCTAACCCTCTCTCGAACCGAGATGTCATGGGCAGATGCAGCTGTTAGCCGTTCCATCACCTTGCTTGGCACAGACATACACAAATTGACATCTACTGAGACTTCTCAACACACAGACGAACGTTTAACCACACAAAAAGGCCAGAGTGTTTCTGGCTCCAGCAGGATTCTCACCTCTTCTCCCCCTGAGATGCCAACCTGGGAGGGTGATACTATCCTAACTCCACATGGCGGAGCTATTAGTCAGACTGAAGATAAACAACCTTTTTCTTGGGGAAGCCAGCGAAACACAGACAGACTCAACTCTGGTCTAACCTCCACCACCACTTTGGACCCTATAAAATCATCAACCAAGCTTCTGCAGCATGACTCAAGCGGTGCAAATGCTGACACCGAACCCACTTCATCATTTTCACAAGATCCCAGCAGGGCTCGCTCACCCACCACCCACATCCCAGAGCTCGAAACTGCTGCCGGAGCTGTGGAGGCTGCTTCTGTTAATCCAAACACACGTCCAAGTGACTCATTCACTTCTGCTGCATCTGATGCCACCGCTCAGACGGAGCCTGAGTTGTCTGAAAAGCTTGAACGCACAGATGTGCTTTCCACTCTCACTTATTCCACACAGAGTCAAACAACCCCTCCTGAAAGCACAGAGAGTCTCACACACAAACAAAGCAACAAAAAAACACAAACAGCAACAGAAATGACACAGAGGAATTTCATTCGTTCATCCATGAATACAAACACAATCTCCTCCTTATCTGACATTACTAAAGGTGATGGTCAGACATCTGGTTTTACTGGCTCTTTCTTTACACCCAGAGCATCGCTGGCAACTAAGGTAGAAAACTCAACTGCCACAGCAACCACCAGTGAAACATTTTCACCACTCTCCACTCCCACAGCTTCAGCGACCATTCTTCCATTACTGTCCTCCAGTACAACCTCACGTTCATCTACTCACACTACATTTAATGATAAAACTAATACAACTTCAGCCTCCCCTGCCACTAAATCCTCCACGCACACAACCGTTGTGGTCCACCAACCGTCACGCTCCCCTCGTACACACCATCGCTTGCATCTCCCGACCTCCACTGTAGTTTCTCCCGCATATAAACAGCCGCACATCTCTATTACTACCACATACACCACCCCGCTCTCAACTATAAAATCAGATTATGGAAAGGTGAAAGTACAGAAAGGGGATGAGTTTTGGCAGTGGTCATCCAGCAGCAAGACAGAGAGCACACCCACAGCTGGGCCTTCACCAACCCTACGTGCCAGCCAGCAGGACCATTTGGCACTCGCACCCTCTGTTTTAACATCTACTCCTACTTGGAGTTCTACCAACAGCCCCATGTTCTACATCGTGCCAGATGAGCCTGCTGCCATACGAGGTATTGTACACAATGAATTAGTCATTAGGATTAGGGTTTTGTTTGTAATTAAGTATCAAAGCCATATGTCCAGACCTGTTTTAATGGATTTATGTGGTTGTGTGTAGTGGAGTCGTTTGAGCTGCTGCTGCAGATGGTTGTAGAAGAGTCCAGATCAGCTGTGATTGCGGGTTTGAAGGAAGACACAGCTGCCTGGGTGAGGCGTTGTGCGCACATACTGGAGTAAAGCTCACAAATGATCATATGGTAGAATTTCTTTGACTTTTGTCTATCAGCCTTTGCATACTTCTCATTTCCTTTCTTTTAGGTGGAGCCATACCTGCAGAGAGCCCCCGGCTTCACTAAGCTGCTGGAAGTCTGGAGTAGGTAAGGTATTTGTTTCATGTATTACAGTTTCATTCTAGTCGTGGGCATAAGAATCCAGTCATTCAACAAATGATTGCCTTGAGATTCTCCTCAAAGATCTAGTATGCTCATAGGTACACAGACCACAGCAGAATTTGGGGCATCTTGGCTGTTATTCAGAGAATATGAATGGTGACATGGTGAAAGTTTTTATGTTATTCATATTCTCTGAAAAATGGCCAAAAAAAGTCACAAATTCTACCAAAACCTATGAGCGTGACTGTAGTGAATCAGATTAGTATGTGATGACCAGAGGAAAATGAATGCAGACTTAGCTCAAAGTTCTGCTGTGTGATCTGGAGCACATACCTGGAAGCATGGTTGTTCTAGCTTGTTTTGTTGTTAAAGGTACAGTATGTAAAAAATCAAAGGTCAATGGCAGAAAAATGTAATATATCATTCAAAAATGTGTTTCTATTGATGTCATTGATAACTGCTGCAGGAGAATAGCTGTTATGTTTATTTTCTTAGAATGAGTCATTTATATCTACTTGCGGGGCGGTGCACATATGGAGGCTGCCATATTTGTTCCACCATTTTTACTACGGTGTTCCTGAATGGACAAAACAATGTGTGTGAAGTGAGAACCCTCTGAACTTTAAAACTGCTATACCAGTTTTGTTTAATGAGAGTTAGAGCAATGTTTGGGATAAGTATTGCCTTAAAAGATGTAAAAAGTAGTTACTTATAGTACAGTCATAGCTACACCTGAGACCACTGGATCTACTCACAGATGAAAACATCTTTATCTCTCGGAGAATTTTGGCCACTATTGGCCACCATACATTCACAACTGTGCTTGGAATGTGAATTCATTTGGGAAAAAAAAAAACATTTTTTTCTTTCAAACACCCATCTTTACCACTGGATGTCAGTAATTCTTACATGCTGTACCTTTAAATAAACTAATATGGCATTATTTTCAATAGAAACATAAATTCTAAGCATTTTAAAAGTTTGCTTCGTGTTCTTCTGTTCTGTAATTGTTGTAGTGGCCATGCAGTTCAGAGTCTTGTGCAGTTTCGAGCCAGTGGGGCTCTGCAGTGGCTCAGCATGACTGGATCCATGTCACTGTTAGAGCGAACAGGATTAGCTCAGGCTGTTCGTGAAGGAAAGACATTCAGATCATCGAAGATCACCAACATCACTCTTGGAGGTGAGTCAAGAAATGCAGTATGATACTTTTGCACTAAAAACGAATCTGTATTGGACTTGAATGCTGTGCACATGCAGTAGATGCCCTTACAGTTACCAGCAAGGATACAGGCTAATCATGGTCATAAATTGCACAGTGAAATAACATGTTTTACACATCCATCAATAAAACACCATGTATATGTTGTACAAGCTGCACTTTTCACAAGTTAAAGGTCAGGACAAAAAAGAGTGCATTCCCAAGCAACTGATTACATACTGGTGGCTGATGGGTAATGCACAGTGCGATTCCGGCTACTGTTGGTCCACGTGGTTGTGCTCATCTTTCCCTTCATCCCCCTGTTATTACCCTACAGTAAACTCTCATGTAAGAAAGAAAAATTTAGGGGGAATTCCTTTCCTAACCTCCTTACTTAATTACCCCAGTTCCAGGCAGACTCATGTAATTTAATTACACTGACTCAATTGGCTCACAATCCAATTATGAAAAATCGGATTATTGCACCTGGTCTATCCTGATATTAAATTTGTTACTTGGGTATGTAGATCATTTTACTGGTTTCTATGTTGCCTTTAGCCAAGAACAACAAGGAAAGGGCAAATTCACAGCACACAGGTGCTGTGGTTGCACTGTAATAAAAAGCAACAAAGTTAGCCCAGTCTGTCTTCCTGTACTTCATACTTGTAAATAGCATACATATAATGGCAAAGCAAATAATCTAATTTGATAAGGAAGTTTGTCTGCCCCAAATGTAAACATAGCCATTAAAAAGGTTGTATGTTCATTTCATTTTCTAATATCCTGGCCCTGCTGTCTTTGCATTGACATGTTGGCAGACCACTTTCAAAAGACTATTAACAAGACGTCATTGGGTCACCCAATAGTACTGTTCTAATCATGATTAAAATGGGTGATATAGTCTATTTCTACATACATAATCCTGCTGACTACCTGCTTAGATTGGGAAATTTTTAAGGCATTTGCGTTTTAAATAAATATCTTTTGTAAATTACAATAGACCCTGCATGCTATCAAATGTCTTTATTTCAGGACTGCAGGGTGATGTGTGTGATTGGTTGCTGCAGTGCCCAGCAGGCTATAAATGTATGCCCCATCCCGGAACTGCTAACTACAGCTGCTCCTCAGTCTGCCGCTTTGACTTCTGCCACCACCATGGCATCTGCACGCATCATCCAGGACAACTTCCAGTCTGCCGGTAACACTTTCACAAAAGCGCAAAAAGCATATCTTTCTGTTCATTGGAAGAGTGTTAAGTAGGATATTCTGTGTGTGTTAGTTGCCTCGTAGGTGATGACTTCTGGTACATGGGTCAGAGATGTGATGTGAGGATGACTCGAGCAAGGCTTGTGGGTGCATGTCTTGCCATCTTGCTCATTATAGTGACTGTGATTGGCATTTTGGCGTTTTTGGCTGTACGACGCTATCGTACCATTCTGATCCAGGCCAAAGTGGACCAGACTCGCAGCAGGTACAAACTCACTCTAATACACGATTAACAACGGCTTACTTTCCACACTGACAGCTGAAAATGACAAAAACAGACTGTGGGATGAACAGTTTCATGGTCTTCTGGGCGTATCATAAAATGTTGTAATGACAACCTCCAACCATCACACACATGTACACTCACCGGCCTCTTTATTAGGTATACTTTAATTGTACCAGGCTGGAAGCTCTTTGGCTTCAGAACTGTCTCTTAGGCCCAATCCCAATGTTCCCCCTACTTTCAATCCCTTATTCACTACCACTAACCCTCGCCCACTATCACTACACCCTCGAATTGAAGCCATAAGGAGTAGGGATTTGCAGTCTTGCCTATGAATTGGGACGCCACTTGCTGCATTTACATTCAGGCACGTAAGCAACTGCATAGTGATGTTTGCACATACGTCTCACCATAACAACACACCCAGCAACAACACGGATTTAACGTTGTGGTCATTTTTCTTTTTTTCATCAGTCATTGTGCTTCAGTTGATTAATAAAACAACCACGTGGGGAAGAAGTTGCCATGACGACTGTTGTCTCATGTAAACTGCCGAAAAGCCTTCGCAAGCTTTTCATCAGTATTTTAGCCTTGTTAGCATGGCTAGTCTGGCTAATGTTACAAACAAATGCGTAATCTGTACATATGTACATTTGTAAGTTTTCCTCTCCGAGTCCTGTCGCTCTCCGGAGGTTGCTATTGTTCCCTTTTCCCTGGCCCCTCATGAGCAAGTCAGCATCTGACATCCCTCGCTCTGAAGGGCTAGATTCATACCCACTACCCCTCGTTATGTCCCCTACCCCTACATGCAAAGAGGAATTGGGACAGCACTACCTCCACAGGAGCGGGCAAAAATTTAGGGGTAGGGCTAAAAAGTAAGGCTAGTGGGTGTATTGGGACGCAGCCTTATTCTTTGTTGCATAGATTTAACTGGGTGTTAGAAACATTCCTCAAAGATCTGTCCATATTGATGTGATGACATCACACAGTTGCTGCAGATTTGTCGGCTGCACATTCATTATGAAAGTCTCCCATTTCATTACATTCAAATGCTTGACTGGATTGAGATCTGGTGACTTTGGAGGGAATTGGAGAGCACTGAACCTTTTGTCATGTTCAAGAACCCAGTTTGAGATGATTTGAGTTTTTAGCATGATGCATTATCTTGCTGGAACGGCTATAAAAAGATAGGTACAGTGGACATTTTACTTTTCTTATTTTCTTGACCCATTCTCTATAAACCCCAGAGATGGTTGTTCCTACAAAATCCCAGTTGCTCAGCAGTTTTCAGTACTCAAACCTGCCCATCTGGCACTAACAATCATGCAAAGGTGGACATCCCTCGTCCAGAAAGTAAAAATCCTGTCCTGCAGTTGTTCCAACTAATTACCAAACCAGCTGAATTTAATTAGCACAGCCCCTCCGCAGGGAGATGGGCTCATTAGTAAAAACACTGGTTCTAAATGTACAGACAAATCCTAAAACATGGCAGGACTTACTTTCTGGCACCTGAAATGTCCAGCTCTGCAACCAAGCCATGATCAAAGTCTCCTAAATCTGCGCTTCTCAGTTCCAGTCCTCAGGACCCACTGCCCTGCATGTCTTCTAGGCAACCCTACTTTCACACATCTAAATCAAATAAATGGCTCGTTAACAGACTTGCAGAGAACTTGATGAGGAAGTTCATTTATCTGAAACGGGTAGTAGGAACACATCAAAGACATGCAGGACAACGGGTCCTGAGGACCAGAGTTGAGAAACACTGTCTTAAATTCCCTTTCTTTTCCATTCTGATGCTCAGCTTGCATTTTAGTGTTGTTTTGACCATGTCTACTTGCTGAATTGCATTGTGTTGGAGTAACTATTTGCATTGAATAGTTAGACAGGGGTGACCAATAAAGCAGCCAGTTTAGGGTGTATAACTCTAATAATTTGACAGAAAATTCTCTCTTTCTCTTTCTCAACAAGAGTGGAATACATTTTCACTCTGTTGCTGTGATTGTAACCAGTTATGTCCACTAGATGTCAGAGTCTTACTATTGAGCCACGTACTGAGGATGAAGGCTGAGTGACCAATTACTGAAGAAGGTCTTTCAGTCTGAATAAAGTTGAGTTGAATATTTAAGCTCCAGATGATCATAAAATCATAAAGCCCATCCGTATATACTGTATAATGTACTCCGTCATCATATCAAGGCTTTAGAAGAACACAGGGCCATATGGTCTGATCTATGTTTGAGCCATTTAAGGCAAGACCTGCAATTTACACAAGAAAATCCATGGTCTTTAAGTAAAGTGGAACATAAATCACATACATTTAAATGCCTGTTTGCTTTTGAAATTGAGCCACATTTGTAAGAAAAACACATTTGTGAAATTAGCAGCAGCGTTGAGTGTGTAGGTTGTGCCCATGAAAGCCAGACAGCTTCTTCTGCTGCTGTTGTTTTGAACTTTTGCTACTCCAGGTGCTTGTGATTAGCAGAACCTGTGAGCATGGACCCTGCTATAGTTGTCAGTTGGCGTCTGCTCCATGAATGGTATGTTGGATTGATAGATATGTACCTTATCAATCCCATGAGGGTAATTTCTTTGTCACCTCTATATATGTGTGTGTTCCTGTACTTGCTACACTGTGAAGACCATTTTGCATGTTTAATCAGCAAAGTGAGGACATTTTGGCCGGTCCTCACTAAAAAAGCCAAAGAAAAATCCATTTTTGAGGGTCAAGATTTGGTTTTAGAGTTTAGGTTACAATTAGGTTAGGGTTAGGGCAAGGGTTAGGTTTAGGCAATCACTTGTGGTGGTTATGGTAAGGGGCTAGAGGATGCATTATGCCAATGAGTGTCATCACAAAGATGGAAGTACAAGGATGCGTGTGTGTGTCTGTCTCTGTCTGTCTGTGTATTTTACAGGTGTGTATCGAACCATGAGCACTGTGTGTATCGAATATCGAACAATACAGAGTTTTTAATTTAGCAACTTGTGTTCTGACGATGAGCATTGTGTTTAAAACTCAGTGGATCTGGTATTTGGAACTACTTTGGTTTCCACGTTGAGTATGATCCTGATGTGAAGCTGTTGAGGACAAAAGGACATTGGGTTAAAAAAGCCATGAAAATGTATATTTTTTGTATCAAAAAAAATAAAACTGATTTTTTTTTCTTTTAGCGTTGCACCCCTAATACATTATATATAATTTATATATTATATACATACATAAATAAAGGTACTACCCAAAAAATAGAATATACTGAAAAACTTCATGTATTTCTGTAATTCAACTTAAAAGGTGCAATTAACATATTGTATAGACAATATGTGAATCAATATATTTCAAGCTTTTGTTTGTTTGGATGTTGCTGATTAGGACTTGCAGCTTTAGAAAACCTCAAATTCTAAAACTCAGAAAATTAGAATACTGTGAAAAACTCCAGTATTTTAGGCTCAGAGTGACACATTCTAATCAGGGAAGTAATCCAAAACTCCTCCATAAGTGCCCCAAGCCTTTAAAAAAAAAAAGTCCCTGTCTTGGTTTAGAAGAATTCACAATCATGTCTGATCTGACAGTTGTGCAGAAAACCATCATTGACTCCCTGGGAGTCAATGATGGTTTTTGTGTCTTTCCCCTGGTGGGAAAGACACAAAAAAGTGATGGCAAAAGAAGCTGGATGTTCTCTAAGTGCTGTCTCAAAGCACATTAATGGACAGTTAAGTGGAAGGAAGAATTGTGGAAGAAAACTGTGTACAAGCCAGAGGGCTGACCGCAGCCTGGAGAAGATGGTCAGGAAAGGGCCATTCAAAAGTGTGGAGGACTTCATAAGGAATGGACCTGTGAGCTTCATTAATGCTGCGTTCCATTTTCATCGGAACTGGGAAGTGGGAACTGGGGGGTGACGTCACACCCGACCAACTTGCGTTCCAGCTCACTGGTCGGAAAACCAGTTAGCAACCTAGCAAAACAACGTGTTTGCTAAGGCTATTGTTATTAGCCGTTGTTGGCACAGCTGGTGTTGTAGTTCACATATACGACATGAAAAATGTGAATTACACTACAGCAGCTTCCCCGTACATCTGTATAAACCAATACTACGTGTACGATTGATTTATGCAACAAAATATAAGTAAGAAGTGTAAATAAATGTAACATTACAGGAGCTTCTAAAACTGCTAACACAGGGCGCGGCCATCTTTAAATCTGAACTCGGAGCTGCGAGAGTTGTCCGACTTTCCGAGTGGGAAATCCGACTTCAGGGGGGCGTTCCAGTTGAAACTTCCTACTCGGAACTGGGAATTTCCGACTTCCGAGTTCAAATGGAACGCAGCATTAGTCCAGCATTAATGCTGCATTAGTCCAGCATTAATGCTGCATTAGTCCAGCATTAATGTGGGGCATTGCCAAGAGAAAGGTGAACGGAAAGAGACCAAACAATAAAGAAGAGCTCAAGGCTGTGATGGAAGCATGTTTTTTCTTCCATAACACCTGAGATATGCCAGAAGGTTCCATAAAACCAGGAGAGGCTGGAAAGTGGACCAACCACAGGAAGACTTTCCTCACCCTGTCAGCACTTACGAAGTTTCAGTTTTCTACAGGTTTGCAGGGTGAGAAGGCTGACTGCTATCTCCACAGAAAACCCAGAACAGACTGCACACAGCCAATCTCTGGTCTCATCAGGCTGTCAGCATGTGTGCACTGTCAGGCCTGTTTGCACTAGTGTCAGCAACACATGCACTGGAACCTGAACATGTGGGGGAATGTTATGTTCAGCGATGAGTCCAGATTCCTGCCTATGGCAGTTGGATCATAGGTATACAGCGTGGAGAAGATGCAGTGCGTCGTCATTGGAGGCATTCTCAATGCAGAGAGATATCAAGATCAGATTCTGCAACCAGTGGTAATCCCATATCCCCACAGTCTGGGAGAGGACTCTATTCTCCAAGGTGTCAGGGACTACCTCTAGAATTTGGGAGTGAAGAGGATCTAATGGCCTGCCTTGCCTGCAGTCCTGACCTCGACCCCTTTGAAGACTTGTGGGATTGGTTTGGATATGCTGTTCATGCCAGTGTGACACAACCAACCACATTGGTTGATTTGTGACAAATATCAACGTCCGACTGAGGCCCCTGTTTATTAAATGAATAAATTGATAATAAATTGATATAAACTGATAAATTGTTTTTGAGAAAAGTGAGTTGGTCCAGAGAACTCAGTGAAATTTTCCAACCATTCATTGGAAAAAAAAAACATTCAAATTTTTTTAAGCCAATCTATTTAGAATTTTGGGGAGTTCACAAAGATTAAACCAACATCCAAACTGTTTTGACCCTCAAATTCATGGACAGCAATGATGAACTACAGGTTTCAAATATATATAACTGAAATGTTTTTTATATAATAAAATACACAGCAAACAAATATGTTCTCTTTTTGAGATGACTGAATATCTACAATTTAAACATGTTCTCAGTTTCTTTGTATGATCTAACATTTCTGTGGCACAGAGCGGTCTCTGTGAAACATAGTAAGTTCATTCATGGAGCATGATGTCATCCATAGCAACAGGGTCTGCTCCACCCCCTTGGGATTCTTTGGAGTTCTTTGTTGCTTACTGAAACTGGCTCTGAGGATCCCTGTGAATATTTTAGGTTGAACTCAGGAACCTAATATTATTTACAGTAATAGAACTCCTTGATGAATACCTTTTTGTGTACAGTATAGCCCAGCCACTTAGTGATGTCTTTTAGTCAGCTCACTTTAAGATTTAGCTAGTTTGTTTTTGCAAATGTTTCTCAATTGAGACTTTTAATTCTGGTGTAAAATAAATGAGTAAAAATCCATGCTATCATTCATTAAAACACACAACACTGAAGTGCTTGCAAGAAACATCTTCCCTTGTGACTACAGTATGTAACTTGTGTGATTTGTTGTGTGTGCAGCTATCGCAGGTTCAACCATTTTGATGAGTTGTCTGGTCGGTTCTGGTTGCGTTCGTGGGCGGGATCGGCAGATTCCCTGGACAATCCTGCCTTTATGCGCTCGGATGAGTTGCTGCATCTGCGGGCGCTCGACCGCCCCTGCTGTTACCATGATGACACACTGTCGCTGGCCTCCACCTGCCCCAGCCATGGAGCACGCATCAATACAATCTACCCCCACAGGTAAAAGAACACCTGCACCGTGTGAGCTGTCAGTGTTTGACAGTATCACTGTATCTTTAGTGATCACGTAAAGGGCAAATGTCTGTTTGACAGGTTTTATGAATAAAATTGTCAGTTTGCCATCTTAAGCTAAAAGTTCACATTTCCCTTGAGCTAAGAAGTGCTTTTTGCAGAGTCTTCTTTCATGAACAGAATATTCTTAGCGGCAGTTTTGGTCTTTTTCCAGTTTGACCAGATGGTTACATCGCCATTAAACTTGGACAGTCTCTGAATGGGATTTGCCTGGAATCTGCAGCTGTGTAATGGCCCCTAGAGATTCACATTTAGTCGTTCAGCAGAAGCTTTTAAAGAAATTGCATTATCCATGAAAAACAACATTCAAGCATTAGCAGTGTTAAACACTGACATATACAGTGCTTAAGAACTAAATCTACTTAAAGGAGACTGTCCAAGAGAAACTTAATTAAAAAGTGCAATGTAACTGAAGCTTTGGTGTGTTGGGGTGTGATCACACAATTCTGACTTTTCTGTAATCAGTTTTGAACTGTTTGGACTTCCCCATTGTGTTGGACTGTTTAGCAAGCCCTGTCAACCACCTGTTTGCATGTTGTTGTTGGCACAGAGACCATCTGAAGTCAGTCATTATCAGTAACATGCAGTTGAGAAACATGGGGACATTTTGAAACTTTTAGCATCATGGAAACTAATTTTTTTTTTTTTTAATTACTTGATCTATCCCCTGATAAATAATGAAATAATCACAAGTCTGTATATTCATATTTTCAAATATTTATGTATAATTTTAAAGGTGACTGCAACCATTTTATTTCTTCCCCATCTGTAGGTGGCACACTAACACTCTCTTACTGAATTGGCATTAGCAAAGTTACAGAGCCAGCTAACTGTTAATTAGCATCAGCAAATGTTTAACTTGCATGTCCAGGAGGAAAGCGGCAACCTCCGCAGGGCTTTTGAGCCCCTTTGCTACCTTCACCCTCATCCTGCTTCTTTTTTTGTCAGCTTGAATTTGGAAAATGCTATTTGTACACATAGCAATCGAGAACCTACCAAGCTAATGCTAACAGCAAATGGCATGGTAATCAGATGTAAATATTTACTTTTCAGGCATGTCAAAATTGATAATAGAATTATTTATATGATAAAAATATTTTGTTTGGGGGGGGGCGGTTAAGACATTATAGAAGATATTTCTTTTAACAATTTTTGCTATATTTGATGAAATTGGGTTCACTACCCCATACGCTATGATTAATTAAGAGCTTTAAATATATGAATATTATACATTAGCTGTAATAGTAATAGGGCTGAAAAAAACATCTGCCAATCATCCCTGCATTCCTTACATTTTTCATATGTCTATTGGCTCGTCAATCACTTTTACTGATAGACAGTCAATTCAACGGGTAATAGGTGTGACTGATTAATGAGAGTGATTGATTGGTGAGAGTAATACTACATGCCGGAAGCTGCGCACTTTAGCTGATGTTTACAGCAGGTAGCTAACATCATTCTGCTAGCAGTTAGCAATGTTCCGACGTGCACGTCAGAACATTGCTAACTGTTCTAACTGTGCTGTGTTTGCATGTTGTTCTGTGGACGTGGGACGAAGCTGTGAATCTAGCAGGTTGGTCTTGCGCATGCGCTTTATTCAAAAACTTGCAAACCGTCTCTGCTTTCTGAAATGCTGAAAACATCTTCTATATCAGCTTTAATACTTTCATTCTGCGCCCCTCTAGACGATCTGTGGATGTTTGTTTTTGTTTTTTAATTATTGTTTTGATGAAAAAGTTGTACCTATCACTTTCAACCTTCTCTCTACTCTGGTTTGTTGATAGAATTTGTGTAGTCAAGCTACAATTGGCTTTCAGTTCAATATTGGGTGTGATGTTTTATTTGAGTGTAGTTGTTACTTTGTTTTGCTTGCTCATCTGAGGCTAGCTGCTGCTACATACCCACCTACAGCTTGTCTATCTACCATCTGAAGCTAAACAGGATTACAGAGTAATGAGTTCTGTTCTCATGAACGATTCACTGCTACTTAATATAACGCTACGATTTTTTCTATTTTTTTTTTTTTTACATTGTGAGGCAAAAACACAAAATGATAACTTAATTTTCTGCAGGTATATAGCGGCAAAAAAGTTGGGCTCGTCCTTTTTGTGTTAATTACAATATTTGTAAAACCTTAAACTACAGTATTGAATGCTATGAAAATGAGAATAAAGTGACTGAAACAAACTAAAGGAATGCTCAGGGAAACTAAGAACCTGTGCTTATGTTACTGTTTGAATATTAGTCTGCTTAAAAGCCCAATGATTTGACTGTTTTTTTGTTTGTTTGTTTGTTTGTTTGTTTTTTCTTTTGTTTTTACATGGTTGTACCTCAACCTATGAACTGACTAATCGGTTCTGAAAGGTTTTGTCCGTGTCAATATCCCCTTTGTCCTATATTTGCTCTGCAGTTCCCAGTATGGTTGGAGGGGGAGTGAGATGAGTATGGGGGACGGTGTGTTGGACTCGGGTAAGGCCAGTGACCTGTCGGTCTGCAGCTGGCCTGTTGAACCTATTCATTGGACTCCATTCCCGCTTCTGCAGCAACTGGCTTCCCACAGGACTCCTACGGTAAGTGTTCTTGGTGTGTATTGAAGTATTTGTTGGTAGAAAAATGCTTATGTCGTATCATGATGTGTTTTTTCCTTGTCAAACCAGGTCAGGGTGTCACGACCACGGTCCTACTGTGAAGGCATGGAGCTGGTAGACCTAGGAAAGAGTTGGACTGCTTGAAACTCATAAAGAAGCTAATCTGTTTACTCATTATTGCAGTGTAACTCTTAAATGTCCCTGTTTTGCTAATTAAAAAAAGTGTGTTTTCTTTAATTGTTGCCACTTTTTTTGTATTTGTTTGTTTGAATCCAGAGTCTAATAACACAAACTGGATGATGCCTGCCTGGCTTCCATGTATGGTACAGTTTGTAATGTTTCAGTGAATATGAATGTTAACAATGTTTTACTTTTGGAATTTGAAAAATGCTCATGTGGATTTTAACTTATTTGGCTAGATCATGCTTTCTTCATCAAGTACAGCATAGACCATAAAAGACAAATGCATATATGAAAGAATGTAATATAATTAAAATGTAATTATATTCAGAAAATTGTTTTAAGTTGATATGAAATGGAATGTGTTATGTCTGCACAGGGAAAATAAAGTCCAAAAGTCTAGCTTAGCAACAAGTAAACAAACGCAAGTTCTTCCAGTAAAGAGGAACACAAGTTGGTTAAATTCCTTTTTAAAAAGAAAAACTTGTCAAAACAAGTTAATTGTTATTATTAAGCAAAGGTTATTAACTACCCCATTTGTTTTCGTTGTTGTGACATTTGACACTCTTAGGTAATGTTAAGACGATGTCAAGTTAACAAAGAGAAGATGACCATAACACAGTCTGGCTATACTTCCCCATCTGGGCTTTCTAAGCTAAGTTAATGCATCAAACTTTTGACTATATCGTCGTCTGGAGGTTATTTGAAACTGGAAAAGCACGTTTGTGAAAAATATTCTACATTACAGTCAACATGCATTTTTAACCCTGCATTTAAAGGAGTATGGCGGAAGTTCCAGCTTCTTTCAAGCGTGCCTCTTATGGCGACAAGTGACAGTGACGCCAATGTTGTGCACATGAGCTGCTTCAACTGCGTTGGTCTCAGTTTAACCAGCGGCTCATTCTACACAGCAGGCAATTGTAATAGCATGTGGGTGAATGAAAAATAGTACTTAGCATTTAAACTTGCGCACAGTACCTTTAGAGGTAATGAAATGTTTATCCCTTATTTCCCCCTCTGACCATTTAAACTTGTTTGTCTTTTTAGCTTTGTGGCAGGGAAAGCTCAATAAGCCAGCTGCACTGAGGGACCATTGACTTCCAATAAATGCATTCAGTGGCAACTTGTCACTCAGAATGTCCCATTTTAAAGTAGGAAAAATGTCCAAATATGACACAAAAACTCAGATTTTAATTTCTTTCTTTTAAAGAAAATGGTCATTACAGCCTCTGCGTTTACATAATTCCATTAAGAAGCACCAAACTCAATAAAAATGAATTTTCCTGACTCCAGTGAAGGCAGATTCAACTACTTCTGGACCGGGGCCACGTAAGTAGTTAATTTGATTGTATATTATGTTGATTTGTTAACACATTCCACATCATCACTGCACCTAATGTGATCCTCCCTGACAGTGATCTGTGTGACTGTGTCTTCCATCCTCAGGGGCCTAAAAAGACTTTCCAGTTCAAACAAATGGGCCCCAAATGACCATTTGTACAGAGAAAACACAGTAAATAATTATTTGCCTTTTTTAAACATAACTACAAATTGACTGATGTGATCTGAAAGGTCAAGAAAGCAACTGTTACACTTGACCTCTTTTTTTATGCTTCTCATCTGAACAGGCTCATACATACACTGGACACTTCATCCCTCTCTGTATATGAACTCTGTTGGAATGTGATGCCATAACTGGAAGAGACTGGTATAGAGTGAAACAAGCAGATATACGCAGTGCTTTTAAATCATACAGAGCTGCGATATGAAAAAAAATAAATGATTCAATGAGAAGGGAAAATGGCAAATTAAGGAAAAAAAGCAAATGGGTGTTTAAAGGAGAGATGGCGCTCTGGAGACTGGGATGGCTGGAAAAGTGGCCAGAAGCTACCTGCTGGCTTCTTCCATATACGGTCTTAGTCAGAGCCGAGAGCAAGGCCTGAGAGTTTCTCTGACTGTGTGAATGAGCAATGCAGACGGGAGTGCCTATGTGCGTATGTACGTGTGTGTGTGTAGTAATGCATGTGAGTCATGTGTGCTACCGGTTTTGAAATTTCTCAGAGAATGGCATGAGAGTACACAGGAAACATTGAGAAATCTCTGATAGAGAAGAGTCCAGCAAGTACAAAGTTCAGAGAGAGACAAAAACTTATTGAAATGAACACTTAATTAGAACATAAACCAAAAAAGAAAAAAATGTACAAATTAAGATCATGGCAACAAACTTTCACAAAGCCACAAAACAGGCACAGCCTTAAAAAGGGAGATTCATTCATTTCCTCAGACTGGTCACATGACCTGAGCAGTGCATTCTTCCCCCCATGTGACACCCTCCAATATCTCCTTATATGGACGTCATCCAAAGGAACTCTTAAAGGGATGGTTGTCCTGCCCTGGGTCTAAACTTGGTGTGTGTCTGTGTTTGTCTAAAGCAGGATAATGCCTGTCTGAAAAGCCAATTCCCTGATCAGCTCATTCACTCCCCCATACCTTGTCCTTAGCTGCGCTCACTTCCTGCATGTATCTCCTGAAATGAGGCATTGTAAAAGCTCATTTCCTATCCCAACGGGTGAATCAGCTCCCATAAATCCTTATTTGGAACACACACAGCTAGAGAGAATTTCAAGTGTCAATTTATGAGCTTTCTTCCAGCACCCTGATTGAGTTAAACAGCATCTTATAAGATGAGCCATGCAAGATGGCTTGCATCATAAAACCAAATTTAACATTTAATCAAGGATAAAAGCACAATAAATTGCATGATGTCTCATATCTGTACATGATTAAAACATACATTCTGAAATGAGTCATATCCGGCCTCGTTGTATTTACTGATACCAATGTGCCTGCTTATCATGTAGCAAGCCCTGTTAATCACTGCATAACACAAGTGATGAGAGGTGGAGATTTACAGCCTCCTGAGTTTTGCTGTAAACATATCTCAGCTTAACCACATACACTTCTGTCACTGTGCTCTGCAAATGTTTGTGTGTGTGAGACTGGTATGCCAGGGCAGTCGTGTCAGACAGGGTGTTAACAGCACTGTCAGTGACCCTGAGATTGCAACCACACCAAGTCCTGGCTGGCACAATAAATGAGTATCTGTGAGGAGTGGGAAAGTTGGTTTAGGAATGAAGGGTAATTTCTCATCTTCTTCATCTTATTTTGATTAATGATGCTGTTGTTTGTCATAGTTTTATAACAGTTAGTAAGGTGATTAATGAAAACAGGGTAATTGGGCTTTTTTCAATGTGGATGATGCCACTTTTTGAGACACACATAACATACTATGCTTTAGACAGAACTTCGTTGAAATACTCTATGTATATATAAAGTATATGCTCAGTGCAATAATTACAAATACCTAAAAATGCATATTTTAGACTGTTACAGTCCAAACTCTCCAGTTTAAGAGCAGTAGTTAAGTGATTTGTTGCCCACCTGTGCATCCCTCTTATAATATCATCATCACAATCATATGTGCCATTAATGATGATGAACTGATAGATAAATGCATTTTGTAAAGCTCTGGCCCAACCCAGACGGATAACTTTGAAAACATATGTGCTAGTTTTCATGATACTTGTCCCCAGTCATGTCAGAGCACAGAGCTGTTATCTGCATGCGCCACACCCAGTGGATGCAGCAGAGCCAATCAAAGGGCGCCGTGCGGAAAGTTCTCCTTTTATGGAGAGGGGCTGCAGCACGAGCCCCGATAAAATCCTGCAATTTATTGGATTTCATTGCAGTCAAGCTCAGACACTAATCCTGAACGGAGTGTAACGCTCAGTCACCGGCCTCCTAAACCAATAACCCATCCTCACACAGGTAAGAGAAAAGGTTGTCGTTAAATATTGTTTAACTGGTTTCTTAGATCATTTTAACGCTAGTTTAATTTAAGTTTGTTTTCACTTGCCAACATTTTTAGGTTGTCCGGGACTTCTCCAAGTTGAGATGACAGTGAAAATACATTTGTCGTTATTGTTGAACTGAATACTCAAGGAAATGGCGTGTTTTTTTTGTGAATCAGCCCTGCAGCGTAATGTTATCACTTCTGTCTTAAATCAGACTGCGTTAAAAGGCTGACCTTCTCGCTTACATGTAAGCATCTGCTTTGGCAACGTCCCCGCTCCAGGTGTATCGGATTTCTCACAACAAACGCAGATTAGGCGGATTAAAATTGAAGCACTCAAACTGGATAAAATGTAAAATGGTCCTGTAAAGTATCGCCTATGACTTCATGTGACAGTTTAAGTTGTATTTAGAAACTGCAAACTCGTCCCCCCCCCCGCCGTCTCCTGGTGATCACCGTGACCGCATGCAACTGCCGATTTTTAACTGGGATAAATGGTATTCTAGATTAAATGGCTCCCCTACAGTCTCTAGGTGCGATGTGTGTGGCTTTTAATTCATTCATGAAGATTCCGGTAAAGGGAGTGGCTGCTTGTGGGTGTCATTTGAGGTTGGACGACACAGGGCGGCTTCCGGGCCGGTCTACCACTGTCTCGAGGCTGCTCTCGCTTTTGCCATATATGGCCATGGCCGGACCGGGCGAGAAACCGCCTTTTGTTTTTCAGCTATGGATTTGGTTAGAATCCTGCACCACTGCGACGTCCAGCGTCCGGTCTCTATAATGGCATGCTGTAACGCCGTTGACTTCCAGCAGTAAAGGAGGTTGTTGCTGAGAATTTGTAAACATTTGCCAATTTTCTTTCTCAGAAAATGGAAGACGAAATTGCCGCCCTCGTTGTTGACAACGGATCTGGTATGTGCAAAGCTGGCTTTGCAGGAGATGATGCCCCACGTGCTGTCTTCCCATCCATTGTTGGCCGTCCCAGGCATCAGGTAACTTTTTTTTTTTTTTTTTTTTTTTCCATAATTTTGTGCCCTACTTTTCTAATTCTGAACCTACAAATTTACAAAACTTTTTCTTTAAATTTGTGTGTGTATATAAACCAACTTGTTCTGTCATCCTAGGGTGTGATGGTTGGTATGGGCCAGAAAGATAGTTATGTTGGTGATGAAGCACAGAGCAAAAGAGGAATCTTGACTCTGAAGTACCCAATTGAGCACGGTATTGTGACCAACTGGGATGACATGGAGAAGATCTGGCATCACACTTTCTACAATGAGCTGAGAGTTGCCCCTGAAGAGCACCCAGTCCTGCTGACAGAGGCCCCCCTGAACCCCAAGGCCAACAGGGAAAAGATGACGCAGGTAACAAAGACTGACTTTTTTTTTTTTTTTTTTTTTCCCCCCCCTTCTCTCCTTTGGAAAGGCTAAACTGGGTGACTTGCAGGGCTGAACAGGGAACTTGGTACTTTCTTAGCTCAATCTGTCTTCCTCCTGCTCCTTCAACCTCCAGGTTTCTTCTGCCCTGAACTGATCTTTCCATCTCTGGATACTTCAGGTTTCTGTTTTCCTGCACTGCATCAGGAATGACTAGTTGCCGCATGGGCACTAAGTTAAACTAGATGGCAAGCATCTAACCATCTTGGTGTCTGCATGGTTGAACAAATAACTGAGTAGTTTGCTGCATTTTTAAATGTGTACACTCTAAACAGGGCAGTGTTTTGACAGTACTAACGTAATAGTTCAACTACTTTGACCTGATTCAGTAACTTATCTTCTCTCTTTCCAGATTATGTTTGAGACCTTCAACACACCAGCCATGTATGTGGCCATCCAGGCTGTGCTGTCCCTGTACGCTTCTGGTCGTACCACTGGTATCGTCATGGACTCCGGTGACGGTGTGACCCACACAGTGCCAATCTATGAAGGCTACGCTCTGCCTCATGCCATTCTCAGGTTGGACCTGGCTGGCAGGGACCTCACAGACTACCTCATGAAAATCCTGACTGAGAGGGGTTACAGTTTCACCACCACAGGTGAGAATCTTTTTTTTTTTTTTTTTTTTTTTTTTTTTTTTTTTCTTCCAAAATCTAAGTCTAATGTCCCCATGCTGGAAGGGATAGAATAACAATCATTTTTGTTTGGCAGCTGAGCGTGAAATTGTGCGCGACATCAAGGAGAAGCTGTGTTATGTTGCATTGGACTTTGAGCAAGAAATGGGAACTGCCGCCTCCTCGTCTTCACTGGAGAAGAGCTACGAATTGCCAGACGGACAGGTCATCACCATTGGAAATGAGAGGTTCCGTTGCCCTGAGGCCCTCTTCCAGCCTTCTTTCCTTGGTGTGTAACATGGGGAAACCACTTCAGATTTTTAGTTATAAATTTATCTAAACTAGTCCTGGACTAAACTCTGCATGTGTTCACAGGTATGGAGTCTTGTGGTATCCATGAAACTACCTTTAACAGCATCATGAAGTGTGACGTGGATATCCGTAAGGACCTGTATGCCAACACTGTGCTGTCTGGAGGTACCACCATGTACCCTGGCATTGCTGACCGTATGCAGAAGGAGATCACTGCTCTGGCACCTACCACCATGAAGATCAAGGTAAAGATTTCCCTTTTTAAGGAAATTGTGTTAAATTTAAGTGGTTTATGCTTTATTGCAGTAAATGTAGATGAAGCTTTGTACTGATCTCTTCCTGCTCTGCTTCTTGCAGATCATTGCACCCCCAGAGAGGAAGTACTCTGTCTGGATCGGAGGCTCCATCCTTGCTTCCCTGTCCACCTTCCAGCAGATGTGGATCAGCAAGCAGGAGTACGATGAATCTGGCCCCAGCATTGTCCACAGGAAATGCTTCTAAACAGACTCAGCCCTTACCCCACAACCCCAAAAAACACACTGCTCCAAGCCCAAACAGGCTCTGCATACCTACTTGCACCAACACTGTGTGCTGAGCCTACACCTCTTCCCATTCTGTCATCACTCTGGCTATGGCACCATGCCCCCCTAATGGGGAGAAACTCTGCAGGAAGTACAGAGCATCCAGGCGGTGTGAATGTGTGAGGAACATGATGTCCATTGTCGTGTTGTGTAGGTCATTCCAAATGTGTTTGTTCACCACCTTATTTGCCTCTATGAAGGTTTATTCTCTGGTGGGCCCACTGCCCAACAGACCTGTAGTATTGCTTAATATGTAAATTATGTAATCTGAACGTTGTTTTTGTACTTTCAGCCTTAAACAATACTCAGTCCAGTTTTGTCGTCATGCAAAAGACAGGGCTTCTACCTTGTGTTGAGGTGTAATGAAGGTTTGTGCATGGGGCTCCAAGCCTCTGGTGTACACGGAAAACCCAATAAAGCGCACGTCTGAGATTCCTGTCTGCTTGGTCTTGTCTTTAATGTGTGTATCTCAACGTTAAGGCTATTTGGGTTTTTGTATGTCAGAATGAATCTAAAATCGACTACAACCCTTTCAGGTGAACTGAAACTTCAGTGCACATGAACATTGTGTATTATATATTATACACCTGCGTGCACACACAGCAGGTGCTGGCATTTCAGGACTTTATTGAAAGCTGTAGGCAGGTCTTTACCCCACCCCATTAGCAGAGTTGATGCAGCTCCTAATGGCTCAGACTGCTTTGTTCACTGACATCTAAAAGCTCAACTAGAATGATGTAAGCTTTGGATATTCAACTTGAGCAATGCAAGGTTCTACACTGCATCATGAATGTTGTGCAATAGTAAGGTATTTAAAATGCCAGAACTCACAAACCTATTGGGTATGCCACACCCTAAAATTGTTCCCCGCTGTCTCAGAATTGGGGTCAACTGTTAAGCCCCGAAAGGTTCCTGGAAGCTAAGTTGGCACAAGCTGCCACTTCAATGTATTGCAAAGCATTGACATTTACTGACTTTAGTTTTGAAATGCCTGCCAATCGCACCCCTGAACTGTTTAGACTACATGAACCACAATCTGCCAGATTTTTTTTAACTTCTGTTGATGGCACACTAGAATAACTTGTAGAATGAAGAGGACTTCTCATTTAAAGTGTTTCAAAGTTCACATGTTTTAGTGGCATTTACATTGCAGAATGTGTAAGTTCTACCATAGTACTTCATACAAAGTTGTATACATCAAACTACCATCTTTATTTATGGAGCATTTAAAAAATAAGGCTGAACGACATGTTATACAGCATAAGACTGTAGAAGGAGGGATTACCAAATGGCTAAAACCAGAAAAATCTACACTAACAGTTGTAACCTCAGCCTGGGTTGAATGCCAGTGAAAACATTTCTAAAGACTTAAAAGCTTGATGCCTGAGTTTCCCTTGTTGCTTTGGAAACTTCAATAACTAAACACAATGTAGGATTTGAAAATGTGAGCCATAGTGCCTTTTGAAATGTAACAGGGTTGAGGATGAACCAATAAAATGCTACGCTTTTGATGGAGTTTTGTTTGCTTCTTTCATTTCCCCTTGCCATAGTCAGCAGTTGACCCAAGTTCATGTGCATAGTTAATTTTTGGAGTACTCTGTCATGTCAATACACTCATACATATGCTGGGGTTGACATTGTGTACATTGAAATGTAGTCTGAGGAGCGTTTGCATGTTACAATGACTCAATGACTCCCCCTGCTGACAAACCTTTGGCCAAGTAGTTTGAACACTAATTTTCCAGGATTTATTATACACATCACCCCACGTTAGGTTCTAACATAAAATATTGGCAAGACGATAAAATGACCTCTTGTAGGGGAATATTCTTCAAGTGGTTTACCATTTTATCCACCAGAACAAACGCAAGCTTATGGCCTCTTGATGTTATTTCAGCTTGTGCGCAAACTCTTTACATAAAAACGTAGACGGTACATAGATATTCATTTGGGGGAGTAAAATGATTTTTTTAATGCTATAATCCAAGCTTGAGTTTGAAACAGACATTTATTTATTTGTTTAAATTGGCACCCTCACACCGGAAAGAAGTGATTCCGTCTTCGAAATACTTCCCACTTGTGCAGCAGCACATATCATCCGGGTAGCTGCCGAACGCCCAACCGTCTGTGGTTTAGGGTAAAGCGTTTATCGGAACATGAAAGAGTAAACAATCATGTTGAAATCCCGCTAATCGCCACTGAGGCTGTGTTGGGAATTATACGGGTCATGGATGGGCAAATAAAACAGGCAAGTATACTGAAAAAGCTCAACAACACGTTTATTGTTGCGGTACCTCGGAGCACACCAACTGAAACGAGGTTTGACAATTTCATAGCTTAAAGGCCAAATCTGGTCCTGGAAACTTTTTTTAAAAATAACTTTTATTCACTCGGATATATATGTATATGAAAAATAATAGAATGAGATTCTACTATGTCTCCCCTTTCTTTCTTTCTGTCCTTTTTTTTTTTTTTTAAATGTACGTTTTCCCCAAGTTAACGTGCTCAGCTAACCTTGTATTTCTCGTTAGATCAGTGTTTCTCCAGGACCCACTGCCCTGCATGTGTTCCAGGCAACCCTACTTTCACACACCTGAAATAAATTAATGGCTCGTTAACAGGCTTGCAAAGAACTTCATGAGGAAGTTCATTCATCTGAATAATAAGGTGTGTTGGAGCATGAATACATCGAAAACATGCAGGGCAGTGTGTCCTGAGGACTTGGATTGAACAACACTGCTGACACACAATGATATAAATGTCTCAGAAATAATCAAGTGTCCTTAAATTTTATTGGTTTGAAATCAGGGGAAAAATGCAAAGAATTATTTGGTTTTAGGACGTAAACAAGAGCACTCTGAAAGCATATCCACTGTCTTGACGTGCTGTTTTTTGGATTTTATTGGATATTATCCCAATCCCCTAAAAATCTCCCTACCTTGTTTAATGAAATTTGACTCCGTAAAAGAAAAAAAAAAAGGAATAAAAAAATTGTCAGCAAACCCCCCACCCTAACCTTGGTTCTCATCTTGATGATGGAATAAAATAGTTTAATGATTTTCAAGTGTATATTACATATACTGATGAACTCAAAGTGCCTAACTCTGTTTGGGTTTGTTGTCTGCCTCAGGCTGTATCTGATGAGGACACAATGTCTTCAACCTCTGTTGGGATGTCTGATTTGTCTGATGAGATCCTGCTGTGTATTCTCCGTCACATCCCAGTGTGTGACCTGCTGGTGAATGTGGCTAATGTGTGCCAAAAGTTGTACACACTATGTCGAGACAAGACCCTGCTCACAAACGTCAAATTGTCTGAAGAATATCAGGTAAGTCAGGAAGAATTTATTTTTAAAACTTCTGTGGGGCATATAATTTTTGAGGTTTTTATTTTACCGAGAATACTTTTGTTTTTTATCAGTTTTGTGTTATATACATGTAGTTGTTTGAGTATTTCCAAATATTTCTTTACATTTCTTTAACTGTTTAAGACACAATTTGATACATAAACATGTTGCATGAGATCTTGATGGGTGAAATTTCCAAATGAATACCTTCATTCCCTCCAGGCTGATGACCAGTTGGTCCGTCATATACTGAAGCAGCTGGCCAGTCACGTGCAGTCTCTCAGCCTGAACGGCTGCTACTGGCTGTCCGGTTCTGCCTTGGAGCATCTTGCACGCTGCAGAGGAGTGACACATCTCGATGTAACTGGCTGTCGCCTCACCTCCCTTTGTCTATCACGCCTCCTCTCCTCCCTGTCTTCGCTCAGATCCCTTGCTTTTGATGTGAGGCCATGCTTCAACTCTGCTCTGCTTAGTTCAGAGGCCGTGGATTCACTGAGCCGCCTGACGGAGCTCAGACAGACGCTCTTCACACCGAGTTATGGTGTGGTGCCATGCTGTGCCCAACTTCGCAAGTAAGAACCAATGGGATTACAATGATGGCTGTGGACAGGATTACCTCCCATTTGCCACACAGAGAACTGTCCTCATGTCTATTCTTTTTGATGTAATTACTGTATTACCACCTGTGGCATTTTATTTCTTGTAATGTCAGCTCACCTGGTAGAACTACTTGACGTTTATGGCTTTTTAAAACACTAAATAATTCATCACTTATCAACTGAGAGGCTTCTCATGAAAATCTATATGTCATAGTTTGATGACTAAGCATCCCATTTGAAATTGACAACCTCAGGGCCTCAATGCTGCAGTTTGAGCTTTGAAAAGCTTAAAAGAATTCACATTTATTTTATTTCCTCCCCTGTATCTTTTTCAAACATGTTTTAATGGGAAAAACTAACGGTTGAATGTTAAGCTCAGTAAAATTAGAAAAGTATTAAACCAAGCAGTTGCTTGGTTTAAGACATAAAAATTGATACACAGTGATGTATTAAAGGTACAGTATGTAACAAAATCAAAGGTCAATGGCAGAAAAATGTAATGTATTATTCAAAACTTTGTTTCTATTTGTGTGTAATCGCTGCACTAGAACAGCTGTTATATGTTTATTTTCTTCGAATGAGTCATTTATATCTACTTGCTGGAGGTGCTCATACATGGAGGCTGCCATATTTGTTCTACCGTTTTTACTACGGTGTCCCTGAATGGACAAAACGATGTGAGTGAAGCGAGAACCCTCTGAACTTTAAAACAGCTGTACAAGCTTTGTTTATTGGGAGTTAGAGGACTGTTTGCAAGAAGCAATGCCTTAAAAGACAAAAAAAGTAGCTACTCATAGTCCAGTCATAGCTACACCTGAGACCACTGATCAACTAACAGATGAAAACATCTTCATTTCTGGAAGAATTTTTTGCCACTAACGGCCACTGTACATTCACAACAGTGCTGGAATATGAAGTCATTTGAAAGAAAACATCTTTTCTTTCAAATACCCATCTTGACCACTAGATGTCAGTAATTCTTACATACTGTACCTTTAAGCATTTAGGATTCCCTCAACTGAGTTTTGATTGAACGTCTGAAGTTAGATAGGATAGAAACATTGACCCAAGCGGCTGCTTATCTATATTGACTTTTCATCATTGTGAAACAAATGGCTAAGATGGAGGAATGGGATAGCAAAACAGCTAATAATAATAATAATCATAAATTGTTTGGATTATTTAGTAATGATACATGAATAGCACCTCATACATCCCTGTTTGTTCTTGCTAAGGAAAAACTGTGTTTATGTAAATGTGTCTTTGCGGTGTAGGCTGATGTTGCAGTTTGATATCCCAGATGTGACCAGAGAGGGTGTGGGTGTTTGCTGTCAGTTAATGGTTGGCCAGAGCAGTGTGCCGCATTATGAACAGCTGGAGGAGTTCACGGCCCGGCTGGCTCCAGGAGAGGTGAGTTTGGAAGTACTAACCAAACCTGTTCTCATGTGCAGCGTGGACTGTAACTGATGTCTGTGTCTTGATGGTCACAGGTAAACCAGACATTGCTCCTTCTCTACCTGGCAGTGTTCAGTGTTCACATTCCAAAGCATCTTAGGATTTTCCTCGTGTCCATTCCTGGTCCGAACCCAGCCCACTGGCCCGCAGCCCCTTCCCTGGCTCAGAGTTTGGGTCAACGAGGAGACTTGGTGGCCCTGCAGCTCCCTCGGTCCTGGCTGGATTCTCTGTCCTTGAAGCGAGCTTTGGAGGGAAACAGTCCCAAGCACCTCAGCTTCAGCCGCTGCCCTGCACTGTGGCCCCAGGTTTTCCAGTCGCTGCTGAACGGAGGAGTCCAAGATGCCACGCAGCTGATCAGCCTGAACCTTAGTGGGATTAACCACGTACCTTACTCTGAGTGCAGGAGTGTGGAAGATCAGCTGGTTGCTGGGACAATGAGCCAGTTGGCTGTCGCCTGTGCCAACATTAAACACCTGAACCTGATGCACACCCATTATCATCATGAACACTCACCAGGGCTGGATGGAGAAACACATCTGTGTGCCAGCTTGGGAAAATTTAAACATCTGCGTGCTCTCACTCTGCCTGCCTGCGCTTTGTCTGATGGTTTAAATACAAATCACAACGCAACACGGAATATGGCTCCCTCGCCATTGTTCCAGGGGTTAAAGAAAGCTCCCCGCGTAGGCCTCCAGAATTATAAACCTGATTCAGAGCCCTCTCTGTCAGGGGACAGCACCTCGGGACTGGCTCTGCTTGTAGCTGGCTGCCCTTTTTTAGAGACATTTGAGCTCATCGGTCCAGGTTTTGCCTCAGCGCTGCCTCGGCTGGAGCCTTGCACTCGTGCCAGCGTGGAGCCTCGTGGTATGTGTGCTTGGGCTCGAGGAGTTGGCGACGCGCACTTAGCAGCACTGGAGGCTTTTACTCGACTGCGTTGTGTGACTCTGGCTGGACTTCCTGGAGTTCTTAGGGGAACAGGACTGGTACAGCTGGCCAGGCAGTGCCAAGACCTACAAGTGTTATCCCTCGCCAATTTAGGATCGCTGAAGACTATGAACTACACAGCTGCCTTGCTGGACACACTTAAGCTGTGTACACAGCTGCAAGAACTCAGGTTGTGAAATTTATTCCCTTAACCTACTACAACAAAATAGAATAATCTTTAAACGGGTAGTTATAAATATAATCGCATACATTCTCCATTTATAGATTTTCCTTCTTTCCAGCTAAACATTTTTGTTTTTCTTAGCTTAACCAAGTGTTTCACAGTGGGATGTTCAGAGCCATTAAATATTACATAATCCTGCAGCATCCTATTCTTATTGTCCTTTCTTTGACATGGAGATTTATGGACTATGTATTCGTTGATGAAAGGCAGTTTTTGTCATTTAAACCAGTTTGCGTTTTTGCTCATCTCCTCCACTTTATTTAATTTTCTCCTGAATTTGTTTTGTAGGTTAGAGCAGCCCTACCTGAATGCCAATGCAGCTTTCTTTGAGGCTCTGTCCGGCTGCTCCCGTCTGCAGCGTGTCTGCCTTATCTCACGCAGCGGCACCTTTGACCCATCAGCCACAGAGACCTTCATGGAGCAATGCAGCCGAGTCATCATGTGCCATATGTTCATGGGAGGCACTTTGGTAGCTTGTCGGACGCTGCAGAAAGCTCTGCTTGAAAGGTCTGTGATTCTGTTACTGTTTTTGGAGCAGCAGGTGCACGTTATCGGCCCAGATATCTCCCTGTCTAAATCCACAAATGGGTTTTGTGTTTTCTTTTTTTTTTTCAGATTTTCAGCTGAGCGCTCTGCTCTCAGCGTGGTCATCTATCCGTTACAACATGAGGACCTGCCTTCAGTCATCAGAGGTATTCCACTAACACTGCTGGATCGGATAACTTTATTTCAGAGCCACGTGGCACAACCACCTCATTTATCACCGCTGTGACATCAGTGGAAGAGTTCAGTGTGAGCGCTGCTGGAAATAAAATTTACAAATGAAAGAGATTGACGGTGGCATTTGCTTTCTGATTGTGTTTACATTAGCAACAGTTTCAGGCTGATCTCTGAACGTGTATCAGCTATACTCGTTTACACTTGCACCACATCACACAGTAATAATGTTTTCTAAAGGGAAATGTACACGCTCAGGCTTTAGAGTTTGGTTTATTGTTTAAGGATATTTCACATTTGTGCTAAGTCTGGACTGTAAATGAAGGTGTAATAAACTCCTGCAAATATTTTTAATTACTGCTTGTGTACGATTTTTTTTTCTCTCTTCAGTTTGCTGATTTTAAAAGTAATGCAAGAAATATGTTCAAGGTTTCCACTGCTGATATTGTAAACTTTACCTCAGGAGGAATGTCATGTTCATGAGAGTTTAAAGTTGTAGTGGCATTTTGGGAAATGTAGTTTATTTCTAGTTAAAAAAAATAGTTAGAAGAATAGTTAGTTAAATAGTTAGTTAAAAGAATAGTTTATTCTTTTCTTCAAATGAAGGCACAAGCAGCAACCTTGGAAAATTAGGTTTAAATTTAAAAAAAAAAAAATACTCTTTTTCAACTGTGTATGAACAGTTCTTTCAGTCTACAAAAACAAAATCCTCCTTTCATTGTGAATTCATATTCTGACCATTTTCTCATAAAATATCGATTTAAATTAAATTGGCGATTTATTTAACACACACACACACACGTATATTAGGGGTATAACAATACATGTATTTGTATCAAACCGTTCAATACAGGTGTGTATTGAACCATGAGCACTGTGTATTTAATATCGAACAATACAGAGTTTTTTATTTATCAACTTGTGTTCCGACAGTGAGCTCTGTGTTGAAGACTCAGTGGATCTGTGTTCAACTATATTCAGGTCTGGCATTTGGAACTACTTTGATTTTTATGTTCGGTTTGATTCTGATGGTAAACCTTTCTGGACCAAAGGACATTGGGCTAAAAAAAAAAAGGATGAAAATGTATCTTTTTTTATTGAAAAAATATAGAATTTTTTGTTGCACCCCTATATACATACATTTACATCGTGTGTTAATTTAGAAATGTCCAAACGTATGCACTCAAAAAGCATGCAAAAAATGAACATCTTCTCACTTAGCTTTTTGGTTATTAACTAAATATTTCAACTATACTTGCTTAAACTATTGTGCAGTTCAATTACAGCATTGATATATGCCTTTTATATGTTTTGTGTAGTAAAAAGGAAATTGTGAATTAACCAAAACCATTTAAAAGAATGTAATGGGTATAAAAGTAAAATGTCTCTAAGCTTAAAAGATTGAAAAACCTAATGAAAATAAAAGAAAGGGAAGCACAATACATATGTGTACCTATTTGTCTGCAGTGTTGTATGTATGTTCTGACAGTGCATGTGAAAAAGAATGTTCCCTAGGGGACAGTATAAGATCTATGAAAACTATTAATCAAATATACATTTAATGCCTTATTTACTTTTAGCTTGACTTTATCTAAACATTAATTTGCTTTCTGTAAATGCCCAGTAAACTTTGCACTCAGAAGAGAAATATTTAATTTAAATATATATATATATAATGTGTGTGTGTGTGTGTGTGTGTGTGATGTTAGTCTGCTAAGAATTGACCACCTCCACTTCACTTTCTCTACCTACTAAGAAAGGCATTAATTTCCATGACCAGTAGGGGGCAGTACGTGAACGTTTGATGACACGGGAAGAATAATCTAACAACAAATAATCGATCAGAGTGGCGCGGAATAATTTGTGACATAGAGCTATTAAAAAAACAGTTTACGGACCACAATATTAAAGGTTAAAAGTTGTATGTTAAGCAGTAATTTGATTTATCATATTGATTGACCAGGAGCCAAAATAGTAACCTTTATAATTATGGTCTTGCATCTATTGCTCTTGTCTGGACGGCTGTACGTCATGACATCGTGGTAGACATGCTATTTGGATGACAGCTACCCTCCAACTAGCTCTTTTAGTTTTACGTGCGCTTTTGTTTGAGTCAAAAGAAGAAAGTCTACATGTTCAGTTAGCTTATAATTACCCGAAATAACCAGTTTAGTATGTTGTCATCTGTCGCCTGTAAGTGCGTGAGGAACGGGAACAAAATATCTGTTTCCAGGTTATCCATCTTTTCAGCAGCGAGAAAGTCACCCAAAACACAGAGTCTTACGGCAGGTGTAGACTTGGCACCGCACCGGCCATGCAGGCTCCTCACACCGGCTCCTTGGCAGCTCCTCGGCGGACCCACTGTCAGGTTTGTGTCCGTCTCAGCTCCCTCCAAAGAAGCGGACATGAAGAACTCTCCTTCAGAGCCACCTGACCAAGAAAACTTTGGCTCCATGTCCATGGACATTGCCTCCAGGAGGTCATTCAAAAAGAGCAGCCCGGACATCCGGGACTTGCGACACGAAGAAGATGTAACAGGGAAGAAGGATGGAAAGGATCTGAGTAAACCTCAGTGGAGGACTAGAGGGAGAAATTCTCCATACTGGTACTTCTTGCAGTGCAAGAAGCTGATCAAAGCGAACAAGGTCAGCCCTGTTTAGCTATTCTATTTTCTTACATTATATCATTTTTACTTTACCATTTTCATTAGTGTCGTTGTCTCACAGCTTCAGGAGGCACTGGATTTGTTCAGCATGGACATGCTGCAGAGGGAGAGGCTGCAGCCAGAGGAGTACAACTACTTTGTCCTGATTGGAGGGTGTGGTCGAGCTGGACAACTGAAAAAGGCCTTTAGACTTTACAATGATGTAAAAATTGCTTAAGTCTCATTTTAAAATTTATTTTGGTGTAACTGTTTTTGCAGACCTGCTTATGCAATCACTGGTCTTGCCAATGATAAACAGAATTGTTTGTACACTTCTTCCAGATGAAGAAGCGAGGTCTAAGTGCCGAAGATGCAACCTACACCGCACTGTTCAACGCCTGCGCCGAGTCTCCTTCCAAACAAGCAGGTCTTCAGCAAGCACTGAAACTGGAGCAAGAGCTGCGTCGCAAAAACTACCCCCTGAGCACCATTACATACCACACTCTTCTCAAGACTCACGCCATCACCAACCACCTTCAAGCCTGTATTCATACACTCAGGGTACAACTCTTACCTTCTCCATGTATGAGCCAGAATATGGGTCCCACACGTTACATTTAATCATGAGTTGTTTTATTTCCCGAGGGGGTGAATGCCGTCATACCGGGTCTATACAGGCCATCGGCCAACATCCTCCCACAGACCCCCCTCCCGTTTTTTTATTTCTTTTATACATTTCACAATGGTTCCATAACACAAAATGTCCACACTGACACAACATCAGTAACAGTAATACCATTTCCATTTTACCCACATTACCCCCCCCCACACACACACACACGCACACACACACACACACACACACGCATACTCCCAAGGGGTACCAGACTGTGAGGGAAACCAAATAAATAAAAGTAATAATGATTATTATAATACTACTAATAATAAAAATTAAATGCATAAATATTGAATACATAAAAATAAAAATAGTAGCAATAAAAGTATACCTAAACTTTCTCCAAATATACTCATATATGCATACATCTAATATACAAGTCTACACTCACACACACAATATACATACGTGCATATGTACACACCGCACAGACTTATTTTCCATACAATATTTGCACATAGTTCATATGTTTATTGAAGTCAGTTCATCTGTATAAGATACAAGTTCTAATTTAAAGATAATCATTAATCTTTGAAGGGTTCTCCAGTTTTAAAAGTAATGGAGACCAAAATTCTTGAAAGATATGACCAGTTATGTTTTTCCAAAGTTAATTTTTCAATCAATTTAATAATGAGTTTTTATATGTTTGCAGGAAATGCTGCAGAATGGACACGGTGTAACTCAAGAGACATTTCACTACTTGCTGATGGGCTGTTTGAAGGACAAAGAAACAGGGTTCAGGTTGGCTTTGCAGGTAAAGACATATTTCAAAGAGACAGACTACATTAGTTTGGAATGTTTTCACTGCAACTTAATGGCTTTCAATAAGTGGTAGTTGTTTGGTTACTCCCTGACTGTACGTTGAAATGCTGCCCTGTCCTCTTTCACATCACTAATATTACTAACCCACTGGAGGTCCTGCACGGCCATGCTGTCTGAGTAAAGCGGCTGGAAGACTTTTCAAAAACTTTTTTCTTTACATCATTCAGCTGCATGTGATCTTCGTTTCATATGTTCAAACTAGAATCACTTTCCAAATCTTATCTGTCCTTTCTATATCTAAAATCTCTGCGTGGGTTTTACCTCACGTGGAACCATCTGTATTTCCTCTTGTAAAATCTTTTCTTTATGTAGTAGTTGGATTACAGCTATCCTTCCTGAAAATAATTCCCCACAAGGTTGTATCTTGTAAAAGGTTTTGTCCAGGAGTGGGACTTGATTAAAAAAAATCAAATTAATTAGATGCTTTGTAATTAATTGATCTTGATAAATCACATTGCAATCGCATAACAAAATTCGGCAAAAAGTAACATTTTACTTATTTAAATAAATTTTCAGGGACAGTCGAACCAAACGATAGACACAGACATTAAAATAGTAAACTCCTCCTCTATTATTGTCTGGCAAAATGCATTTAATTGTATTTAAACAAACAAACAAAAAGTAGAAAAAGAAATCAAATTTATCCCTGACCAAAACTGAACAGACATCAAGTTAAAGTACACAATTTTAAGTACTTTAAACTGTTTAACCTGCTATAATCTAATTTAGAGTCTACATCATGTTACAGTACTTTTTAAAATGTTTCTGCCCCCATTTTTCATTAAGAGGCATTAATATCTGATAGTCAGTGGCAGCTTTGACTTTTATTTTCTGTCTCATGGAGGAGAGGTGAATATCTACTGTTGTCTGTAGCTGATGCCTCCTGCAGCTTTTTGTATGCTTTAAGTTGGGGGAGGGGCCTGGGGGTAGCACCCACAGCTAGTAGAAGGAAGAAAACAATATGTTTTTTCACGTGTGTCTCTAAAGGTCTAATATAACACCAGAAAATCTCGCTAGACTTTTTGCTAGCTGCTTTATACAAAAAAAAGAAAGAAAAAAAAAACAATCAGAGCGGTCTGAAAAATTGGAGTAGCACCTAGCTGCAGCTGGAGCCAAGGTTATTATAGTTAACTAAAACTAACGAAAAAACTAAAACAAAAATTGAAAAAACCTTTTCGTTAACTGAAATAAAAATAAAAATGACAGTTTTTCAAAAAATGATAACTAACTGAAACTGTATTGTGTTTTTTAAAAAACAAACTACCTAAAATTATTGCAAAAACATCCTTAGTTTTAGTTTTGGAAATTTATTTAATACATAAGCTTTTTGCGTTGATATGAAATCTTTTTCTATTTAATCTGTTTACTTTGCTTTTATTTCGAGTGACTTTCTGACGATTTTGAATGTCACGCCAGACAAATGCCTATAATTTACAAAAAAATCCCCAAAAACTAAAACTAAGACTGAAACTAGTAAAAACTAAACTAAAACTAAGCATTTTCCAAAAAATAAACACTAATAAAAACAAGCAAACCTGCTCAAAAAATTAACCAAAACAAACTGAATTGAAAAACAAGAAGTCAAAACTTAATAAAATCTGAGACTAATGAAAAATCCCAAACTATTATAGCCTTGGCTGGAGCCACTACAAACCACACCACCTACACGACACGCCCACCACACCAACGAGAGAAACCTAACGCTAACCACGACCCGTCCACTACACGACACAACATGGCTACTTTGCTACAAAACACGCAACATGCCCCCGGGGTGCAGCTGCAGTTGGGTGCAAAATTGTGGAGTTTTTCCGTGTCCGTCAGCATAATTTGGTCTACCAGAAAATCAGCCCTTACAAAGGTTCCGCTTTGCTTCCAATGCAAACTGCGACTAAATGCGTTGAAAAGTTTTAACGCATTCATTTTCTCGTAATTTATTAATCATGATTAACGCGTTAAAGCCCCACCCCTAGTTGTTTTTTCATTATTGAAAGGATTTTGTCATTGTGGAGGACTGTCAAATGTTGCTTTGCAAAAACCTTCAAATACATATCGCTTATTGAATCAGTATACAGTATATGCTGAGTGGATAAAGGTTTATACATAAACCAGCCATATAAACCTTTATCTACTCAACAGGTGAGTTAATAACACAGGAATTGATTATTTTACTGTCATTTATATATACTCATGTTTATACAGCTCAAGAAATATTTCAGCATTGAAATATAAAGGATTTTTAGGAGATATATTTATATATATTTATATATATTTTAGGAGATATATTGGACATAATTTCACATGAGATTCAATAGGAAAGTGTGTCCAGACTTTTGACTGTTGCTATGTTTATTGCACAGTGAGATAAAGATTACAGCTGAGACTACAGTCTTCTGCGTAACCTCCACTGAACATATGTTATTTGGCCTTTTTAAAAAAGACTTTTTATGTCCATTGCAGGTGTGGCGCCAGATGTTGCATTCAGGGATCCTTCCTGACTCAATTAACTATAATCTGCTGTTAAGAACTGCCAGGGATTGTGGTATTGGTGATGCTGAGTTGGCCACTGGCATTCTGCTTAAGACTGACTGCGAGAGATGGAGACAGAGGGAGGATGTGTCAGAGACCAGCAGCAAGGGTGGAATAGATATTGACCTTCTGGAGAGGCAGTTGTTTATCCAGCCTGATCCACACAGTTACAGTCAGCAGGACAGCAGGCGCGGTGAGGACGCCACCCATCTTCTACCAGTTAGACAAACGGAAAGCATCCCAGTACTTGCTGACATCGCTGCCGATTCTACATCACCAAACCTACTAGACCTGTTTGAGGGGAAAAGAGGGGCTGTGGTCTCTCTCAGTACTGTGGAGAAAGCATCTGACAGGCTCGCTCTCATTGGTGGAGCTAACGGTTTCCTGGAGAAGATGGTCGCTAATGGACTCAGTCCAGATCTTAGAACTCTGACTCTGCTGGCCGACACAATGGAGCCGGGCTACCAGTCTCTGCAGATGTTGTTAAAGGTCGCCAAACAACATCAGGTGAAGCTCGATGTCGCGTTTTTTAATTCTGTGATTCGCCGAGCAGCCAGAGCAAGTGGCCTGGAGGAAGCAAAGGTAACCACACACAAAAGTAATCTCCACCAACACCTGGTCATGCTCCTGTGTTTGCTATCGGTATGCAAGTGAGTTTGCCAAAATTACAGAAGATACTTTCATATGGCTAATGCTATCTAAGCACTCACAGTGTTGATGGTACACTTTTGTGTCCTGGAATAAAAATGCAAAACATAATTCGCATCATTATAGTTGATCATAACTGGAATCTGTATTGTGATGCAGGACTTGTGGCAGCAGAAAATAATTTCTGATTTGATGAAGGTGGTTTACACCCTGTCAAATGCAGTGTGTGAGAGAACCATCACCATAACTAACAAACTGGACACATGACCTGATCCAAGGTGGAAAACCTTCCATCAGAATATCACTAAAAACATTCTTGTACTATACTGTAGGTGTAAACACCAGAGTGTGAAACCAGGATGCTTTACTTCCATACTCTGGTATTTTGTTCTTTCTCCAAATTCTGTCATCTCATTCCAGAAGTCCTTGCCTTTCCTTAGATAAACTTTGGTTTTGTTAGATTTCAAAACTTTGTTCCTGGTTTACTGTCCACAGTAGTTAAACGCTTCTCTCTTTTTCCAGTCAGTGCTGCGTGTGATGCAACAGCGCAACATGACTGTGAATGTGCAGACGTTTGGATGTCTTGCTTTAGCTTGTGATCGACAGAAAGATGGTCTTCAGCTGCTGAAAGACATGGAGGTGATGGAGAACACATCCTACATCTTCTGTTCAAAACCCATATTATCAGCCATATTGAATTCTATGACAACTGCTTATTCTGATTTACACTTCGCTTCTGTTAATGTGAACTCAGTCCATTAAATGTTTAAATAAATAACTAAAAAAAAATGCTCTGGCGGCACATACAGGTGAGTCATGATGAATGCTGCATCAGTGCAGAGGACATGGGTAGTTTAATGTCCCATTCTCATATCTGTTTCTTTGTTTTCTGCAGGGTGTAGGTCTTAGACCCAACGTTCACGTGTTCTCTGCTCTAATTGGCCAAGCAACTCGGAGACTGGATTACATCTACCTGAAAACAATCCTCAGAAGCATGAAAGAAATGAGTGTGTGGCCTAATGAGGTCATAATCAGACAGCTGGAGTTTGCTGCACAGTATCCTCCAAACTACAACCAGGTCAGAACTTGTGTAGCACATGAACGTTTAAGATTAAAAAAGGTTACAAATGAATGATGAACTCAGTTCACTTTAACATCTCTTTACTTTTTTACAACCTTGCATATGCCAACACTTAGATGTGTCAGCTGCTTTTTATTTCATGTTTTAAACCGTCAGTGTTGAAAGCACGAATCTATCCTTTCTCATCAGTTCTCTGTCTACTCTCAACCCTAGTACAAGTCCAGAAACAACTACCTGGTGCACATAGATGGCTTCCGCGGTTACTACCAGCAGTGGCTGCGGGAGTTGCCTGCTCAAAGCGCTGAGGAGGAGCAGTTGGAGCTGCAGTCTGAGACAGGTGGTGCAGCAATGAAAACAGAAGCTGCAGATGGGCTGACGGAGGCCCAGAGGAACCAGAGAGGTGCTGGCAGGAGATATAATTCTCGTCACCGAGACAAAGCAAGCCGCACCATGCCGGCTCTAGAACAGCGCACATGAAGTGTCACCACTCCATGATAATCTCTTGGCTAAGTCCAGCTTTGCTGGATGGAGTTGACTCTGAAAAGCCACAATTAGAATTAGCTTTTCCTTTATAAAGCATTGATATTAAGTATTTATATAACCAGTTTAAATCATGTTGTAATTCTTGACATTAAACGCCCTTTTTTGTCAAGAGAATTGTGTTTCATTTTCAGGCATCTGTAATTGTTAAAGGGGTCGTTCGAGACAGTTTCATCATATTTCATTCGTTGTTCTAGTTGCAGGAGGTTGTTGAAGCTACAGCTAGCGCGAGTCAGTAGGATCAGTCTGTCATTAAAAGTAATCTTGTCCACTCCACAGAAGACCCGTAGCAAATCAGTAATAATGCAAGACTTTCTGTGTAATGTAGTCCACAAAGCAGCTTCGAGCAAAACCTGAAATAATAAAAGTTCTTTGCTGTATTTTATTTTTCTTCTTGCACAGAAATTTTTCATTTACACCGTCAACCAATATACCTGGAATCCAGAACTGGGACCAGAACGTAATTATTATCTCCCCATTGGCTTCCATTCTTTTTTTTTTTTTTTTTTTGACTCTGGTTCCATGGGGCTGACCGGAAAGGCCGTGACTTCGGGTCCCCATTACAAACCGGCTTTGACTAACAAAGAAAAAAAAATTACACTGATCAGCAAAAATGCTAACAATTGGAGTAAAAAAAAAAAAAAAAAGCAAAGATTAGGAAACATAGAAAATAAATTTTATGATGCACAGAAAAACATGATTTTGAAATGTTTCCATTAACTCAAAATGGAGCTTTTATGGAAGCCATTATTGTTTACTGCCATTATTCTGCTGCTCCTGTCCTGAGGATGGTGTGTACAGGTGGCCCTCTAGTTGGGAACTGCATTTTTAACTCACGATCTGCTGCAGTATTTGTGTAGATTTTCCGAACCAACTAATTTTTAATACTTCTTAAAAATTAGTACCCATCCAACACAAATTCTCTCTGTTCTCAAAGACACTGACCTCTGTTACATCTCGTTTTAACCAATATCACTGAAACACGGTTGTATCAAGAGCCTTTTAATTTGGTTTATTGTGCCTCAGCCTCACTGTATACCCAATAGCAGCATTTAAACTGCATTCCAATCTGTTGTTTGAACTTGGTGTCAGTGAGATTATGTGTGGTAAAGATAATGCCAACCTTTACCCTTGAACATTACAACTAATTGAAAGCTGTGTTTATCTTGACGACCCAGTTAACCACAGCCAGTACAACTTTTTTTATCTCATGAGACAGAGTGATGATCAATGTGCTCAAACGCTGTCTTCTCAGGGATTTCTCTTGTGTAAATTGAGATAAAACAGGTCTATTATGTGCATGTGTAAATGATTTAATGTAGTACCACTAACAGTGTATTATTATTATTATTATTATAAGTGCACCAAGTTATCAACAAATGCCTGTTGCAGTTCTACACCCTTCAGCACCGTGCATATTATTGTGCTGTAAGTTTCTGTATAACAGTGGGTACGGAAAGTATTCTGACTTTAAACTTTTTACTCTGTTTCATTGCAGCCATTTGCTAAAATAAAAAAAGTTAATTTTATTTCTCATTAATTTACACTCAGCACTCATCTTGACAGAAAAAAAACAGAATTGCAGATATTTTTGCAAATTTATTAAAAAGGAAAAACTGAAATATTACATGGTCAAAAGTATTCAGACCCTTTGCAGTGTATTTAACTCACAGGGCGTCCATTTCTTCTGATCCCCCTTGAGATGGTTCTACTCCTTCACTGGAGTCCAGCTGTGTTTAATTAAACTGATTGGGCTTCGATTAGGAAAGGCACACATCTGTCTATATAAGACCTTAAAGGGGAAGTTCGTTTTTTTTTTTTTAAATCTGGACCTATTTTCTAGCATGAAATATGTTCATTTACTCACTCCTTATTTAGAGACATTTTTACTGCAGCGGCTTTGATGACGTCACTATTATGCAACACCATAACGTGTAAATGTCTGTAAATAAGGACGAATCGCCACAAAAAAGCCGCGTCAAGCTCACAGGGGGGGTCCGAATGTTTCGCAACAAAACATTGGTGAAATGAAGGAGTTTGTGGCAGATAATGCATTATTTAGAGGCTGCGTGCGTTTGCTCGCATTACTTTCATCGTATTGGACATACGCTGATCTAAATATCTCCCGAAGGAATTCAAGTTGCACCAAAACTGTCTGGGTGAGTAAATGAACATATTTCATGCTATAAAACAGGACCAGATTGGGAAAAAACGAACTTCCCCTTTAAAGCTCACGGCACATGTCAGAGCAAATGAGAATCATGAGTTCGAAGGAACTGTCCAAGGAGCTAAGCAGTATGTGTGGAGAAAACCAGGCACTGCTCATCACCTGCCCAATACCATCCCAACAGTGAAACATGGTGGTGGCAGCATCATGTTATGGGGGTGTTTTTCAGCTGCAGGGACAGGGCGACTGGTTGCAATTGAAGGAAAGATGAATGCTGCCAAGTACAGAGAGATCATGGAAGAAAACTTCGTCCAGAATGCTCAGGACCTCAGATTGGGCCGAAGGTTCACCTTCCATCAAGACAATGACCCTCAACACACAGCTACAATAACAAAGGAGTGGCTTCGGAACAACTCTGTGACCATTCTTGACCGGCCCAGCCAGAGCCCTGACCTAAACCCAACTGAGCATCTCTGGAGAGACCTGAAAATGGCTGAACACCACTGTTCACCATCCAACCTGACAGAACTGGAGAGGATCTGCAAGGAAGAATGACAGAAGATCCCCAAATCCAGATGGGAAAAACTTGTTGCATCATTCCCAAGAAGACTCATGGCTGTACGAGCTCAAAAGGTGCTTCTACTCAGTACAGAGTAAAGGGTCTGAATACTCATGACCATGTGATATTTCAGTTTTTCTTTTTCAATGAATTTGCAAAAATTTCCACAAAATTATTATTATTTTTTTTTCTGTCACGATGGGGTGCTGAGTGTACATTAATGAGAAATAAAATGAACTTTTTGATTTTGGCAAATGGCTGCAATGAAACCGAGTACAAAGTTTAATAGGGTCTGAATACTTTCCGTACCCACTGTATATACTGTACAGTATATGGCATATGGCTTATAAAAATTTACAGGACAATGAAACTGTAATTCAGTATAATGAGCAGGTGCTGTTGTTATCCTGAGTATTTACAGTTTCCTACGAGGCAGCACCTGAAAAATAATGTTAACAAAAACTAAGAGCGAGTTAAATGGTAGATTATGCTCTCTGTCAGCAACAGTAAGCAGCATTTCATTTTCTAAATAAAAAAATTATTCATCTTGGTTATTCAAGACTGCTAATAATACATTTAAAAAGAGTGTACTCACTTCAAATACTGTAAAATGTTTGCTGCTGCTGTGCCACTCCCAGTAGATTGGATCAAACTGAGAAGTACAAGGAGCCATCAAGAATGTAATAAATGAATTAAAGCTTTTTAGTTTGGTTTCGAGTGTAATTTTAAAGGTGGAACTGTTGAAGTCTATGTTGAATAGAACAATTTTTAAAAGGAAAAGAATGTGTAAAAAGGACAGCACCAACCAGTTGAACAGGTAAAGCAGTGCAAACTAAGTGAGTTGGATGTTAAAGATCTTGCGTTCATCTACAATGTTTGGGATGCTTCTTGATGACAGCACTTACTGTAACTACTACAGTAGGAGGAGCACACGACTACTCAAGAAGCTTTAAAAAAGAAACATTTTTAGTTTATTCAAGACTGCTTATGATGCATTTAAAAAGAGTTTTTACCTGCTATAAATGTTGAATGACATTGCTGCTGTGCCACTCCCAGTAGTTTGCATCAAACTGAGAAGAAAAGCAAGCAAGACTGTGTAGCTCATAAGGATTTAAAGGTGTATAAAAGAAGTTCAGCAATGGCCTATGTTTAGGTACAAGGAATCGGCTTGAAATAAAATAAATTACTGTGACAATTCCTTGTATGGTTATGCTGTACATCAGTGATTCCCAACAGGGGTACACATAACCCCTAGTGGTACGTGGAAATATTTAATATTTTATTTACCGAATGATGGGTAAATATTATTTAATCTATCATGTCATTTGACAGCATTTGCTTTGGCTTGGTTAAAAAAAAAAAAAAAAAAAAAAAGTACTGTAATTTTTATTTATTCAGATTGCTTATTCGTCTTTATGGTTACATGTTTATTTTGTTTTTAATTTGAATTAAAAAGAATAAAATGCCTGACAAATAAATGTTCAAGTTAGGGAGATTTAATTAAATTCTTTTAATTTAATAATCAGTTGTATGTTCTACTTTTGAGGAATCATCCATACATTTGATTAAATGTTATTTAATTAATTTTTAATATAACTGACTACTTTTGGCCCTGCGATAGACTGGCGACCTGTCCAGGGTGTACCCCGCCTCTCGCCTGTTAATAGCTGGGATAGGCTCCAGCAACCCCCGCGACCCTGAACTGGATAAGCGGTACAGAAAATGACTGACTGATGACTGATGACTACTTTTGGTATAACAAAATGGCATAGGGGGTACTACACAAGTCAAAAAGGTTGAGAAATGCTGCTGTACATAAGGTGAACATCCTTTATACACAATGCTGTCTTTCTTTTCTTAGTTTAATTTATAACAAATCTATAGTAAAAATACAGCAGACATTAACCTATTAATGCGGGTTAAAATTAAAGTTATGCATTTGTATTTAAGCAAAAAACAAAAGGGTCCTGTGATAAAAGGGGGGTTGTTAATTCAAAGCAATAAAAGGTGGCTTAAACGAAAGCATGACTGTTGTGCAACACTAAGATTTAGTATCAATCCAATACAGAGTAAATACAGCACCAGTATCGTAAAAACAAATACCGATACCAATGCGTTCTAAAAATCAAGATGTACGCATTGCAAAATTTCTCAGTCAAATTTGGTGGTAGCATGCTAAAACTGGAACCCTAAAATGGTCTCGGATTTCAATCGTCTCCATTTGCGGAGTTAGAAGTGGGCTGTATGGGGTTTCAAGAATCCCATGGTCTTTGCTTTTGATGGGGAAAATGCACGGTTTAAAAATTGTAGATATTCTGTCTGCATGAAAAACGCCGCAATACAGAGCTGGTTAAACGGTCAAAACGATTCTCTCATGCTCCAATGCACAAATGTTGCCTGTTTATTCGACTTGTAACCCCGGAAAAGCGACAAGTCTCCAGTCCTATGATGGCAGTGTCTTTTTTGGGTATTTTTACTCTTGAAGCACGGGGATATTCCAGACTTTTGTGCCAAGTTTGCAAACTTGCAGATTTTGTCTTCAATTCAGATACAAACACTAATGAATTCAAGTGATATTACTTGACACATAACATGAATAAAATTAAAATGATTTTTTTTTTTCCAGATGGGTTGAAAATGTCTAAAGTTAGGATACAAACCCAACAGTTCAGGCTTAGGCTGATGGTTTAATTTGACCTTATTACCATTGCAACATGTTACTTTAAACTTTCAAAAAATTAAAACAGTGAAAAACTGAAAAAGTTCAAAAGTTTTATTTGCAGTTCTGTTCACTCCACTCAGCCAACCACACATACATCCATTTGTCTTATAACCAAACACAAACATAGCTGAAATTTACCCGCAATAGTCAACTGTATTTAAAAGCAGCTGCATTAAATTATTCGGAAACTTAAAGGATGACTTAAAGGGCTGTTTTACCAAATAAGCTTGACAGACTAAACATTAAACAAGACCAACAAAAATACTCAAGGCTTTAGTCTTAAGTGTTATATAATAAACATGCAGTTAAAGTCAATTCAATCCTGCTAAGATCAAATGGTTAATAAAAGCAGCAAATGTGGGTGGTTTCAGCAGCTCATCCTTGGTTTTCTGCATTATGAAAGAATTGAGTTTGGAAACTTGTGCACTGCACACTGTCAGAGGACAGTAAGAGTAAAAACATTCAAGCCGAGAACTTAAACTGCTGTTTATGGGCACACCGAACTGTGATTTGCTGTTGTCTACCACTTACTGATCCTGTGACATAATGACACAATCAAATGCATACCCAGCAGCACATCCTGAAACACTGGTTAATTCATTTGTCTAGTACATTTTAAACTTGGCACGTTCTTTTTTGTGACTTTTTCAGGTTCATTTACCGTCACATCTGCAGTCTCCTTACACATCAACCAATGGTGTATTCTACTTTGTCGCTTCAACAGTAAATGTTTCTCTTTTTATCAGAGTAAAATGTGAGGAGAGGCTTAAATGAGCAGTATTTCAGGCTCTGACACAGCACAGTAGAGCATGAAGCCAATCTGGTCCACCTGGTCCTCTGACAGGGCGCTCAGCAGATTGACTGCTGGTTTGAAGTAACTGTGTAATGCCCCTTGCTCAAGGTAACCAATCAGCTCAGTGATGCACTGCTGAAATCTCACATCCAGGCTTTTCTCAGACCAGTCCTTTTCACTGTCGCTAAGGTGCAGGATAAGATTGGCCAACGGAGCGGCCTCGAGCATTCGCAGAGCAGGGTTGAGTCTGCAAACCGCCTTGAGTATCTTAAGTGTGTGTCTGCGGCAGCCTTTGTCAGCCGTGTCCAGCTGGGCTAGACGCTGGGTCTCCCATGGATAGAGAGAAAGGTGCCAGGCGTTCACCCAGGGAGAGGTGAGCTCAGTCTGAGCAGTTAGGACCACGCCCCCTCCCTCAGCACAGGCAGCATGGAGATGAACAGAGACTGATCACTGCTTTCGGCTCCTTCTTTCTCACTCCCAGGCCTAAAGCATTTCAAAAAAGGAGAAAACAGAGCTATAAATGGCAATACAGCATCCATTTCATACTAAATCAAAGTTCATGTTAATTCCCGTAAGAAATTGACCATCACTGATTTAGTCTGTAGTGAAATATTTTTAACTGTATAATATGAAATATGTCCTCACGTTACAATGCACAAAGCAACAACTGCTGTGGTTACTGAAACCAGTTAAAATAGCAAAATAAGAATGAAGCGTGGATACACACTGGATCTCCAATTTCAGCTCTGGTCCTCCCAGTACAGGTCTGACAAGACAGTCCAAAGTGCTGCTGATGGAAGGCCAGTTTACGGTTTCCATAACAGCCTTACTGAACATGTTCACCACAGCCTCTGCAGACAAGTAGCCACCCACCAGGTACCTGCAAGACAGAGGTTTCTGTTTCACACCTTATGCTGTTCAACACACGAACAATAATCTGTTCAGGTGGTTTAAATGTGAGGCATCACAGCTGGTCATTAAAATCTGTTAATGAGAATAGTTTTGACCCATGCCACATGACATCATTGGTCACAAGATGTACTGCCATCCACCATGTTGGAAGACACTGCTGTTAGCTGTTGACACTCGGCGAAGCAGAAAGCAATTGGAAGCCCACCACGATGGTCAACTTTGTGTAGTATTTAGGTGTTCTAACAGGACAGAACCTGGAGTGACGAGTCTTTATAATACCAGCCATGATAACCACCCAAGGGAAACAAACTGAGGCACTTTTCAAATGAATGAAAGCAGGCCTGGCTGGCTGCCCGGTGTCAGGCTGACTTGAAAACCACAAGCCTATACTCGTACAAGATCTGCTGAGATCATTTTCTCACTGGCTAGTTTTTCTAAAATATTTGTTAGTAAGTGAGGTGCCTGAACACAACGGGTCCCACAATGCACTGAGCAAATCCTCTCTCTCTTCTGTTAACTCTTTATATTTACATGCATATAATGTTTTAATATTTTGTCAGTAACTTGTGTTTCTCTTTAATTTCTCTGCAGGTATCTACAGCGTACAGTTAAGCTGCTCTTTGACTCCTCTTTCCTGTCATCCCAATTCCCTAATTGGACAAGGCAACTGGCCACCCTACCTTGTGATGCCAACATTTAAGTATAGGTAATGTAGTATTATAGTACTATAGTATTATAGTAATAACACAATTCCATAGGAGAATCTCAAAATTCATCTGTTTTGGAATCAGTCTGATTTTCATACATGTAACTTCCATATTAGTTCTAATAAACGGGGGAGTCAATCTCAGCAACCTTAAAATTAGCACTGCACTGAAGCATGTATTCATGAACTCTGTAGTAGTAACAGGAAGCCTACTCATTACAGCATTATAGTGTGAATATGACATCTGATAATAACGGTAATGACATATAATTTAAACATCATTTGACAACTACACTTAACTGTGAAGTCACCACAATTTCAAACCTCATCACAGACTAATTTTCCATAAATGACTGAAAAGCTGTGACAGAATGGGGGGGGGGGGGGGGGGGGGATAGGAGAATGTGGATTATAATACAATTGCACTATAACTGCATTACAGTGAACAGAATTGCATTAAAATTGGAAAGAAATACTATATATCTAAATGTGTCTCAGACTATTGACAGTCGATGGTCTCGGACAACTTTTGTTGTAAATTGGCACCATATAAATAAAGCTGAATTTTAAAACAAGGAAAGTATATTCAAAGTTAATGCAAACATGTTCCAACATGAAGAATTGTAAAGCTTTCTGACAAGGTTTTCAGTCTGTAAATAATAATAATAATAATAATAATAATAATGATAATAATGATCACCTGTCCCAGTAACTGCGCCCTCGTGGAAAATACTCCAGATTGACTCGCCGGACCATCCAGTGCAGAGGGTGTGTGAGCAGAGTCTCCTCCCCAGGTACGAGGCGCCACAGAGAAGTTTCCAGCTGTAAAGGCACTAGCAGACAAGCATGGTCTGCACTGACCACCTAGACAGACATTTTACACACAAAAACAAAGCAGTAGAGTTCATGCAACATCCTACTAAACAGTTATCATCCAAAGAATGAAATGCTACTCCTGCATCTGTACCTGTATGTCATCCAGTAGAGAACCACCGAGGCTCATTTCTCCTAAAGGCATGTCCGGGTGACGGCTGTGAAGGAAGCCCTGGATCTCAGTGCAGATGTCCAGAGCCATAGACTGAGCCCTCTGGATGTCTTGTGTGGATAACGCTGCTCTTGTATGATAGTACTGCTGCAGACGCTCCTGTGCAGGTTAAACAATTTAAACCAGTTTTTTTAATATAACATTTAAATTGTTTTTGTCTTCATCATAATTTCCCTTTAGGCATGAACACATTGCGTTTTCAGTTTTCATTCACTAATACAAAACATTGAGATTGCAAAGTCATGATTTCCCCATTTTTGTGACAAAAAGCAGGTTTTGCTTTAAGAACATGGAGATCTGCCACAGTTGTTTTGTTGTGCTGTTTTGGGGTGTAAACAGGGCCTGAGTGTGCAAATGTAAGATGACATGACAGATGTCAATGTTGCCAAAATAGTCCAGGGAGGACAACACTTGTCACAGCTTTTGTGTTTTACTGTGTCAGCGTCATCATGAAAACGGGGCCTTAGGTCACCTTTCAGTCTGTGCGATTATTTAATTCATCTTATGTGACGGTAATGATTTGAATCCTCCTTGCTTTTTTGCAATATCATCATCCTGCATCAACCACGATGTCACAGCCAAAAATCAGCTGAGTTTTGCAGTGAAGTTATAAGACAGCTAAAATCCTACAGTGTGTAGTTGAATTTAGCCATGCATGTTGCAATCACAGGAGAGGGGAGTTACTTTTAACAACAACAACCAAAACTGGTCTGAACTTAACCTAACCAGACCAAAAAAAAACAAAACAGAAAAACAAAGAATGCCAAATGTTTTAGCGATGACCAAATGTTTGGCGTAAGTACTGGTTGAAATGAGGGCTTTAGTACCTGAATACCTTTCACTAATATTTAAAATTGAATACTTTGTTTCCCAGCATTACATGGAAAACAAATTATGAGAACAATCTGTTTTAGCAATCAACCAGTGGCAAAATGATCTTGAACATCAGTACATTCCTCATCATATTTATTGGCAGTTCAGTGAGGAATCTGGTTTACTGCTTAATTTCACATATCAGTCCACAACCAAACAGTCACCATTACAGCATCATTCTAGAGATCCAAAACAGAAAACTAAGTGTTCGGGCTGTTTTTAAAAAGATAGTTTGCTAACACCTGAGATCCTCTGGAAGCTTTGTAAACCAGCTCAAAGCTGCATCAGGCTTCCTTCTGTTCTCTTTCAATAAAAACTATTTTGACCAGCAGGGTTCGAGAGTCTGAGCATCACAAAAACCTAATAATGATGCACATACTGCTTTACAAAACATATATGGCCAGAAACGATGTGCATTCCAGGTCCTAGTGAGCAGTGAAATTTTTCAACCACTCATCCAAATGTGTACCTCATCCTCACAAAAGTGGAAAACAACAACAACAACGGAAGCGTACCATGTCCACTTCTGCAGAGGTGCACCGATTATCTGGCACGTATAATCTCTGAGACTTCCCTGATGCTAAATATGTTCTACTGACTTAGGCCCCGCTTCAACAGTATAAATAAAGTGAAAATGTGAAGTAGCCAAACATGATGCAGAGCTCTGCCATCGTTCTTGATGGGCTTTTCGCAGGTAATGTGGGGTCTAAAGTGCGCAAGTGCAAGATGACGTGAAAGACGTCATCACCGGTGAAAGATTCGTCCTCCTGTTTACACTATCCGGACTCTCCTTGCATTGACAGAAAATTTCACTCTGGAAGCCGTTGCCAGATATTTGCGGTTTTACCCCCCAAAACTCTGTCGCTGTGTAAATAAGAGGCCAGAACACAAGAAAGCTCTCGTGTTTTACTGCCTCAGCGCTGTTGTGTAATCGGGGCCAAAGTGTACCTGCAAAGTCAGCACACATAGCTGGAGCTTTTTGGATTTTGACTCAGGTTTAGGCTGCACCTCAGGAGGGGAAATCTCAGGCTTCTGGCAGAGATCAGCTGGTTAAGAAGGAAAAATGTTCATGTTACATTTGGAAACTAAAATGGGAACAGGAACATGTGCAATGTAAATTTTATGAAAATGTGTGTTGAGATTTCTTTGACCCCTGCCATTCAGCCACTCAAATATCACACATACCTTTCTGCTGTCCGGCTGCCTTAGCAACATGCTTCATCACCACACCCTCTATGCCCTTCCTGATCAGAGTTGGAGATGCAGACACTAAACTCAACTCCTCCCAGCTCTCAGCCATCTTCTGCTCCACCTTTTCATCCTCTGCTGCTCGGCCTGCACGCTCTATTAGCTAAACAAAAACACTCATCAGCACACACATGAAGTTCATACAAAGTAACAGTCAAACCACAGAGAAACTAAGTTAAATGCCAATGGACAAAATTATTTTCAGATTTATTTTATTTTTTTAAGTATTGTGATATTTTTACACCAGATTTCTCTTCTATTTCACAGATCAGATGATAAGTTACAGAAATGATAAATAATTAAAGCTATAAGCCACATACAAGCACATTTCCATGTGAACAGCAGAGAAGTTGTGATTTGGTATTAGGAACTTTGAAGGCGCTCACCCGTTTTACTGCCAATGTAGCAATGCCCAGCAGAGCAGCTCCTCCAACTCCCAGAACCAGCCGGGCGTTAGACAGCAGGAAGTCAATAACCATGGTAATGCCATCTCCTCCTCCTCTCCTCCGACTGTTGTGGAAGTACATGGCTTCCTTTTAGGGTTAGCCTTTAGAAACGGAAAAAAAAAAAAAACAAACAAAAAAACAAAACTCACATTTAAGGAAACAGAATGGCGAGATACTAAATATCAAATGCAGCTGGTGTTTCAAACAAACATGGCTATAACATTAGAAATGGAACTAAGGCTAATCCAGACATCTTGGGTTTGACCAGCAGTTTCTGATGTACTGATATAATCATCTTCTTTCCTTTAAAAACAAACAAACAAAAAATAAATAAACAAAACTTTCAGGTCACTGTTGAGAACAAGCGTTTCCACCATACATTACTGACAACTGCTTTAGATTTGAAAATGTTAAATAAGATGAACAAAACAGAACACTTGCAGTTTTACAATTATTCATGCATTCAGCAAAGATTTTATGTCATCAATACTGAGTTACACTATAGCATGATAACTGCCCAAAAAGTCTATTTATGCTTTAGCTTCTTCCAATACATGTGATAAATCAATTTCAGCCTTGATTAATTTGATTTTCAGGTGAATCATTTGACTAGTTGTGGGGATGTTAACTTTGCACGTAACAGATAAAAAAACTAATAAACCTTACATGGCAATAATCTTGTAAAATACTGCAACTACACTGCATCTAATGTAATTCCTTAAAAGTTAATGTAACCTCTTACATTTGATTGATTTGAGTACTTTTCTGGTGTTTAAAAATAAACAGTACAAGTTAACCCCCAACAATATCCCTTTCTGATCATTTTGCCCACTGATAAGTGCTCTAGTTTGACCACCTGCCCTGGGATGGCTGGCTTGTTGTAAGCACGAGTCAGACTAGATCATGCACGCACTACTGATTTGATGGGTTAAGGTTATTAAAATCCAAACAGCAAAACCAATCGAAGAACACAAAAAAAAATCTGACAACAGCTACATGAATGGAGCCCATTTGGAAAAGAAAAAAAAAAAGGGATCAGCCACTGTAATTAAATTGCACATTATAGTGCCACTATCTATTGCTGATTATAATTACACTTATTCTCTCAATTGGACAAAACAAGCTATCCTCAACACTGTGACCCACAACTGACCTGCAAATACCGGTTTTCCCTCACGCCAAAGAAACTGAACTGTTATTAACAGCCAAGTCTCACTGCACGGTCCTTTTTCATAGGATTCCCATTAACCACAGCAAAAAGTAACATTAATTAACAATGATGCTGCCTAATGGTTTCCACTCTCAGTCAAATAGATATTGCATGGATAAGAGTTGTTAATGACAACTACAGTATGACGTTTTCCTGTGAAATATCAGTCAATTGACAAAGACTTTTACGTTGTACATGACTGAACATTGACACAGTGCTTATCACATTACATTCACAGCCGATGCTTTGATCCAAAGCAACTTACAGCTGAGAGACACTAGGAGTACCAAGGAGTTCAGTATGTAGCTTAAGCATACATGAGCTTTGGATGTTGAGGACTGAGCTAGCAACCTTCCAAATTAAAGACAAGCACACACTACCTCTTGAGTAAAGCTTATCTTATTTAGTTTGTGGCACCAGTGTTCCACAAACAGCCACAAGACGTTAGTTTGGACCACATCAGCTTCTCTACGTGAGGGGTACCAGGTACCCAAGACTTGATGCACATGCTATTTTTAGACCCAATGCATGCCTGACTGAGTCACACTGGGTGGGTCAAATTTATAACAACCTTCGTTGTCAAGTTACAGGACACACAATGAGGCACTTTGGACATAAGAGAAGAATCACATTTCTGTTTCAGGTTGGGTTCATTAGAGTCAGAGAAAAGTGCTGCTATTGTTGACTGACACTCAGCAATTATTGTGCTGCAAACAAATGCAGTTTAGTTATTTGATAAAACATGCTGATCTGTTAGTCAATCGTATTGTTGATAAGTATGCTGGCCATTCTCTCCAAGTAGTGCAGTGTTGCTGTATCAAATCATCACTGTAAAAATTACAGCTTACACAATATGTTGTCTTTTAGTAAACCACTCTTTGGTTTTTACCAGTGGTAGGAGGATATCCTGCTGGTAATTGTGGAAGATAAAGCGGTATCTACATGAAGCTATGCACTTCATATAAAAGCATTGTTTGTACTGCTGTCCTATGTGTTTAACAAAAGATTTACTTTAAATTTTTTTTTTTTTTTACCAAACGTTGCAAACTTACAGCATTTTCAAACAGTGGCCTTGTAGCAAAGATTAAATTTGCAATCACTACATCTAGTTCTCCCTGCTGGACTAGTGTCATGTCCAGTTTAATGAATACAGTTTGTTCAAAAGTACTGAATTACTTTTGATTAAATTTACAACATCACAATCATGAGGAAATGTTTTGTTAGACTTCAAGCAATCTGTTTCAGGTCAACTCGCAAAAGATTGAACTAATCAGTGTCCCATGATAGTAGTTGTAATAATGGAAAACATCACAGTTCCTATTAAATATTGTCTGACCAGCTTTGCCTGCAATGTTTTGTTGATGTGATGGATTGAAGTACTCCAGCGGTGGGGAACCCTGGTCCTCGAGGGCCAGTGTCCCTTCAGGCTTTCAATTTCTCCCCACTCCAGCACACCTGATTCAAATCCAATGAATCTAACAGCCAATCAAGTTTCCACAGAGACTCATTGATTTGAATCAGGTGTGTAGGAGCAAGGACAAGTGGAAGACCTGCAGGATGGGGGGCCAAGGTTCCCCACCCTGAAGTACTCGATGCTCCATCCAGCAATCTGCCAACTAGTGAGCATCCTCTGCTTTTGCCGCTTTGTATACAATTTTTCCAGATCCATTACAAGTGTATTGATTAAACCATCTAGTCAATACGTTTCCCTACTTCTGTGAATTTATGCTTTTTCAGAGTAATTCTAGAAGACTGATGTGTCTTTTCTTTTGTTCAAGTGTGGTTGATTATTTAAGAGCAGCATAGCACTGTTGATTTAGCTTAATCCCAACAGACACTTCTTAAATATTAGAATAAACGACATGGCAGCTAAGTGCTAGGAATCAAGGAGACCACTACCTAGACTCAAGCTGTCCCACGGGCAAAATACACCTCCACATCTACAAGCGACCTTGATCCCGCATCAATTTCGCCAACAGGCTCACGTTTGCTGTGCTCTCCATCGTTCAGTTCACCATCTGTATGGATCTCCAGTACTCATGTAAAGATTAACAGGCCTCAGGCTTCAGCATTTTGGTGCGTAGGTAACCCACTTTGGATTGTTATCACGATGAAGGATTAGTTTTATCCTGTGCAAAACAGCCACTTCTCAGAAGACTTCTTTACAAAACGAATGATTTTTAGCTAAGTTCAAGTATTTTGTGAATTTTTATCTAATTGTGTGAATGCGTTCAAGCATTCACACTATTGTTTTCCTGTTTCCCTTTATTCTTCTTTATTATTCTTCCGCCGTTTTTCGGCATTTAACTCGTTCAACTGTGTTCAACTCACTTCAACAAATTTGGTATCAAAACGTTCAGAAAATTCATGACATAGCTGCTATGACTTTTGGTATTGATAAGTTCAACCATTTTCAAGTTATTGATCATTTATTGGTCATTTTTTGCCCATTCATTTCAATGACGGAACCTTCAAATCCTTCAAATCCTTCAAAAACCTTCAACTCCTTTCAACTCTTATAACTTCAGCATACTTTCAGCTAGAAACACCATTCAAACTTTCTACAAATCAGCAAAGATTCAGCTATTCAGGAATGACTTTTCAACTTTATATCTTCAACCAATTATGAATTATGCCAGTTTACAAATCATTCAACTTTTAAAAATTCAACTTTTCTCTCCCTTCAACTCCACTCTACTTACACTCTAAGCTAAAACCCTTCAGGTCTGTTCAGCCTTCATATCTTCAACATAGTTTCAGCTAGAAACACCATTCAAACTTTCAAATACTCTTCAGGAGTTGAACAACTACAATCTATATTTTTATACTCCTATCTTCAACCATTTTTGAGCTATGCCCTCTGAAAAAACATGAAAAATTGCACTTTTCAGGCCAAAATTTGTCCTCCTCAGGAAAATCTTAAACAAATGTCCATAACTTCCACAGTTTTCGTCGCAGAAAAATTATTTTTACATCATTACGGAGCTTGACTCGTTGGCTTCGTCGAATTCTCGGGGTCAAAAATCCGTCAGACGCACCGTTTTCGAACTACGCTCCTCGGAATCTTACAAAGTCATGAATTTGCTCCTATTAAACTCCATTGTAATCTGGACGAAGAATCCTAAAAGGTCATGTGGATATAACTTGTCATCATGCCAATTGTGTGTACCTTAGGATAAAATAAAAGACATTTCTGAGTTCCTCAAAGCCTCGTGGCGCTCACGGTGAAAAAATTATTTTGATATCTGTTCCGGTTTTCTCTCAGTGGACAGTTGTTCGGGGGGTGGTCTCCAGCATTTTCCCATAGAAAACTGAAGAACAAAGTCTGTGTAACTGTAATCAACTGTCATTCTCTTACACATGCATGTAGCTCCATTGTCATGACAACCTTATCATTCATAAATCACATAAAAATACACATGTAGGACTTTCTAATGTATTTCTTACTACAAACTCATCAGGATTGTCTCTCTATCATGTCGTTGTGTCTTCTGGCTGTGTCCTAAACACCAGGATTGTCTCTGTCTGTCCTCTTGTCAACTCCTCTCCTCATAAACTGGATTTAACACCTGTGTGACCTATGATATCAGATGGTACCAGACTGGTATGATACTGGCATGGCACTGGTTCCATACTGGTACCAGACTGTCTATGGCACGTGGTACCAGACTGGTATCAGACTGGTACCAGTCTGGTATCAGACTAGTATGCCACTGGTATCAGACTGTTTACAGACTGGTGTCAGACTGGTACCAGACTGGTATTTCATTTGTTCCATACTGGTACCAAACTGGTATGGCACTGGTATTTGACTGTTAACAGACTGGTACAAAACTGCTATTCCACTGGTACCAGACTGGTACCAGACTGGTATAGCGCTGGTACCGGACTGGAGCCAAACTGGTACCAGACTGGTATCAGACTGGTAACTGACTGGAACAAAACTGGTACCAGACTGGTACCAGACTGGTATAGCAGTGGTACCAGAATGGAACCAGACTGGTATGCCACTGGCATCAGACTGACACCGGACTGGTATGCCACTGGTACCAGGCTGGTATTTCACTGGTTCTACACTGGTTCCAGACTAGTATGCCACTGGTCAGTCTGAAACCAGACTGCTATAGCACTGGTACCAGACTGGTATCAGACTGGTACCAAAATGGTATGGCACTGGTGTTGGACTGTTAAAAGACTGGTACAAAACTGGTATGCCACTGGTATCAGACTGGTACCAGACTGGTATAGCACTGGTACCAGACTGGAGCCAAACTGGTATCAGACTGGTAACTGTCTGGAACCAAACTGGTACCAGATTGACACGAGACTGGTATGCCACTGGTACCAGACTGGTATAAAACTGCTTCCACACTGGTACCAAATTGGTATGGCACTGCTACCAGACTGGTATGTCATTTTTTCCACACTGGTACCAGACTGGTATAGCACTGGTACCAGAATTGAACCATACTGGTATGCCACTGGTATCAGACTGTTAACAGACTAGTATCAGACTGGTACCAGACTGGTATTTCATTTGTTCCATACTGGTACCAAACTGGTATGGCACTGATATTCGACTGTTAACAGACTGGTACAAAACTGCTATTCCACTGGTATCAGACTGGTACCAGACTGGTATAGCACTGGTACTGGACTGGAGCCAAACTGGTACCAGACTGGTATCAGACTGGTAACTGACTGGAACCAAACTGGTACCAGACTAGTATAGCACTGGTACCAGACTGGTACAAAACTGGTATGCCACTGGTACCAGACTGGTATAGCACTGGTACCAGACTGGAGCCAAACTGGTACCAGACTGGTACCAGAATGGTATGCAACTGGTATCAGACTGGAACCAGAGTTGTATGCCCATGTTCAGTCTGAAACCAAACTGGTATAGCACTAGTTCCAGACTGGTATCAGACTGGAACCAGACTGGTATGCCACTGGTATAAGATTGGAACCAGAGTGGTATGCCACTGGTCAGTCTGAAACCAGACTGGTACAGCACTGTTACCAGACTGGTATGCCACTGGTACCAGACTGGTATTTCACTGGTTCCATACTGGTACCAGACTGGTATTGCACTGGTACCAGGCTGGAACCAGAATGGTATGCAACTGGTATCAGACTGGAACCAGAGTTGTATGCCCATGTTCAGTCTGAAACCAGACTGGTATAGCACTGGTTCCAGACTGGTATCAGACTGGAACCAAACTGGTATGGCACTGGTATTAGAGTGTCAACAGACTGGTACAAAACTGGTATGCCACTGATATCAGACTGGTACCAGACTGGTATAGCACTGGTACCAGACAGGAACCAAACTGGTTCCAGACTGGTATCAGACTCATATAGCAGTGGTACCAGAATTGAACCAGACTGGTATTTCACTGGTTCCACACTGGTTCCAGACTAGTATGCCACTGGTCAGTCTGAAACCAGACTGCTATAGCACTGGTACCAGACTGGTAACAAACTGGTATGGCACTGGTATTAGACTGTTTACAGACTGGTACAAAACTGGTATGCCACTGGTACCAGACTGGTATAGCACTGGTACCAGACTGGTATCAGACTGGTATAGCAGTGGTACCAGTAGGGAACCAGACTGGTTATGCCACTGGCATCAGACTGACACCAGACTGGTATGCCACTGGCACCAGACTTGAATTTAACTGGTTCCACACTGGTACCAGACTGGTATGGCACTGGTACCAGGCTGGAACCAGACTGGTATGCCACTGGTATAAGACTGGAACCAGAGTGGTATGCCACTGGTCAGTCTGAAACCAGACTGGTATAGCACTGTTACCAGACTGGTATGCCACTGGTACCAGACTGGTATTTCACTGGTTCCATACTGGTACCAGACTGGTATGGCACTGGTACCAGGCTGGAACCAGAATGGTATGCAACTGGTATCAGACTGGAACCAGAGTGGTATGCCCATGTTCAGTCTGAAACCAGACTGGTATAGCACTGGTGCCAGACTGGTATCAGACTGGTATAGCAGTGATACCAGAATGGAACCAGACTGTTAACAGTATGATACCAGTGGCATACCAGACTGTTATCAGGCTGGTACCAGACTGGTATGCATCTGGCATTAGACTGACCCCAGACTGGTATGCCACTGGTACCAGACTGGTATTTCACTGGTTCCACACTGGTTCCAGTCTAGTATGCCACTGGTCAGTCTGAAACCAGACTGGTATAGCACTGGTTCCAGACTGGTATCAGACTGGTACCAAACTGGTATGGCACTGGTATTAGACTGTCAACAGACTGGTACAAAACTGGTATGCCACTGATATCAGACTGGTACCAGACTGGTTTAGCACTGGTACCAGACAGGAACCAAACTGGTTCCAGACTGGTAACAGACTGGTATCAGACTCGTATAGCAGTGGTACCAGAATTAAACCAGACTGGTATGCCACTGGCATCAGACTAACACCAGACTGGTATGCCACTGGTACCAGACTGTTATTTCACTGGTTCCACACTGGTTCCAGACTAATGTGCCACTGGTCAGTCTGAAACCAGACTGGTATAGCACTGGTACCAGACTGGTATCAGACTGGTACCAAACTGGTATGGCACTGGTATTGGACTGTAAAAAGACTGGTACAAAACTGGTCTGCCACTGGTATCAGACTGGTACCAGACTGGTATAGCACTGGTACCAGACTGGAGCCAAACTGGTATCAGACTGGTAACTGACTGGAACCAAACTGGTACCAGACTGGTACGCCACTGGTACCAGACTGGTATAGAATTGGCTGGTATGAGACTGGCATGGCACTGGTTCCACACAGGTACCAGACTGGTATTTGAAGGGTCCCATACTGGTATGGCACTGGTAACAAACTGGTATGCCACTGGAACCAAACTAGTATGCCACTGGCATAACACTTGTATCAGACTGGTATGATAACAAGTATTCAGGACTGTCCTTTTTGTTTCTCCTGGTACGTCCTCAACACCAAAAATGTGTCTCTCAGTATATTGAAACACCCTTGTAAGCCTCCTTTCTCTCCTCCTTATTCCTCCTCTCCTTCCTCCCTCTGCCATCATCTCTTCTTTCTCCTCATTTGGAACCAGAACTGACATACTAACATAGACAGACGTACAGAAAGAAGGAGATAGATAGATAGATAGATAGATAGATAGATAGATAGATAGATAGATAGATAGATAGATAGATAGATAGATAGATAGATAGATAGATAGATAGATAGATAGATAGATAGATAGATAGATAGATAGATAGATAGATAGATAGATAGATAGATAGAAGATAGATAGATAGATAGATAGATAGATAGATAGATAGATAGATAGATAGATAGATAGATAGATAGATAGATAGATAGATAGATAGATAGATAGATAGATAGATAGATAGATAGATAGATAGATAGATAGATAGATAGATAGATAGATAGATAGATAGATAGATAGATAGATAGATAGATAGATAGATAGATAGATAGATAGATAGATAGATAGATAGATAGATAGATAGATAGATAGATAGATAGATAGATAGATAGATAGATAGATAGATAGATAGATAGATAGATAGATAGATAGATAGATAGATAGATAGATAGATAGATAGATAGATAGATAGATAGAAGATAGATAGATAGATAGATAGAAGATAGATAGATAGATAGATAGATAGATAGATAGATAGATAGATAGATAGATAGATAGATAGATAGAAGAAGAAGAAGAAGAAGAAGATAGATAGATAGATAGATAGATAGATAGATAGATAGATAGATAGATAGAAGAAGAAGATAGAAGAAGATAGATAGATAGATAGATAGATAGATAGATAGATAGATAGATAGATAGATAGATAGATAGATAGATAGATAGATAGATAGATAGAAGAAGAAGAAGAAGAAGAAGAAGAAGAAGAAGAAGAGAGAGAGAAAAAAAAAAAAAAAAAAAAAAAAAAAAAAAAAAAAAAAAAAAAAAAAAAAAAAAAAAAAAAAGTAGAGAGAAAAAAAAAAAAAAAAAAAAAAAAAAAAAAAAAAGAAAAGAAGATAGATAGATTTATCCTGCTCAGTTAAACCATTTCCATTAAAATGGTGTCCACTTCTTTAAAAGAATCAGAGACAAGTTCATATCTTAGTCATGGTAAATCTGAGAATTACAAATGAAACATCTCTAGAAAGATTATTTCCTGCGCTTTCTATGACATCAAGTCCGACGTCACTTTCAAACCGGAAGTGGGCGGGGCCTCAAAAAGAAACAAATAAGGTCATGTATCTCTGTGATGGTAGCTCCAAAATTATGAAACTGATATCACTAGAAAGGTTGTTTTCTGCTCTTTCTGATGACATCAAGTCTGACGTCACTTTTAAACCGGAAGTGGGCGGGGCCTCATAAATAAAAAATCATGTATCTCTGTGATGGTAGCTTCGAAAATTATGAAACTAATGTCACTAGAAAGGTTTTTTTCTGCTCTTTGCGATGACATCATGTCCGACGTCACTTTCAAACCGGAAGTGGGCGGGGCCTTAAAAAAGAAACAAATAAATTAATGTATCTCTGTGATTGTAGCTCTGAAAATTATAAAACTGATATCACTAGAAAGGTTGTTTTCTGCTCTTTCAGATGACATCAAGTCCGACGTCACTTTCAAACCCAGTAGGCGTGGCCTTAAAAAGAAACAAATAAATTCATGTATCTCTGTGATAGCTCTGAAAATTATGAAACTAATATCACTACAAAGGGATATTCTGCTCTTTCTGATGACATCAAGTCTGACGCACTTTCAAACCGGAAGTGGGCGAGGCCTTAAAAAGAAACAAAGAAATTAATGTATCTCTGTGGTGGTAGCTCCAAAAAAGATAATATTAATATCACTACAAAGGTTTTTAGATGCTCTTTCTATTGAAATTAAGTCTTGGTATCAAACTGAGCTGGAGGGATTCAATTCAGCTCTGATTAAGCTGTCTTCGGGCTATTTCCATGCAGTTTTAATGTTGCAGTACTTTTAATGTTGCCTTCAACCTTAAACTGATTTTAGTTCAGGCTTCCATGAGGTCTCTTCCGCCATCTTTTCCTATCTTTAGCTCGTTAAACCTTTTTTCAAAGCATTTTCAAATATTTAAAGCCATTTTAAACTATTTTAAGCCAAATTCAACAATCATTCATCTGTTTGATCCATCTTCAGCTCTGTTTTAACATTTTATTTCTATGTATTCAACTTCTTCAGCCTTATGCTTCAAATTCTTCAACTTCTCCAACTTCTTCAGCCTTATGCTTCAACATCTTCAGCTTATAAGCATTACAGTTCAACTTCTTCAACTTCTTTAGCCTTTGAGCAATATAGTTTAACTTCTTAAACATTTCAGTTCAACGTCTTCAACTTCTTTAGCCTTTGAGCATTATAGTTTAACTTCTTAAAGCATTTCAGTTCAGCGATTTCAGCATTAACGCATTCACACCAGTTGTTACGGAGTAACAACTTTTTCTAATGGAACTTTGAGATCTTTGAAGGAAGGTCAGCTTGATGGATCCATCCTCTGCTCAAATTCCTCTTGTTTACAGTCTTCAACCAGTTAAAATAAGAAGAAACTGACTATTTTCTCATAGAGAAATGGACTTTGGAAATAAGTGATGATGATAACACCACCACCACAAATAGCAATAATGAAAAATAGAAAAGAATACATTTAAAAAAGCTTATTTTGGACACTTATCGTTAACCAGCCATTGTTTCCCCCCTTTGGAATAACCATTAATGACAAATTACTCCCTTCGAAATCACGAAAAACTTCTTTCTAGACAACGAATACCATATTGGTTATTTCTAACATTAATAAGTTACAAATAACATCAGTTCACCTAACCAGTATCAACTACGAGTTACAAACAATTACCAACTCTTGCTAGCAGCTGACGCTAACCAGCTGGCTGTTTAACGGGTTAGCTACATCAGAACTTAGTAACGACTGAGTCGTATTTTCTGTTACACATGCGTTGCTTACCACTCAATACGCAGAGATATTTAAAAATGTAATCCCAAACCATTAGTGTTTGCGAAATGATGCCTTTGCCCGAGTTTGTTGTTAACCCTTCTTTCAGGCTGTCATAACGTAGCTAACAGCTGTGAAGTTCTTCTTCGTCCATTCAATTGCGACCAATATTTATGGTCAAAAATTAATATCGCCCCCTGGTGATCCTTTAAAACAACTTCTGGACTGTTTTCTAGGCCCCAAATCTTCTACATTTCCAATAAAAAACATGATTTTTTTTTTTTAAGGTCTCATATAAATATTTTATTTTCATCTCTACCATGGTTTCAGATCAGAGATTTTTGCTTTTTTTAATTGCATGCCCTAAAAAATGTAGATAACCTTTTATACATCCATTCCATATTTAAGTAGCTGACAGGGGGAATCCTTCAGACCCGGGGGGCCCATGTCCAGTCCTCTAGAGCTTCTATCCTGCATTCCAACACACCTGTATCAAATGCATGGCTCGTTACCAGACCTCTGCAGAGCTGAATGACATACGCAGAAGGGGATTAACCATTTGATTCAGGTGTGCTGGAGAGGGTATACTTTAAAAATTTCAGGACAGTATCTCTCAAGGATCGGACTGGGGCAGCCCTGCTTTAGACTTTACACCATCATGGAAGTTATCTCTGCAAACACATTAAACTGGGCATTCACTCAGTGAATGGGATTTAAGGGGTCTACTTAAGATTGAGTGGTTCAGGGAACCAGAGCCAGGAAATAAAATATTTTGATTCAGAGATGTTTAGTCTTGTAGACTTAGGGAAAAACAGGGTTCTTAATTTAAGATCCAAAACATATTTCATAAACCAGTTTATTTGATCCATCTAAATAGGTAAAAAAAAAAAAAAAAAAAAAAAAAAGACTTTTTACGAGCCACTTTTAATAGCGACTTGTACTCAAAGGCGAATCTACTGTCTGAGATGGTTTTTAATGAATAGACAGTTTCAGTAAAATTATTTTGGACAGCATCTCTTTAGTCAAAACAAGTACCACCACAAAGAGCCATGATACTGCCAAGTCAACCTCTTTCGCAAATCACTGTCTTTTATTTGCTTTGTGCAGACAACTCCGCTCAAAGAGTTGCAGAGCTTCCCTCACCCAGTTTTAGAAAGCAATTTCTCCTCTGAAGTTATTTTTGTTCATGTGTAACTTCAGAACTAGCTACCAACTAAGGACCACTACCGAATATGGCGGACTGGAAGCAGTAGACAATGTTTACAGAGCAGATCTCACTTGTGAAAATTTGCAATTTCTGACCCAAACAAAGCATATCTCTTCGGCAACAATTGAGGTGGTTTTGGTCAAAGTTTCGAAAGACCCAAATTTCACCCAATATGAGGAAAAATTGGATTTAATACAATGACATGACCAATTTATTAAAGTAAAGCATCTTTAGACTGACACAGGAGTGTAAAAGAAGACCTGAGTTTTTCCTCACTCCTTAGAGCATCAGTTTAGTTTAGACACTACAAGACCTCCTTTAAGACCGGTCAAATCACAGCAGAAAAGAAGGCTGCACACATGCCGGCTATTTCAACGTAAACTGCAGTATGGAGGTTAAAATGAATAGAGAGTGAAGACCTGACGTGGCACGGCAAAGGTATGGATCCTAAATCTAAGTGCAGTGGAGAAAAAAAAAAAATTACAGAATCATTCTTCATGAAAGCCCTCCCAATAAAAGACTATACAAACATATTGTACATTATGACAAGTTAGATTATAGCTCAGGTTTACCTTTGTACAACTTCATACATACATCTTCCTTTTAGCTCTTTAAGGTCTGTACACCTTGTGTACAAAATAATACATGCCGTTCAGAATTAACTGTGAACAAAGGAAAAATACAAGTTTAATTTAATGTAACTAAACAGCGTAACAACAGAGCCTTTTACTGTAGTGAGTAACATGAGGTTCTGGAAAAAGCAGCAGAGACACCAGCTTTGTCTGCCAGAAACAAATACACACAGAGGATGATCCAGACTCAAATCAAAACAAAAGAATGACTGTGCTCCTTGTGCCAGCCTTGAACTGGACTAACAAAATGAGTGATCAAAGAAATAATATTGATGGATACATAATAGCGGGGATATTCATATTTATAAATGTGCATGAAAGGAGGATTCAGTGGCGTCTCATTTTAATTTTGCGCCCTGAACTCTCCCGGTGTTTGTCGTCATCTTGACCACGCTTCCAGTAGTTCTCTGAAGCAACGCTGTGATGACGATGACGAGAGAACGAAGGATGTCTGTTCTCCTCTTTGTCCATCTCCAGAACCCTCGGCCTGTTGGTGGAAAGTTTTGTTTATTACATGCAAACTGATTAAAGTTTCAGCTATTGTCTCCATACTAACATTTCTACATTAATCTCTCAAGTATCTGTTACCCCAGAACAGTCCATATGATACAGAATACAACCATGTGGTGTACGCTTCTTCACGGTGATATTAAAATATGAACATCCTGTTTCTCTTTTTAACTTTGTAAACCTGCTTCAGAGGGAGCATCAGAATGTATTCACTTCTGATGATACAATTTTTATTACATCACATAACCTCAGCAGCAGTTATTTATAAATTATGAGAACTGTTAAACTTATAAACTTATTTTTGGCAGAAAATGTCAACATTCATGGGAAAACCGCACACGAAGAGTTAGGATCAAAGTTATATTCTGGTCTTTTAAATCGAGTCAATGTCACATTCACTTAGTGTTCTGTACTTTAGATCAATAACACAAAAAACTGATCAGCTTTCTTTTCTTTAAGACAATAAAGAGGCCAAATTTTCTAACAGAGATAAAAATGTAGATTATTTAGTTTGCTCCTAAACACTTCACATTTTCTCTTCTAAACATTTTTTAAGTTAACTTCAAATTTGCAAGAGTAAGATGAAAACTGCTCGTGTATCACACTTCTGACAGCTATGACATCCTCCTCCATTTCTACCTGCTCCTGTTGATCCTTTGTTTTGAATCTCATCATCACCCATTTTGTGTTTAGTTTGGATCTGTGGTAAAAGTTGATTGTATCTGTATATGCATACCTGTGAGCAGCGTCAGGATCTGCTTTGCGATGAGAGCGCTTAGCTTTTAACGGAGCTGGCCTCTCTGCAGGAGAAGATCTTAAAGGTCTTTCAGAGTCCAGTCGAGGTGCATCAGGTCTGGTCCTGGCGAAAAGAAATAGGAGAACAAGTAGAAAGACAACAATAAGAGGCAGATTTAACTAATGGCGGTTACTGTAATAGCAAGCTGACTCACTTTCTGAGGATGATCACTGCACGCCGTTCCTTGATATCCTGGGGTCTAATGCAGTGAGTAATGTCATCAGCAGCATAGCCACTGAGAGGGGGAAAGAAAGACTTTGAGCAATCACAACTTTAGGCCTGCACAACAGCATAAAAAGTAGTCAAGGCGTGTTGTTGAGAGTCACCTGAGTACTGTGACGCTCCCTCTCCTCACAGGCAGGACAAACACAGGCTCGGACACCCGGATTGGTTTGAACTGGAAGCGGCAGCCAAAGCAGAGTGCGCTGTCACTGAAGAAGGACACTGAGACGATGGGTCGTGCAAAGATGTGCAGAGGATCTACATGCGACACTATGCAGCCACCTGGTTGATAATCGTTGATGACTGCACTGTTGACAAACCCTTCCGGGATCACACCGTTAGACACCAGCCGCTTGATCACCAACTCATGCACCCAGCTTGGGATCTCGTCCACCTCTCCTTTGCGGTACAGCCGTTCCTGACCCGGTCCTCGCTTCTCCAGCTGGGCTCCATATGTGTAACCCTCCCCGAAGAAGTATTTATTGCGGAGGGGTGCCCTGTCCACGGTGTGTTCACGGTAATGTCCAGCATCTCCTTTGGCAACCACCTCGTCTATTTTTTCCTCGATGCGGGCGCACTCCTCCGGACTAAAGATGCTCTTCTGCTGGATGCTGCTCTTCACCCGACGGGCCTCCTGTTCCCGGAGCTCCGCGCTGTCATCGCTATGCTCGTATTCCTCGTCATCGGACTCCCGATACTTTCGTTTTCTGCCTTTCCCGCTGCCGTTACTGGTCCTGTCCACGTATTTATTTTTATAGTCGTCTCTGTGCGGAGTCATAGACTTCAGCTTTTCCCTCAGGTCAGAGTATCCGCTAGCTGCCATGTCAGCCAAAACAATATGACCGCTGTGCTATAAAGTGGGCTCCTAGCTAACAGAAAGCATGCATCAGCGCTGTATTTCAGCGCCGGTTGAACAGTCCGTTTAAAATGAACAGGTAGAATGTCAAAAGATGGAAATAACTCAAAGTGTTCACCGACTCTCACACAGAAACGTAAAGCGCACAAAAAAGCTAATATACGGCGTGCTAGGTTCCTCCACCCCGTCCAAACATTGAAGTGGTACTCTGGCGTAATACCTGGTAGTCCGCAGATATTATCCGAAGCTTACGAAAACCAGAACTGTAAATAAACACTGCGTCGACACCACACCACGCTGTGCCAAGCCAGCGAAGAGATGAGCGTTGTTAGCTGAGCTGCTAGGCTACCAGCTAGCTAGTTAGCTCAACTAGCCTGGCTTGGCTAGTCTGTCGCCGCCTGGAAATACTGACAAACCACGCAGCAACATTTCACATGTCACCGCCAAATTCCCGACGTGCACGATCCAGAGATGTTTCTACCCTCGCTCTAACTCCAAATATCCAAGAAGTACATTTCTTTATATCGATAAAAAACGCTTAGCTGCGGTTAGTTTTACACCTTCACCACCACACTCCAAGAACAAACCTGAAAATAAACTCGTGTAACCTGCCGGGAATCTGCGCATGCTCAGTGACTTGTAAGTTTGTGGGAGGGGCTAAATCCGTTTTGGGCTCGCTAAGGACCTGCTTCAGTCCGCCGCTGCTAATTTTGTATCACTGTCATCTCATTTACGCTCATGAGGTTTAGTTTTCAGCTAAGCAACTCAGGTGATTTTTATTGTGATGCTCCCAACTGAGCAAATGCTTAGCCTCTCTAACACTCTAATAATACGGGACCCTTTGAAAATTAACTTTGAAATGCTGTGAAATAAAAACAAACAATAACAAAATACAGCCAGTGGTGGTTAAAAAAAGAAAAAAAAATGATCAATTTTCTTAAATGAAGGTACCAGTACATCACAAATTGTTTGCATGAAAAATCCTTCCTACCATATTTGCTACCACAGCAAACAGGTTGGTTTGGGGCACATCTAATTCCAATCATATACCCATCTAGTCAAACAGAATTGTGGACCACTGTGGAAAATTAAGACCAAATTTACCAGCCCCAACTTCAGTTTCCCAAGAGTGCCCCAAATATCAGACCAGACCAGACCCATCTGGTCCCACAGGTGTGTTTGGTGGATGTTGTAGATCATGCCAGTTTTTACTACTTGTTCAGTTTTATACAGATTAATAATCTATTAAAATAAAAAAAAAAAAAATTAATAATGGAAAAAAATTGATGCACAAACATTTTCTGGACTTTCTCCTAATCTTTAATTTCTTATAAATATTTCTAACACTTAATCACTTAACTAAAATGCAATTTATGAAAGGTTTACGGGCACAAGCAACTGCTGAGTAGGCTGCATAACTAGCAGACATAAACATGATCCCACTGTACACTCCACTGCTTTTTGTAATAGAGAAGCTAAAAGGATTGGAAGGCATCAGTTTAATCTTACACTGTGTTGTATGTTAATTACTCATCCTTCATTCAGTGTAAAATCTTTATCTCAAAACAAACTAGCAAATGAATCTGTTAAAAATGTTTTTTTTTTCATCTATTTTTGTGGCTGTACATTAGATAATACACTAAAGAAATATATTTAAGCGCATTATGTTGATTTGGCAAGAGTAGCTGCAAATGGGTGAGTGGATTAAATACAATATTATCTAGTTAATTAAGATATTCTTAAAGTGAAGAAACTACGTAAAATGTCATTTGCTGAAACATATTTTAGCTCAACTTTCACATACACAAATATTAGTACTATTTGTTAGTTTTTTTTTTCTTTAACATAAATCAGTGCCTAAAAAAGGCATCAGTGGACAAAAAATGAACATGTTATTTTATAGGATAAACATCTTCTATATAAATATAAAAGGAATACATTTACTTCCTTATTTGTCTTTTTTATTGTTTTTAACTTGACAAACTGAGTCATGAATGCTTACAATATTTCTTAAAATCTTCATTATTATGATACATTTTTTTCTTAAAAAAATAAGTACAACTATTGTTTGCATCATAATTTACAGTCAACCATAGTAATAACATAATAATAATTTTAAAAAAAAACATGGTAGCAATCAGTTACAAAATGTGCTAATGACAAAGACAAAGTTCAACAGCTTCTGTGTAGATTAAACATCAAGCATTAAGTGCAACCATCAAACCTTAAGAACTGCATTGGAACGTCCAGATTTTTCTGGGCTTCAGTTTGTTTAAAAAATGCACAACAATAATCCAGCAAATATTGGAGTGACTTCATGGAGTGCTTATTTCACATGTTATTGTTTTTGAGCGACAACGAGCAACGATGAGAAAGTGAAGAGGTAGTCTGAGTTTACAGGTTCCATACAGAAGTGCAGAAAGGTTTGTGCATAGTGTTACAGCATTGTGATTTCGCTGGGTGGCAGAGTGAGCCTCTTCTCCCGCACAGACATCATGTTTTCCACCTGCATTGCAACGACTCGACACAGCTCCAGGCCCTGTGGACAAACAGAGACATCATCAGCACCGAGTTCCTGTACAGATGAACAATGTTGTCTCTGCCTTGCTGTCATACCTGCTCCAGCTGCAGCTGAACGACACGCTGTGTGTTTGTGTCTCCCAAAGTGAGGTCAACATATGGGTAACTGGTTCCAGTGGTGGGTCTCTGTGTGCGGCTGGACTGCACCTCCACCAGGGGGACCACTGCCATCAACTCCTGTACCACAGAGACCAAACTTTACAGCATCCAAAAGACAGTAAAACTCTGCCGCAGAGCTCATTCCCGTCCACCTTATGAGTCACACATGGACCGAGAATGAATGTGTGTGATTTCTTACATGAGTAGTTTTGTGCAGGAAGTGCAGACCATGTTGATTGACAGCAAGAATACAGGGAGCATAGAAGGTGGTAGAGCTGCTGCTGTGGATGTAGAAAAACGAGGAGCCGAACATGGGGAATGCGCTGACCAGCCCTAAACACACACAATGTTTAACAAAAAGATATCATTTGTCACATCTTTTATTCCTTGCTACATATTAAAGCAATATTACACGAGAAGGAATGATGTGCTTGTTTTCTATCGACAGGTGATCTTACCCAGAAACTGTGCTCTGGCCTGGTGTGGGTTCAGGGCCTGTACTTGCTGCATGTGCTGTGTCACCATGGTAACCCACTGCTGTGGTGGCTGCTTCTTGAAAAGAGGCGTGGCGATGTACTCTGATAATTCGTGTCTTGAGGAGAGGAGCATAAGCCCAGTTTCAGATAAACAGAAGTCTGCTTCACCCTGTGATTTCCAACATTTCTTAAAACCATTTTACACAACTCAGTGAGCTGTTCTGCTCTGCTCTTTTCTCTATGTGTGGGAGGAAAGTGACAGTGATAACAGCAAGAGCAAGAGTTTTCACAGCCAAGACAGAAAGAATGAAAAACAATTCGGTCACACCCTTTAAACACAACTGGTGACTTTGCTTTTTTTCTGAGCCTGTGTTTACTGTGCCTGAGCCTGTGTGGACAGGGACAATTTCCTACTTTGTCATTCTTTAAATCTGGGAGATAATGTGAGTTCTCCTCATGATTTTCTAATAAACCTTTAGCAGATTCTCCTTCTTGTACTTTCTGTTATTTAATCTGAATTGTTGTTATTTTTATGTGATAACTGGGACAAGAGAGTTTGGTGATTTTACACAAATACAACTATGAAGATAAACATCCAACTGACTCAAAACTTTGGTTGAAAAACAAAAAACCAACAGACCCCCTTTGGACCAAAACTAGTTGTCATAACTGTAAATACTCCAGACTTACAGATCAATTTAGCTGAAATATTGTATATATACACAATAGAGATTTTTAGCTATAAAATATAGTATAGCTAAAATCTTGAGTAATCATATGAAAAACCACTGAAAAGTTATAAGAATTCGGTTAAAGACTCTTCTGAAGTGAATAAAATAGTATTATTAGTATAAGTGTGACCATAAGGTGGCAGTGCTGAATTACTAGTAATTGTAATTCAGTAGAAGTAGTTGTTCTAACTAGAAACAAACCTTGAGGAGGACAAAATTAAAACAACAGCTGTGGACATCCACATTAGAAAAAGAATGAAGATGGTTTCTCTTCAGGAATTACTTTAAATTTTGAGATATCCTCAGATGTGGGGTTCTGAGAAAATGTCTGGTAAACATCTGTCGTGAGCTGAAGTCTGGTCGTCCTCTAATCAAGAAAAACCCATTTCCTGGGAATGGATCAACTTTATTTTTATTTTTTTTTAGCATTTAGGGAATATAATATGAAATTAAAATAATAAACAGTTATGGAAGTTTAAGAAAATATTGTTTAACATAAGAGCAAAGTCAGTTATCAAAAACAAAAATGTGTTTATTTCATGTATCTAGTTTCTTTAGAGGCTGATAAAAGTTTTAGTAAATCATTATAAACTTACCAGAAAATCTTCAGGCTTTAGAGTTATTTTTTTCTTAAACAAAACTAAGCAAAGATTAGATATTATCAGAAGAATCCACCACTCAGGTGGATGGGTCTTTGATATGACTGTTCTCTATGTAAATGTGTTTCTGAGGACTGATGGAACATGTTCTGCTTTTTTTCCCTTTCATTTTTTAAAACTATTTTTATTTTATTCAATTGAACTTCTAATATGCATTTTCTTAACTAAACAAAATGAGACCAGTCTAGATTGGAATGTGCAAACGCTACGTTGTGTTTGTGTTGCCACTGTTTTCTCACATGCTAGGGATGAAGATGATGTCTTTGGCTCTGTGCTGCAAAGCTGCCAGCTTGGAGATTTGGTGGAATTGTTGATCGCTTACTTTTCCATGTGGAAGAACATTCAGTAAACCTTTTCGATAGTCTGGGAGGATCTAAACATTTACACAGACAGTGTTATACACACAAACCCATGTGAGCAACAGACAAAAGGTGCGTGCAGTATGTGAAGCATCCCGTGCCGTACCTGGTTATACTGCATGGCCACACAGAGGTCATTCTCAAACTTAAGTGGCTGAGTCCAAACGACTCGTCGAAACCAGAGGCTGTAGTTGGTGTCGACTACCTCTGCCTCTGTGGCTACATCCAGGATATACTCGTGCTTATTCAAAGGACGCACATTCTGACCTGAATCAAGCACATGTGATGATTTTACTGTACAAAGACATGTAATTCATGAGGGACTTATTAATCTAACTGCAACCTAAAAACTAGTCAATTTACTGACAAACACTCTCAAATGTCACATTATTACTGTTTATTCACATGCTGCGTGACCTGCTGTGCCTCACATGAATGGGAACAGCTGCCAGCTGTTATCATGTGGAGATATTTAACAATGGAACAAGCTCCTAATCTGTTTTACTAAAACAGATTAGCAGCTTGGAAGCATTTTGTTCATTAGACAGAACAGAAAACATAAGAAACGACTCTTTTGCTGTGTTTGCACTGTTATTCTACAGTGAGGGGTTGTTGTTGCTGTGGTGTTCAAAGCTTAACATGATTTACACCACTGAATCGTGGAGCTTTGTGCTTTTAAATGAAGCCATGGCTTTCAAGAAATAAGGGTGGTATTTTGAGTTGGCTCCTGTTTGATCTGGTGGTTGATGCTAAAGTGGATAAAAAATAAAAAAAACTCAGTAACTGGACAAATCTGAGAGTTTATGCTTCATTTGATCTGGCAGAATGCATCTGGCCTTCTTCCTTTCAAGCAGATTTCCAAAAGGCTTGTCCAGCCAGGCCTGTGACTACTGTTTGTCCAACAAGGGGCAGTATTGATATGAGAAACTGCACAGACGGAGCTCCATTGAGCCATGTCATTCAGCACTTTATCTTATGTTTCACTGCTGTGATTGGAGGTCTATCAGTTGCACTCAGAGGCATTTTTGCTTTGCATCCATTAACAAAACTCCTTTAAATATAAAACTGCTGTGAGGATGCAAGAACAGATGGGGAAAAAAACTACAAAAGTGTGTCTATTTTATGAGTACTTCAGAGGGAAAAACTAATGTTGGAGCTGTAAAAACAGACTGATTAAGCAGGGGCTTTAATATGAGGAAAATAAATGATATCTAAAATGCTTAAGCATTTTAAATATGCTTAAGCATACTGTTTTTTAAATGCAAACTGTTTTTTAAATGAAGTGACCATTCAGGATGGCAGCATATGTTGCACATGTTGCTCCATCTTTTATCTTCCATTCAACATTAATGGTTCCTTTGCAGATGTAAAACTTCAAATTCACGTTCACTAATTAATGCTGCTTCCATTTCCAAAAAGAATTCAAATGAGTCGGTGCAGTGGAAAATTCAATTGATTATTTTTGTTTTTAATCATTTTGCCTCAGTCAATTGTAAAGGAGTTTGGGCTCATAGAAAGGAAGAGAATCTCTGGATTTTTTTTTTTATTTCTACATTTTTTTCTTCGCATGGTGAAGTTCAAACTTTCCTTTAAATCCCCCAAATCTACAGACCATTAGAGTATTCTGAAGGACTGAAGATAATTCATATTAGTTTTCAGGTTTTGTTCCTCAAATACACAGAATGATAATGATATTATGCATCATTGACATTTTCTGTAATATTAAATTTTTATGATAGAAAAAATTACTCCATTTGGCATCACAGCCCTTGACAGAGTGGTGAACCTATTGCCTCCATCCAGGCCTTTTTGACATAATGTTGTAAGTATTAAATTCATATTGAGCACATGCTTGACAAAATCCAGTAAATTTAAGTAAATCTATCATCTTGAACAACTGATATGTTGTCTTTGTAATATTTTTAACTAAAGAACTTTATGTGCTTCACAATATCACAAACTGTGGAAACTAAATCGTTAAAGTATGCACAAAATCCAAATAAATGCTATATACAACTTAGTATGATGAAAAAAGTCATTAATTTTTCTCATGGTGTTACAGTATGTTTATTGAACATACTGTGTATGAGACATAAAAAGTTGATATTGAAGTATATCTTATCATTTTGCAATGATGCTATGGCTAAAAAACATGAGTATCTTTCTCCCTCAGTCTAATATGTGATCTGTGTGTGGATCTGCTTCATTGACAATGACAAGACTGGCTTCATGCATGAATACAATCATTAATGTACGTATATGTGTGTCTGTGTGTAACTGAAAGAACAAGGCAACTGTGAGCACACCTCTGTTAGTCACTAAAAATACGGCATATTCCTCCATGGCATCCATTCTATGTAAACCCATCTCATAACACAGCTCCTCTATCACCTCCAGGGCAACCTGAAAAACATGACACCAACACAGATAGGCAAGTTCATCACAACCTCCTCACACCTTTGCATCACAGTGATAGTGAACTGCCAGCAGTAGATGAAGACTTACGGAGCAAGTTTTGATCTTCACGTGACGTTCAATGCCTCCAGGGAAGAGAAAGAGCTGACGTTTCGAACTACGTCCCGCCTGAAAATGCACAGTCACACTCTCATGTAGTATACGCTGTACACACACTGTACTGTGTACTCAGTTTTCAGAACTGAAACCGCTTTGAGGCTGGACAGCATTTTATTTTCTGTCCACAGATGCTATTTATGATACATTTACACAAAATATATGCTAAGGATATGATAAAATGTTAAGGATAAATATGTTTTTTTAAAATCATCAACACATACCACAGAAACAGTAAAAACTACTGTTTGTCACATATCAAGTTTTTACCTCCCTGTTGTCTCTGTGGAATTCAACTTAAAGGTTAAATACGGAACATTTTTATTAAAAGCTATATTTAAAAAACAAACAAACAAACAAACAAAAAACTCCATGAGGGGTTTCGAGGAGTGCAGAATGAAAGTACAGCATTTTCTTAAAAAGTTATATTTAGCTTGAAAATAAATAAAACAAATTTTAACGGGTTTGACAATGGCATTATGTTTACATCTACAAGCCAATACAAGCCGCCATTGCAGGTTGCCACGATCTCTGTGTGGCAATGGTATGTTTGGCACAGTTAGGCTGGCACAGGGAAAAATGGTGGAGTCGGCAAGTCAAGCAGCTGCTTTAAAATTCCCGTGATACTACTGTCCGTCTCAGAAGAGGAGTGGCCTGAGAAGCGCAAAAGCTGGAGTAAATTTAGGTGAAAACTACACTAGATGGACCCACATAAACATTTTCCACGGCATCAAAACGCAGAGATGGCGACTTTTCTCCTGGATCAGTAAGCTAACTCGCTCACTAGTGTGTCTAACATTAGCTGTCAGTTATAAAACTTATAACTTTTATAACTTTAACAGTTATAAAAACTCCTCTGCAGTACGTCTTGGACATGTTGCAGGCTGCTGGACATTGATGTATCGGCAGCGAGCCTGGCAACCAAACGGCTGGAGTTGTTTTTCTGCCGTTGCAACTACAACTTAGACACACGTGATGTCGCTGTTCTGTCCGCATATCCAACCTTTAAAGCTCACTGGTTCATAAATAAATGCAAAAGTGACTTCAGCAAGGAATAATTGCTAAAATGATCGTGATGAGTTTGTTTTTTGTTATTGCTGAATTAAGAGAAAACTCCATAGTTGGGGATTATTTTTGGGCTATATTCCCCAGGAATGTGCCATCCACTGGAAAGCAACAACTTAGTTGCGTGTTTGTAATAAACATTGAGAAGGTCTGGGACTGAAAGAAAAACTGCATCAGGGTTTTTCTAGATAGATACCCTCTGGTTGAATCAGATCTCTGTTGGTCTTTTCATTACATGTGTTGACCAGAACAAACAGAATATGACCTGTATTACATAAAATTAGGCCCGCAGCTCATAATAATTATAGCTGGATGGCATTACATAATTAAAGTCAAAGCAAACCTCATTGTTATTCAAGACCAAAAAGTTGGTGGTGGAGTTTTGTGTTCATTTGTGAAAAAATACCATGAAAACATTAAACCTTTAGCACATACACATAAAATCTTTTTTTTTTATACTTTTCTCTATGAAGATACTCCTTAAATTTCACAAGTGGTTTTGTCAAAGAGTCCAATCGTCTCCTTTTAGTCTGGTCTGTCTTCCAATCAAATTTTCCTCAGTTGCAAATATTTAAGTGAAACATTTTCCACTTGAAAGGTCCATTTCCTCATCAATTTGGACCTTCATAAAGATGGCCTCACACCATCTTCAAGCATTTATTAACATGCAGAATTAGTCATTTAAGCCTATATACTCATTTGAAAAATTTGTTTCAATTCTTTATCCCATTAAGGCTTGAATTTATTTACAATTACATAAAAACAGAATAAACACAGGCAAAAAAATCAGGGAAAAATGAAGAAGAATAAAATAAAATGTAATTACATATCAAATAAATTAATAATTAATATAGAAAGATAAATAATAAATTATAGGAAAGTGAAGACATACAGTTGTGCGAAAAAGTGTTTACCCCCTTCCCGGTTTCTTATTTTTTTCCATGTTTGTCACACTTAAATGTTTCAGAGCAAACAAATTCAAATGTGAGACAAAGATAACACAAGTAAACACAAAATGCAGTTTTGAAATTCAGATTTTTATTAGTAAGGGGGAAAAAAAATCCAAACCCACATGGCCCTGTCTGAAAAAGTGATTGCCCCTAAACCTATTAACTGATTGGGCCAACCTTAAACAGCAACAACTGCAATCAAGCGTTTGTGATAACTGGTACTGAGTCTTCTACAGCGCTGTGGAGGAATTTTGTTCCACTCATCTTTGCAGAATTGTTGTGATTCATCCACATTGGAGGGTTTTTTCCAGCATGAACTGCCTTTTTTAAGGTCATGCCACAGCATCTCAATCAGATTCAGGTGGGGACTTTAACTAGGCCACTCCAAAGTCTTCATTTTGTTTTTCTTAAGCCATTCAGAGGTGGACTTGCTGGTGTGTTCTGGATCATTGTCCTGCTGCAGAACCCAAGTGCGCTTCAGCCTGAGGTCACTAACAGATGGCCGGACATTCTCCTTCAGGATTTTTTGGTAGACAGCAGAATTCATGGTTCCATTTACCACAGCAAGTCTTCCAGGTCCTGAAGCAGCAAAACAGCCCCAGACCATCACACAACTACCACCATATTTTACCGTTGGTATGATGTTCCTTTTCTGAAATGCCGTGTTACTTTTACGCCAGATGTAATGGGACCTACACCTTCCAAAAAGTTCAACTTTTGTCTTTTCAGTCCACAGTCTTTTCCCAAAAGTCTTGGGGATGATCAAGATGCTTTCTGGCAAAAATGAGACGAGCCTTTATGTTCTTTTTGGTCAGCAGTGGTTTTGGTCTTGGAACTCTGCCATGCAGGCCATTTTTGCCCAGTCTCTTTCTTAGGCCTGGGATATACTTGCTGTGGACGCAAACGTTCACGCAAGCGGTCTGCGTCGTCTGTGAATATACTTGCTGCAGCACTTCGCGGCCGAAACGCTCAATACCGGAGGCCACCGCTAGGAGGAGTACACAGCACTTCATGAGAATGTAAAAAGGTCAGTCTGCCGGTCAGATTGTTTTTCCGGGGCATACGTGAACGACCCAGGTGTATGTGGAAAATAGACAATGTTATTGCTCTCGAAGAAGAAACGATCATTTTACTTTTGCTACTGCGAAAGAAAAAGAGGTCGCTGTGCAACGGGGAGGAAATATCATATAAGTGTCTGTAGTTTCGGACCAGGTCCGAGAGACGCTCTTCAAAACTACTCGCCGACGCCATTGTGTTCGCCATTGTGTTTACCTCTGACCTCGTGTTCACGCTTTTTGTACGCACGAGCACCTCTAGCGTTCAAGTCAATATTGCACCACGCGCATGCGGCACGTTACCTCGCGTCAACGCGAGCGACCTACGTGCCGTAGGTATGCTGGGAGCGCGTGGGCGCCATGATGCGTACGCGGACGCGTCGCCAACAGCAAGTATATCCCAGGCCTTATGGTGGAGTCATGAACACTGACCTAAATTGAGGCAAGTGAGGCCTGCAGTTCTTGGATGTTGTTCTGGGGTCTTTTTTGACCTCTTGGATAAGTCACCGCTGTGCTCTTCGGGTAATTTTGGTCAGTTGGCCACTCCTACGAAGGTTCACCACTGTTCCATGTTTTCATCATTTGTGGATGATGGCTCTCACTGTGGTTCGCTGGAGTCCCAAAGCTTTAGAAACGGCTTTGGAACCTTTTCCAGCCTGATAGATCTCAATTACTTTGTTTCCCATTTTTTCCTGAATTTCTTTGGATCGCAGCATGATGTCTAACTTTTGAGGATCTTTTGGTCGACTTAACTTCGTCAGGCAGGTCCTATCAGGCAGTGATTTGTTTAATGGGAACAGGTGTGGCAGTAATGAGGCTTGGGTGTGGCTAGAGAAATGGAATTCAGCTTTCCAAAGATGTGATAAACCACAGTTAATTTATGTTTTAATGCTATCTAATGGCAATCACTTTTTCATACAGGGCCATGAAGGTTTGGCCCCCCCCCACACTAATAAAAATCCTTATTTAAAAACTGCATTTTCTGTTTATTTGTGTTATCTTTGTCTCACATCTAAATTTTTTTGATGATCTGAAACATGTAAGTATGACAGACATGCAAAAAAAAAAAAAAAGAAATCAAGAAAGGGGCAAAGACTTTTTCACACAACTGTATACAAGACTCAATAAAAGCAATAATTAATATAAAAAGCCAAAAGAGGTTTGTCACAAATTTGCATCACCAGACATCAAGGAGTTAACGGTTATTTGGGACTGCTAGGGACGTTTTTCCAGGTAAAGCTCCTTTTTGAAAAGTGTATTCTTGGGATGAATTTACAGGGGCCCGGTAAAATACAGCTCTCGCTACATGAAGATGTTGTTTTGTATAATGTTTTATTGTAGATAAATTGCAGATCAGTTTTTCCAGTCTCAAAGACTTCTGCAATCTTTTTGGATATCCTAAGAGAGCTTTTCACATCTTGGGATGGTGCTCTTGTCAACATCAAATACAAAAAGGCAAAAAATTTAAACTCTGAGAGCTTTAAATAATACAGCTTTCATTTATGACTTCTTCAGAGGGCTCAAATTATTAACACTTAATCTGCAGCATTTACATTAATCAATGAATCTCAGAGTATATAATAAAAGGGGTATTTCTCCTTCCCACTTGCCTTTTTTGAAAATGATCATGTCAATATTGTCATTTGTTGAGTCTGTCACAGCGTGAATTTATGTTTTACCTAGCTGATCCTTAACAGTGTCAAGTGTAGCATTATTTAGTGAGTCAGAATGCATTAATTTTATCCTGAATGTGACCTTTCTGCTTCACATCAGACACAGTTCACGCATTTAGCTACAAATATAGTACTTTTACTGGCTGTTGCTTAGGTTTGCTTGTGTGCAATAAAGGATCTGTAAACTGTTAGCATTAGTAGTTTATTTATTTTTGAGCAATTTAATTATATCTTGCACCCTTGGAGACAAATAAAAAGTGGTACTAACCATCATAGCCTTCAGCTCCATGCTGTTTGGTGGAACAATGCGACCGCCATTCTGGAACGTCTTCTTTAGATTCTGCTCACACGCTTTAGCAATGCCTACAAATTTAAAGCAAATATGACGAATTGGTGACTTTGGTAATATGTAGAGCAAGATTAAACTAGGTGTTCCTACAGATGTTTGCACATGTTTTCACCCTGATACTGTTGCCCTGCGCTGCGAGAAGCCTGCTGCAGGTATTTCAGCAGGAAGGGCTTGAGGACTTCAGAGCAGCGATGGAATGCAGTCAGGATGTACAGCAGCCTCCAGCCTCGTTGGCAACTATCACTGCAGAGCACAAGAGTGCACCGACATGCTCAGGATCACAAGCTCAGACACCAAAGAGACGTGCAGTGTTAGTGTGTGATGTGTACATCGTTAATGCACGGCCGGCCGACTTACGGTTTGGAGCTGGTGTTGGCAGTAAGCTGTTTGAGGAGCTGGCAGTAAGCTTCATCCCTCATTAAGGTGAACTCTCCTATCAGCTAAGGGGAGCGCAGATGCACACACACACACACACACACACACACACACATATTTAGTATAACACAAGTCCAAAGATTTTCATTGCGGGTCCTCCTCTCCTTATTCTGCCTGGAGCTGAGAATTGTGAAATAAAACTATAAAATATATGCATCCTAAGTTTCTCGGAGCTCCGATATATAGTGTGCATAAAAAGTCTAATTTCTAATGGAATTTCCAAAAAGGCCAGGGGGGAGCTCATAATGGATTCTGAAGTACATCTCCCATTATCTTGTAAGTCGTCTATTACACTATATGAGGAACATGAGGCCAAATGTGAAATACATTCAATGCAGATTTAGTTTAACACTTGATTCTCTACAATACTGCAAGTTCAGGAAGTGGCAGAGCTGGAGACACATAAAAAAAAAACCTTCAGCACAGCACATACATGTAATACTGTACCTCTCTTTAGATAAAGTTTTACCTCTGCCAAGAGTGGCGGAGGTAATGTAACCACCAGCATTTGTCTGGCTTTTTGTAATCAAAATAACTCAAAAAGTACTGAACAGATTTGGATGAAATTTTCAGGGAATGTTGATAATGGCAAAGTACCAGGACAAAGTGATTACATTTTGGTGTTGATCTGAATCCCCATTTGGATCCAGAACATTTTTGAAGGATTCTTAGTCATTGTGAAACAGGGCCACATGGGGGAGTAGCTTGCCGGAGATCTCCGCTCACCTTTGAAACTAACTACGCTCGAGCCCGTTTGCTCAACTCCACCTCGATCTTATGAACCGGAAATTTTGTGAGCATCCGAGCGCTTTTCTAGTTTACCCTTATTTAAACTCTCCTTTCCCTTCACATTGAACTCTTCATTTTTTCAGCTGTTACATGTAAAACAGAGGAACTACTACATTTCAAATACACATCCCGACTTCTGCCTTCTGTCTTGTTTTCTAAAGTTTTTGTGTAGGAATAACCAACTGGACAGCTGCTGCAGTTGAAACACCAATACAGTAAAATTCATCCAATGACAAGACTGGAAATGAAAATATTTGGGAAAACACTATTTGGGAAAGTCTGTGACTAATTATCAAGAGAGATGCTGTGATAGAAGCTGATTTCCAGCATATTGGTGCCATGTTGCACTGGTGAACCAGATCCACCAAAACCCACTTTTTACTCCTTATTTACAAAGTTTATGATCATTTTCAAGCCTTGGATTTAAGTTTTTACTATCCAGCATCCAGAAAATTAGTTTTTACTGGTGCTATTAAAAAATCCAAATTCAGCTTTATCTCGATCAGAGAAGTTGATTTTGGGAATGCAGGTGTTGTGTCAGTGAACCACATCTGGCAAAACCCTATTTATCCTCGTTATTTACAGAGATTCTGACAGTTTTCCAAGCTTACATTTAGAATATTTATCATAAAAACAAAGTTAGGCTATTACTGCTGCCATTTGAAATATGCAAGGTGGGTGGGGTCCAACCATTTTTGAGAGGTGGAGGTTGCTTTTTTTGAGTTTGAAATATTACATTTCAACAAAATACAGTAGGTTTAAAAAAAAAAACGTTTCAAATTGTCTGTGTTATTTTCTGCTTACTTGTGTTATCTTTGTCTCACATTTAAATTTGTTTGATGATCTGAAATATTTAAGTGTGACAAACATGCAAAAAAGTAAGAAATCAGGAAGGGGGCAAAAGCTTTTTCACACAACTGTATATATAAAGTATATATATATATATATATATATATATATATATATATATATATATATATATATATATACTAAATCTAAAATTTCAGGGGTGCTTCAGTACCCTCCAAAATGGGCTAAAATCACCTATGCTAATTATTGGCCAAATAAAATTGGACTGTTCAAAGCATGTCAATATTGGAGTCTTACTGTAAGCCCTACAAAATTAAATCTATCAAAACTGGACTAAATACACCAATAAATAATGTTGGTTGAGGTCAAATAACTCATGTTTGTTTGAATTGGAAATGGGCTCTGCACAAGCTCCAAAGTTTCATATCTTCACATTTTCTTGTATAAACTAGTAAAGTCAACATGTACTACAACACATTTACAGTAACTTCCTGACAAAGCTGCTCTCGTTTATTTATTTTACAGTGTCTTCGTGTTCTCTCAGACTGTTAAATATGTCAGAAATTGTGACTGAAAAGCAGAATAAATAAAACTTCTCATTGATTAATATTTCCAGACAGTTGCACTGCGGTAATCAAATCTTTTATAACTATATAAGATTTTATAACTACATTATCATTTTACAAAATCACTATTCTAGTACCTTATAGACAATGTCTGTGCAGTGAATTTATCTATACTTTCATGCACAATGATCACCCACAAAGTTGGAAATGGCAGAATGTCTTTAATGCTTTCTGACACAGTCCATCACATCACAGTGTCAGACATGCCACAGTTAATGACAATCCCTCACCCATTTATGTTTACAGTGGGAGAAATTGTGGAGCAATTACTGGGCCAGATCGGACTGTAACCATTAAAATCAACTGTGCATTTAACCGTGCAGACTAAATATGGTCACTTCTAGTTTCTAGACACCAAGATGTCATTATTTTGCAAAAGCCTCTGTATAGTGAATATGGTTATGCAGAAAGTAATTATGATTATCTTTACCTTAAGGAATGTGCTGACCACTTCATGTTCTGCCAGACCTCTTGATGCAGAATCCCCCATGAAGCGCATGATCACTGCACAAAACCACACACACATCAACTACACATATTTTTGCAAAGCAGAGAAATTCAGCTTTCATTAAATAAAACACAAGTGAAACCGTGTGTTTTATCTTATATTGCTCAATATTACATGACACAAATTCGTTTCCAGGCACAAACACCCCATTCTAAGCTTTTGGAACCTCAGATTAGACTAAGTAATAATAATAGTAATAATTAAGTAATAATTCTTCCTGTAATCCCTTTGATAAGATAAACAACAGAAGAAACCAAAGAAAAAAAAAAACTTGAGAGATAAAGACAAATAAATTGCAGTATTTTTTTTTAAACGAACTGCATTAATATTAAGATTGTGTAATTATACAAGAGAAAAGTAAAAACATACGAAGGAAGAGATCAGCGGCAACCCTGTTCATGGCTGGGTCTGTGAACTCGATCAGAGATTCACTCAGAGGAGTCTGCAAAGGAGAAAATCATTTCAGCAGAAAGTAATCTGAACAACTCAATGAACTGTCATTGCTCTGACATGATGATGGCACCTTGGAGAACTTGATCATTTCAGTGGGCTCTCTGGAGTCTCTGTTCTTGCTTTTGCTCTTCAGGGAATCTCTGAGAACAAAATCAGTCACAATTTTAAAACTGCCCTTAAATGTATGTTGTTAACAATTTAACCATTTAAAAAATCTGATGGTGACATACAAGAATAACGTAATCAGTAAACCAAGCTTTAATGTGATCAGCACTCAATAAGATTAACAGTTTAAAGCATCAAAACTGAACCAAAAATGCCCTTAAAATGGATTTCTAAAATTTTTCAAAATCCCAAATTTCTTTAAATATACTGTATCGCAGAAAGCTAAAATGATGATTATTCTTAACAGTGCAAACAAATGCACCAGTGGTGGATCACTGTTGGATACAGGACACCTGTGTGAGTCAGACTCCAGAAGAATAATTGAGGATACCTTGTATTGGATGTGATTTTTGAGGATGAAATACACAGTCTTAGGAGGATGATGGGATGAAAAATTAACTCCCAAACCTGCTGCCAGTTTCCGGAAGTTGCTTTCTTTAAACAATTAAAGGTACAGTATACCTGTTTTCAGACTTGCATTGCGGAACATGAGCGATAAAGTCCATCCGCTCTTTAAACGGACTCGTCTTTTCAAACATGCCGCTTCGTTGCGGACTTGTCGCATCCAGGGTGCTTTCAGGCATCAGGAAATGTTACGGAAAAGTCAGCACAGCCCCGCTCTCCTTTTAACTTTGTCCAGAACATTTTCTTGTGCGTTCAGCCAAAACGACGTGCCGCAACATTTCCGCTCTTATGACATGGAGTCCAGTCGCTACATTTCCGAGGTAAAAGAGCGGAACGCATGTCTGAATGCAGGTGTTGTAAAGGACAGAGTCCACAATATTTCCGCTTTCCAGTGCAAGTCTGAAAGGGGCTTATGTAAAAAAATCTAAGGTAAATGGCAGAAAAATGTGATAAATAATTCAAAACTGTGTTTCTATTGATGTGTAATCGCTGCACTACAACAGCTGTTATGCATTTATTTTCTTAGAATGAGTCATTTATATCTACTTGCTGGGTGGTGCATATATGGAGGCTGCCATATTTGTTCCACCATTTTCATGTGTCCCTGAATGGACAAAACAATGTGTGTGAGGTGAGAACCATCTGAACTTTAAAACTGCTGCACCAGCTTTGTTTAATTGGAGTTAGAGCAATGTTTGGGATAAGTAATGCCTTAAAAGACATGAAAAGTAGTTCCCTGTAGTTCAGTCATAGCTACACCTGAGACCACTGGATCCACCCACAGAAAAAAACATCTTTATGTCTGGGAGAATTTTGGCCACTAACAGCCACTATACATTCACAACAGTGCTTGTAATGTGAAGACATTTGAAAGAAAACATCTTTTCTTCCAAATACCCATCTTTACCACTAGATGTCAGTAATTCTTACATACTGTACCTTTAAACAAAAAAGAAGTCTAACAGTTCCAACGAAGCAGTGATTTTATGCAGGACAGTTCTCCATCACAGCCATCCAAATACTCTATGGTGTGGCAAGTCAGCAAGACCTCAAACATGACCAGATCCCCTCGTCACCTGACTCAGTTTCAATCAAAAACTTGCGGCCTTTTCTCAGTCGTGACATTTACAGTAATGGAGGAATGTACATCGCTTTCTGCAGCATGTGGGAGGCTGTGGTAACTGCTGCAGTGAAACCTGATCATGAACAGATCAAGAGTCTGACAGAAGCTACTGAGGGTTGCTGGAAGTTTCTGAAAGGAAATGTGTCTCTATGGATCACTGAATATTTTTCGAACAGGACAGAAATGAAATTTTTGGAGTTTGATGTGATAAATAATTCAAAACTGTGTTTCTATTGATGTGTAATCGCTGCACTACAACAGCTGTTATGCATTTATTTTCTTTGACTGACTCCAAAAATTTTCTCCAAATTTTTGGAGTCACTTCTCTGTAAACATCAGGTTTGAAAATAAATAACATTTCTGGACTGACTGTGAGGGAGGTATATCTCCAACAATGTCAAAAAACAAATCCTAAGCATTGAAATTTCCCTGATAATTGATACCACAGAATAAATTAATCAGCTAAATGCAGTTGACAAAAACTAAAATAATTCACTCGGGACAGTTTTGGAGTTGGAAATAAGTAGTGGTATTTTGAATAATAACAAGGTTTTAAGTATTTTTGTGTCAGTCTCACCCCTTCCCACTGGGTGCTTGTCTGAAGAACTTCTTGGCAAACTCAAGCATATCATATTTACTGTCCTGTAGGGCCCTTTCATCCAGATCTCCATCAGAAAAGCCATCAAGGGAAACTCTCTAAAAGGCAAAGAGGACAGTGAAAAACAGTGAGTTTGACTGGTATAAAGAGAGAACTGTATTTATGTCTGTGTGTGTTTCTGCTTGTGAACCTCAATTGTTTGGTCTATCTCATGTGCAGCCATGGTGGAAGCCACAGCAACAGCAACAGCTGATGACACAGCGAACTGTCCCGCTCCACCTCGGGGCTCTGCCTTTCGGTCCAACGGCAGCGTCAGGAAGTCAGGAGGAGCAACGGGATGGACACACTCACTCGGGAATGCACCAGAACGCCCGAACACAGCACCAAACTTCCAACCTGGGACATGAACAGACACTTTTACATAGGAGGACATACCTGACTGCTAAACCACTTTTCCCACCACTATCTGCCTTTCCTCTAATAGCAGCTGAGATCATTATCTGCATGCTTTTCTTTGTCATTTACAAGACCTGACTCCCCTCTGCTGTTCCACTGATAACCTGGCACATAGTGCAGCTCTAGATTCTGCTGTCACTGGTGGGAACACTGCCCTCAGCTGTACTTTATGGCTTGTTCTGCTTCAACCTGCCAGTCCAAAGCAATCTAAGGAGCTTACCAGCTTTTTGTCTTCAGAGACATTCATTTCCCCCAGCTTTATATATGAACACACACAATTTTCTTCAAATCTCTTGAGTTTTATGGTAATTGGCTGACATCTTACAGTATGAAGCTGATATTTTCCATTCATACTAAGGATAGACCGATACACTGGCCAGCTGATATTTGCTGATCTATCTATCTATCTATCTATCTATCTATCTATCTATCTATCTATCTATCTATCTATCTATCTATCTATCTATCTATACATATACGTATATATATATATATATATATATATATATATATATATATATATAAACATACATATATATTCATTACAAATTTAATGTTTCTATTTAATATTTGTTTACAAGTGAACTGTGAAATGCACACTATATTGCCAAAAGTATTTGCCCACCTGCTTGACACATCTGAGCTTAAGTGACATCCCATTTCTAATCCACGGGTTTCAATATGACGTCAATCCACCTTTGCAGCTTGAACAGCTTCAACTGTTCTGGGAAGGCTGTCCACGAGGTTTAGGAGTGTGTTTATGGGAATTTTTTACCATTCTCTAGAATTGTAGAATCTTCTAGAAATGCATTTGTGAGGTCATACACTGATGTTGGACGAGAAGGCCTAGCTCTCAGTCTCCGCTCTAATTCATCCCAAAGGTGTTCTTTGGGGTTGAGGTCAGGACTCTGTGCAGGCCAGTCAAGTTCCTCCACACCAGACTCTGCATCCATGTCTTTATGGACCTGCTTTGTGCACTGGTGCACAGTCATGTTGGAAGAGGAAGAGGCCAGCTTCAAACTGTTCCCACAAAATTGGGAGCATGGAATTGTCCAAAATGTCTTGGTATGCTGAAGCATTCAGAGTTCCTTTCACTGGAATTAAGGGACCAAGCCAAGTTCCTGAAAAACAACCCCACACCATAATCCACCCTCCACCAAACTTTACACTTGCTACAATGCAGTCAGACAAGTACCTTTCTCCTGGCAACCACCAATCCCAGACTCCTCCATCAGATTGCCAGATAGAGAAGCGCGATTTGTCACTCCAGAGAACGCCTCCACTGCTCTAGAGTCCAGTGGTGGGGTGCTTTACACCACTGCATCCCATGCGTTGCATTGCACTTGGTGATGTTTGGCTTGGATGCAGCTGCTTGACCATGGAAACCCATTCCATGAAGCTCTCTGTGCACTGTTCTTGAGCTGATCTGAAGGCCTCGTGAAGTTTGGAGGTCTGTATTGATTAACTTTGCAGAAAGTTGGCGACCTCTTCGCACTATGCGCTTAAGCATCTGCTGACCCCGCTCCTCAGTTTACGTGGCCTACCACTTCATGGCTCAGTTGCTGTTGTTCCCAAACACTTCCATTTTCTTATAATACAGCTGACAGTTGACTGTGAATTATTTACTGTAGGTGTGAGGAAATTTCACCACTGGATTTGTTGCACAGGTGGCATCCTATCCCAGTTCCATGCTGGAATTCACTGAGCTCCTGAAAGCCACAAATTCTTTCACAAATGTTTGTAAAAACAGTCTGCCTGCCTAGCTGCTTCATTTTATACACCTGTGGCCATGGAAGTGATTGGAACACCTGATTCCCATAATTTGGATGGTTGAGCAAATACTTTTGGCAACATAGTGTATTTATTTGAAGTGCTTTGTTGTTTTTTTATTTAAAAAGTTGTAAAATAATTTTTTATCTCTCATTATATTAATTTGGGAGTCAACTGCAATATCAGTCCCAAATATTGGCAGGTTGTATCAGCCATCGGCTGAGGCTGATGATAAAATATTTGTATCTGTATTTGGGGTGGTGTTTACTTCAACTGGTTGAGCAACCACCCCGTATTCAGAGGTTACTGGCCCTCAGTGCAGCCGGGCCCAGGTTCAATTCCCAGCCATAGACCCTTTGCAGCATGTCATCCTTCACTCCCTCTGACCCCCATTTTCTATCTATCACTGTCAAATAAAGGCCACTAAAGACAAAAATTCTATAAAAAAAATCTGTATCAGTTGAACGAACCCTAATTCATACCAAAGTATACACTGATCAACTACTAACATAAAACGACTAACAGGTAAAGGTGAGCAATGCTTCTCAGCTTGTTAAAATGCTAAGATCTGCTGGCACAACATGCATGCTGGCATTTTTCAAGGATGTTTTTTTGACAATATGACCCCCAGGTATCCTTTGTTGATACCCTGACTGGTCAGAGCATTTTTTGGCAGCATGATTAAGAGATATAAAATATAAGGCAGGTGTTCATAGCTGTAAGCTTATTTGTGTTTTTTTTTACCATCTAAAAAGGGTACCAGAAGTTTCATAAATGGAGTTTAACAAGTTCTCCCAGCTCAGGTTTCACACTTAATATCATTTAGGAAAGATTTCTGAAACTACATCGCAGATATCAAAGAAAAAAATAAAATCCAAAAATATCTATAATGAATTTGTGTGCAGATTCCCTTTCTCTGCAGTCTGTCTTATGCAGTATCTGTTTGACATCTGTGATCCCATTTCATCTTTTATGTCTTCAAGAAAGAACATCAATCAATATTTTTCAAATTGCCCCAGCATCTTCCATCTGGAAAATAATTTTCTGATTCAATATTGTGTTTAAAGAGCGCTGCAGGCGCCGTCAGTGTCACTGCAGCTTTTTTAACCCTTAGCTTCAAAATACCATTACATCTCCAGGGTACACAGACACAGTCCAGGTTATATTTCAAAGCTGTCATCCCCCTGCTTATATTTGGGACCAACATCTGGCACCTCAAGGAAAAATGTTGAATTTGTTGATCTGATTCGGTTTGTGGTTGAAGTTAAGGGATTTGAACACTTCAAAACTCACCAAAGTCTTGAGTGTCTCTTTTAAGCTCCTCCAAAAACACAACCTTCTTCCTCACCACGCATCCATAGCTGCGACCTGGAGGAGACAGCATTCCTTCTCATTTGTAGATCATAGATTTACTCTGCAAGTGTTAGCACATAGAGTCTAGCAGTGTCTCACCTTTCTCCAGCCCATCCATGACCTGCAGCCTGATGATGTCACCTTTATGGAAATTGAGCATCGAGTGGTCGTCTGTCACAAAGTTGCGCTCTGCAACTACATAGTCTGAGTCCTAGGAGAAATGCATGGTTGTCAAAGTGTATCTGACATGACACTTTAGTGTATGAGTGTGTTTACTGTGTGGCCTGTACCTTTTTGATCTCATTGATGAAAGTGTCTATGAGATGTTTGACTTGCAATGCTTTTGCAGAGAACAGGATCAGCTTCTCATTGGTCAGATTGAACTCCAACATGTTCTCAGATGGGATGGTTACAAAGAGGATGTCTGCATAACTGAAAAATGCAGGAACATTTGTGGGTTAACATGTAGAAATATGCTGTTGGATAAATACTTAATGGAAGTCAGATTGCAGATAAAGTTAAACTGAGCAGAATCACTGTATGCCCCTCCTCCATGTTGTTTCAAGGCTGTAAAACACCCTAAAGGCTGCTCTTTGGACATTTGGGATTTCAGCCCGTATCGTAGGGCTCCACCAAGGAAGGTTTTATGATCTTTAGAGCCTGTGTCCATATAATGATGTCTTTTACAACTTGTCTTAGATAAAGAACAGGCCTAACCATAAAAGTAGTACAGGAAGACTTGTGGGCCATAGATAATTAACAGACCCACAATATTATTGTTTTCTTGGTTTGTTTCTGTGTGTTTCCTTCCCCTCTATATTTTTACACTTTCTATCAACCTCTCAGGGAGCAGGGAGCAAAGAGCAAGGAGCGGGAGGAGCAGGATTTGTTGCCGAGTTATCCAGCAGTCCTGCAGGGAAGAGGAGACCACCCAGAATTTTACCAACATTATAAAAAGGTTCTAGAAAGAGATAAGGGTTCGATCTTGGATCCAGCAGCTGTTGTGAGGGAAACAAACACTGAACCAGAGTGCTCTATCATGCTACTTTCGATTTGTAATAAATAGGGATGTTCGCCATTGGCTTTTTTACCAATAACCAATATTGTCCAACTCTTAATTTCCGATATCCGATATCAACATTATGCTGATATATGCAGACAACTGTGAGGTTGCATCTCTCATATCTTAAGAAATACAACTATACTCCGCTCCGAGAGCAAAGATCCCAAAATAGCCTCAAGTCAGCCAGAGGAGTTAATTTTGGACATCTGGCGGCCAGATATCAGATACTAGCAGGTATTAGCCAACATGTGGCTAATTAAAATGTTTCTGACAACTTGGTAACTTAACCAACAACTTAAAAATCAGACATATTATGAGCAGCTTCAAAGCAAGTCAGTCTGTAGCAGCAGCAGCTGCACAGTAGTCACATGACTCTAAAAGGAATGCTGGGATATGAAGTTCTTCCAGAATAACAGGGACTTTTCTGCATGCTGGAGTGGTGCTGATGGAACGAAATTTCGCAAGATTTCGTTTTTCAGTTTGTCAGTAACAATATTGATCAGAAAAAAACAATACCGATATTTTCCGAAATCACATTTTAATGCCAATATTAGCTGACAATATCGATAGGCCGATAATATCAGACATCCCTAGTCATAAATAATTGACTTTGACTCTGAGATGGTCTGGTTTTCTTTCCTGATGCAAAGATCCTGCTGAAAATGGGTAAGTTGATAGCATGTTTAATGTTTAGGAAGTAAAACACTCATTTTTCTTTTCAAGCACCACAAACATGCTTTATCAGCCACAATAATAACGATCAAGATTTGCCGATTAGTCATTTTAAAAACCCAAAATGCTTCACCCAGATATCAATATCCCTCTGAAATAATCAGGATAGTTTGATGCCCTTCTGTGTAACTGACAACTCACCTGGCTTTTATGAGCGTAATAAAGAAATGCCAATATGAGCCAAAAAGAAGCACTTACGTGTAGGGCCGTAGGACTCTGAAGTAGTCTGGAGCTGCAGCGCTGCTTTTCACAGTCTTCAGCAATTTAATACCGCTGTGCGACACTGACAATACTTGCACACCTGTTCCTACACTACCCTGCACTCACACACAGATACACACATTCACAAAGACAGGTTTAAAAACTAAATAACACACCAAATGATTATCTCCTCCAAAAATTCCCCATCACCCTTACCGAGGCAGGGAAGAGTCGGGAGAAATATATTTCCCATGTTTCCCTGGCTGCTGTCACAATTGTTTTCTTCACGTGTTCTTCCACTGGATCCATGTTCTGCTCAACACCATACTTAGCTGTCATCCACACAAAAAGACATAAATTCATAAATGTCAGGGAGATGTGTTTGAATTAGAGCACATGGTCATAAGAAATACCCCCAGGAAGAACAGACAGACTACCGAAAAGGGCTTTCATTTTCTGCCTTTCATCCCGGGTGATGCGAACACAAGCCTCTGACAGGGTGTCATTCACTATCTGCAGGAGAGAAAAAGAGGACAGAAGAAGAATTTTTAAATATGATTCAGATGAATGATCCTGTGATCTTTATGTTATTAGCATAGCTTACTGAGCACAATATGGCAAGGAGTAAAAAAATGAATAGTTACCTGTTTGAAAATGAGATCGAGCACCAGAGGATTGTTGAAACTATCTTTGGGATAGAATACCTGCACAAGAAAAACAAAATTTCCTTACATGACAACTGTTTTGTCTTTATTTAACTGTAATTGCAGCAATGCGGACCAGAAGTGGTAGAACTTGTTGACAGCTTTAGCTTTTAAGCGACAAGGACATTTAAAGTTTTTGTTGTTTAGTTTGCATAGGTTCATACCTCCTTTCTTAGATAGAGTCTCCAGGGAACATTGGTGTAGGTGTAGTGCTCCTCGTTGGTGCTTTGATGAAGCTGTGTCTGGATGGTCTCCATCTCGACTGGAAGTTCTCGAGAAACTGCATCAAACAAGTTTTTGTGTTACGTTCACTTAGTCCGAAACAAGATAAAGAGCTGGCCACTCTGTGAGACGATACTTTGATAGCTTAAGCATACTGACATGCTCAGAGGGAAAACTTGTCTACTGCATTTACTGTACCATGTTCAGTCTCTTATTTAGTATATTAGCAAGGTTGCACTTGCTAATCATCACCGCTGAGGCTGACGGGAAAGCATATTCAGTGTATCTGGAGCAGGTCATTGGTTTTTCAATTGCAAAAAGATTTTTTACATGCTATTTGCGATCAACAACGCTATCTGAATTATTTTAATATGATAATGAGTGAAATGATGTGTGACAGCAAACAAAGTATCTGGCAGATCAATGTTAGAGAACTCCTGGCTGAGGTGAAGGTGTCGGGGGAACAGGTAAACAAACATAAAAAGATTAATGGGTTTATTCATAACAACATCCAACTAAACGTCGAGAGCAGATGAAGCAAAAAATAAAAAAAAAACATGAAGATTTAAAAGATGTGACTGACTTTGCCTGTTTTGGTTCTCAGACATGGAGCTCCTGAGCTGTGGGACCCTGATTGCTAAAAACCTGTCACCTGCTGGAAGAGTTCTGCCTGAGGATCTGAGGTCCTGATCTTACCTGCTATTAAAACATGTCTTACATAATCCGCTCACATGTAGACAGCTCTGAGCTGATCTGTTCACACTTGGTGTGAGAGTAACTATCACTCTGTTTGCAAATGAACACACATATCACATAAAGGAAACAGACTGAGGGCTAGCTCTGGGCAACAAACAAGATGTTCATAAGTAAACAAATTTTGATTTCTGTGTGGATTCTCAGTCACACAGTTCATGGTAATATAAAATGCTTGTATGGAGGGAAACTGCTCTTCTTTTTTTTTTTTGATTCCTAGAAAATAGTCCAGTTGCTTTTCATTAAAGCATTTAGATATAAAGGTTTTTTGGTCACATTAAGATGCTAGTGAAAAATGTCAGACTCAGTCCTAAACATGTAAGGAAAATATTAAGGAGGCAGCCTAGGAGACCAGGAGCATCATTAATGTTGTAGAAATAAATAGAAACATCACACAGGAGGTTTCCTGTAAATTATGTGTCCAGTATTCTTCTGAGCTTTAACAGTGTTAATGCATTCTGAGTGACAGAACCAGTAAGAAATCAAATCTTAACACACATCCAGAGGCTTACATGTCCTCACAGTGTTGACTAGCGCACTCTAATTTTACCACAACAAAAGGGATGTTCCCATTAACAGCCTAAACATCCTCAGAGTGCGGTTTGATCAATCAGTTAATGATCAATGTACCCTCTGTGAATTTTTCCTTGCACTTAAAGCTGTCCACTTGTGATCGGATCACTTGATATGATAATGTCTGGTGTGATCAGGGCCCGAGGCTTGACATGTGCGGCCTGCAGGAGCACACCACTGACCTGTTTAAATGTGATCAGTAAAACAAAGTAGAGAAGACTTGTATTCTAATTTTCTTTTGTATATGGCTGCATTTTAAATGGAAACAGTTTTTGTGAGGTTGTATCTTAGCAGTCGCGTAAAATGGTGGTGATAGGCCCCGGTGCAAATATTTTTTTGGTGCCCCACCTGTAAACACAAACATGCGCGCTCATGGGTGTGCGCAAACACACACACACACATTCTTGGACTCGCACACACACAATTTGAGAGAACTGCTGTTGTCACTGTGATGGATTCCTGTTCTACCAAGAATGCTGCGTGCAGGTCACGGGTAACATGAATTTTATTTAATTCTTTGTGGACATGAGTGTTTTACTTGGTGTGCGTGTGACTTTTTGCATTGCGCATCACCAGCACCCAGCAGTGAGGGAGACGTTTCTGCTGCGCAGGTGACGCAGGAGCAGAACAGCTGAAACCAGCATGGTGGAGAAGAACATCCCACCTTCTTTATGCAGAAATCTCCGAATCCTGACCACCAGGCTTCCTCCTCTGACCAGTTTTATAATCTGTTGCGCCGCTGGCTTGAAGATTACGTCCATATTTAAACCCTCTCATGTCGGCAGGTGCTCCGTCGCCACCTGCTGAATCAACTTATGAGCAACGGTTCTTTACTCTGGTCCAGCAAAGAACCGGTGCCTCTTTAAAAGCAGTTTGGAGAGCGAGGAGCGCATGGCTCTGAACCAGAACCAGCTCAGTAGAAAATGGTCCCATGGTTTGCGGGCCCATGGTTTACTGTCATTTTACAGACCCACCTGAGGTATTCCATTCACAAAAACTCAGCCAATCAGAGTGCGTACAGCTGTTTCCATACACGTGTTCATTCTCTGCGTGGGCGCCCATTAAAACGCATCAGACACTGACCGCTTTGTTCGGTTTACAGGGTTTTATGTGTGTGTGTCTTTTGAAGATAAAGAAAAGGTAAAGTGGTGTGCATGAGGTAATGCTACATGGACACGGGCATTTTTTTATTTACCCTCCCCCTAAATCTGATGGACAGCTGCTTATTTTTTCCCCTTCCTTCATTGGCCCCTGAATGCGCCTGAGCCCTGGTGCAGCTGCACCGGCTGCACCGTCGATACTTACGCCTGTGTATCTTAGCATAAAGCTACAGAAAAATGGATTCTGAGAAAGACACAAAGTGGAGAAATCCACAAGCTGAGTTTTGTCTGTCAAATGCAAATGAGTACAGCTTTGAGCAAGTACCTGGAGGAGGTATGGGCAGGGGACGATCAGATGCTCTTGGCTTTGTCATCTTGGTGGGTTTGAACCCTGCTTCTTTCATTGCTGATGCAGAAGGTGAAGGTGCAACAGGACGCTTGGGCTGGACAAACACATCGTTTCACCAACTGATTTCTAATGTGCATGTTAAAACTGCTGTGTGCTGAATATGTTCATCTGTGACTGCATGTTTTAGACGCGTGTGCTTACTTGTGGAGCAGGAGGGTTGTCCATCTGAGGTTTGAGGATCTGTAACGCTTCATCACGAGCCGTTTGTTTCTTCCTAAACTTTCCCTCCGGTCTCCTAATGACATCCATGATGTAAGGACATTACAATCTACATTTCTCGGAAGTCTCCACTTGATATATAATGTACTTTGTCATTTGTGTGAGCACATTGTGTGTAAATGCACACATAATAAATAAAGTCAGTAATTATTTTAAAGGGGCTTGTTTAATCCTGTGTTTCACTGCAGATAAAATCAACATTACAAGCCAAAATTTATACAGAGCCCTCTGGTAGAGAATATCATTTCCAAGCAGTAGCCTCATATCTTACAAAAATATTTTTTGGTTGTGTGTTTTTGCTAAAGTTTGCATACAAACTGACCTCTTGCCAGGCGGTAGTGGGTCTGGTGGTGGTGGCGGGGAGTTGTACCTCTTGATTATATCTTTAATATCATAATAAGCATATCAGTTTAGGATTGGCATAAAACAATGAATTACAGTTTACCTTTTTTTACAACTCCAAACACGGACTTAGATGTTAAGAAAAAAAATCAAGAAATGAATAACAGGGGACTAACAGTTTCAAACCATAAACTGAAAAAATGTCTCCACATGTACGCTTGCAGTCACCTTGGATATCTTGGCTGGGGACGACGTGATCTGCAGACTGGTCGGAATACTTCACCACTTCTCCAGCAGGGGGCAGTGGAGACGTTGCCACTGGGGCTACAGCACACGCACACACACACAGACACACACACAGACAGTAATAGCACAGCCAGTAAGCCATCCTCTGTTGCCTAAAGCTTTTTTAACTATGCTTCTGTTGAAGGGACTGAATGAACTTTGTATTTTTCACATGCTCATACCAAATTTCCTGGCTGGTTCCTTGTTAATAGGAATGCCTGAAGCGTTTTTCCGAGGTGCGTTGTCTTTCCCTGGCTTAGCCTGTAAAACCCAAAACAGAGACGACACAGAGTTTGAGCTTGAGATTTAGGAGACCTTATGTAGCGTCTGGGATTTTCTTTGATTTTATTTCAGCATGGAGGCAAAGAATAACACTGGAATGATCATTTGTCAACACTGATCATATGAAGTTATGCAAAACTGAAAACCATCAAATAAAAAATTACTTACTGCTCTGAAAGAAATAAATTACTTCAAGGGTAAGAACTAAACATTTATTACAGAGAAACATTAAAATAAACAAAGGAAACAGCCACAGCCTCAGCAGTAGATTTAAGAGCCACATCTGCATCATCCCTCAGCCCCATGTTTACTTCTGTTTGAAGATTTTTGTTTCACTTTCAAATAGACTTGATTTCCCCTGAGGGATTAAGCAGAGAAATCAGTATGTTTACAATCTGGGATCTTTTGCAAATGCATTTCCTTTTTTCAACAATTCACTGCTCATTACCAAGCAACACTTCTTTTACTTTCAAATAAAAAAAATCCTTCTCCAGAAAAAAGAATGCATCTCCTATTAAGTCCATATTCATTCTGAGATGAGCTTTTAAGTTTATGATCAAAACTACTTCATCCTTGATAAAACACTAAAACATGTCAGTGTGAGCTGTCTCGTGTCTCCGAGTTACTGACCTGTGTTGCAGAGCCAGCTTTGGGCTGTGTCGGCTCCACTTTGTCAGCTTTGGTGGAGCTCAGCGGAGGGTCAGGTCGGGGGATCTGACGCTGAGGGTGGGCCCGGGGCTCAGTCGGGGGCTCAGCGGGTAGCTGAGTTTGTGGCTGTGATGCAGTTTGTGCCTGCTGAGTAGAAGAAGGATAGGGGCTGGCCAGGGTGTCTGCTGCAGCATACGGAGTCGGAGTGAAGTTGGCGTAGGGGCTCGGTGGGATGTTTGCATATGGACTTGGAGGTATGACAGCATATGCGCTTTGAGGGGCATATGGGCTCGGAGGGTGATGGAGCAGAGGACTCATGGGAGGGCTTGTTATGGGTGACGTGGGGGGGCTTGACACTGGGCTGCTGACTATAGCCATGGCTTGCATGGTCATCTGCTGGGCCTGAGAAATGAGAAAATGAGTCACGACACTGAATGGCAAAAACGGTGACACAGATAAACAAACACGGATCCAAACTGAAGGAGTTACCATGATGATGGCCTGTTGGTTCACAATCGCCTGCTGCTGCTGAGCCAAAACAGCCTGCTGGGCATCTGGAGAGGGAACACAGCAAACATGATGGAGGGATCAAAAACCGCTTTTGATTGTTGAATATGTCTATTTTATCACATTGGTCATCACACTTGATACAGACCAGGTGTTACAGGGGCCACTGCAGCAACAGGTGGTGACATCACACCTCCCACAGGAAGTACCCTAACAGCTGTGGGCACAAAAACACACACACACACACACACATCTGGTTTCTCTCCGAGGTAAAGCATGATTACTCACTAATTATTTGTAGGGACAGTTGAGTGGAAAAGGTGTGGATATTAAACAAGTGTGCATTTGTTTCTTACAGACCTCCAGGTGGTGGTGGGGGCCCGGTGGACTGTCCCTGCTCTTGCCATTTCCCACCAACTCCCCCAGCCCCCTTCATCCTGCCGGACAGTCCTGCAGCTGATTCTACTTCCTGTGAGAGGACAGAATTTTGCAAAAATAGAAAAAAACTGTGAAGTCCACCAATTTAAAACAGATTTTAAAAAAAAGAGAAGAAAAGAAAAGAGCTCTGATTTTTTTGGGCTATCAAAGACCAAAAAACATTCTTGAAAAGAAAAATCAAACCCAAAGATTGTGAAAAGTTAGTGGGGAATGTCTAATCATATTAATCTATATACATTTATCTAAACAATTTTTCTTTGATCAGGTCATTTCTAAGCTTCCTCAGCTGCATAGTGGTGTGGTGGTTGCTGGTTTGAGCCTGAGCTGTGTTCTATATGTGTACTCTGGCTTCCTCCGACAGTCCAAAGACATGCATGTTAGGTTAATTGGTCACTCCAAATTGTCTCTAGGACAATGTTTGTCTCTGTGAGTTAGTCCTGTGATGGGCAGGCGACCTGTGCTAATTGTTGGGATAGGCTCCAGCTGCCCAGAGACCCTGAACTGGAGTAAGTGGTACAGAAAATGGAGAAAATGCAAAGTGACTGCAATTTAAATCAATCTTTTTTTGAGTTTGATTTAAACTCAAACTAAATCTTTTTTTTTTTTTCTTTCCCAGTTTTTACAGCTATTTATTCTAAGCCATATTCTTTGGTAGCCCTGAAAGTTACATATCACGATATCGCCATTAGCACTGCTTACGGGGTTTAAGTAGTTGGTACTTCGTTGGCATATTGCACCCAGTAACATTTATCTAAATAATTAAATTCTATTTGTCAAACAGACTCAGGTCCATAAAAAACACAGATAAAGCAGGATAAAAAAAACCATAATGATCAAACTAAATTAAAAACACTAAACATACAGATGAAATCACAAAGTACTTTACAAAAAAATACCAGAAACATAAAAAATAAAAACATTAAGACAAAAGAAAACAAAGTGATAAAAGGCAATGAAATATTAATAAAAACATTTGCTCAACTACAGCCAGTTAAACTATTGGCAACTGTGTATGTGTGGCAAGTATGTCTTGAGCTGTGACTTAAAATCATCAACACTGTCATCAGATTAGATGGGGGGGATGTCAAAAGCTCTGTCTTCAGACTGGTATGAAGGACAGAGAGCAGGTTTAAGTTATCAGTCCTAAGTGAATGTGTAGTAGCACGTATGTGAATGATCTCTGTGGCTGCTCGTCTGTTTGGGGCTCTGTATGTGATGGTGGGTATTGTAAACTGGATGCTGTAAGCTACAGGAAACCAGTGTAGGGAGGGGAGCAGAGGGGTGACATGAGAATATCAGTTCATCCTAGTGAGTAGCCCAGCAGCAGCTTTCTGAATGGGCTGAAGATGGTGAAGGACAGTTTTGTTAAGTGATGAAAATAAGGCGTTGCAGTAGTCAATACAGGATGAGATGAAGGCGTGGATAAGCATTTCCATATCAGCACAGAAAAACCACGGCCCTCAGTTAGTTGATGTTGGGAAGATGCAGGATTTTATATGAGAGTGAAATGACAACCATTTGTCAAATTGTACCCAAGTTTTTCAAGTTCAAGAAAACCATGGATGACAAGGACCACGGATTCTGCTTTACTGTAGGCTACTAAACTATTTACATTCTTATTCTACTATTTATTACTACTTTTTAAAAATTGCATTCTAGATTTTTTTATAGTACAGTAACTTTCTTATTACATTTTACTATTTGCATTGCACCATTGTTTATTTCAGGGAAAGTAATTTCTCATGTACAGAAACTTGAAAAAAGGCAAAGTCATTCTATTCTATTAAAAGACTTTATATATATATATTTATATATATATATATATAAAATCAACTATTTGTGCTCCATAGTGTTTTATAATGAGTTGTAACTTTTTGACAGCCCAATCAACCCCTCAGTGACTGCTCCATCAGAAATCAAGCACTGACCCATAAATCCTCAAGAGTGTGTGTTTGTAGGCCATGTCTCATTAAATAGTAAGCTCTTCATTTGCCAGAGTGTCAGTTCCTCGTAAGCAGATCCCCATGTTGCCTAGGTGGGAAATCACCGTGGTGATCTGGTGGCTGTGACAGTTACGGTAACTGGGTAACGTAATAGGTTGCTGGGCAGGAGAGGTCTGTAGAACACATCTGATACATGCTAATTCCTGTCGGCCACATCCGATAGCACGGCTAACATTAACCACATCACCGTCCCAGCTGGAGACTGATGGATCCAACATAGCCAGCAATCACCGCATCACTGCCCTGACTAAATACATAACGTTTTATCTAAATGATAAGATCCTGCAACCCAACAATCAAACAAGAAAAAAAAAACAAACTAGAAGGTGTAGTTATTGCATAACAGCAAGTCTGAATGCCTTAATGCTGAAGGCATTAAGATGCAATGTGGTTAAGACAAAATCTGTGTTGAAAAATGTATATTTTTTTTAAATAGTGAAAAATAAACAGAAGTAAAATTTTTGTAGGAAATTTAAAAGTGGAGATGTGTTGACTCAGCACATGTCTGTAACTGTCGCTGGATTTGAACCAGTGACATGCTGCATCGTGGTTAATCAGCAATGCCACTGGGCTAAACTGTCAGTCCACAAATGAGTAAAAGAAAGAAAACAAATATAATATTGTAAGTAATATTGTAAGTAGTGATGAGGAATGCCTTTTTTTTCTACATTGTTGCAAAGAAATTTTGCCATTGTGGTGCTGGATTTCTGCAGTGTCTAAACATATTGCTCAATTTCCAATGTTACAAAGTGTTAGACTTGTGAAACTGTAAAATGAGATCCCAGCAATACTGTTGTTTTCATTGGGAATGATTTTAAGCTGAGATTGTGTGAGTGTTTTGTGGGGCTTGAACTTATGACCTGCTGACTGCATGGTACCATAGCTGGCTGAAGTAGACATAAGCCACCAGATCACAGTAGCAACATCTGTCAGAACTGGTTAAGTGTTTGTAATTGGTGAGTCGAATGCTGTTCACTGATGCTATTATAAAGCAGGTTAGAGGAACTTGCCACTATGAACTGGTGCACACTGGTGAAGCAATGCCCCTCCCATTTTTTACAGATTTATCCAATTGCTGGGCTGAAATTGGCATTGTCCAATCAAATTGTTGGATTTTAACTTCACAAAATCGTATAGCATAGCAGTAATGTCCCCCACATGCTTCATATTTTGCCGTTTAAATGGTTAGTGTGGTACAAATGGTCTAAGAGTAGATATGTGCCAAAATTTGGTTGAACAAAGAGGAAAAAGATCATAATTGACTAATGGCACCCCCCCTGAAATAAAAACAATCAAAATCATCCCCCCTGTAAAACTGCCATCCCCCATTCCATCCCTTCCCTTTTTATAGTGAATCCTGGAAATAAAACCAATACTCATATAACCGTTTCATTGTCAGATAGTAGTATGCATGTTGAGTAAAAGAAATAAAGTCTGAGGGCACAGGGGCACGCACACATGCAATGACGCAACATGATTGGTTGATGCACGATGCCAGACGGAGCTACACAAGCCACAGCAGAGAGGGACGTCTCGTGTTGACAACGAACAGGAAGGACATTTGCAATATTACGGTGGCAGGCAATAACTTTTTTCATGTCACACACGTGCACATTCATCAGTGAACATAAATAAACAGAATTCAAATAGGCTACATAATAAATGTTGAATCGTAATCAGGTGTTTTTCAGGCTTTGATGTGTAATACGCTCTGAGAGAGCGTAATTTTAAGGTGTGCACAAATGACTCTGTAGTACGTATGACTTTGGAGGACAGGCTGTTCTTTCCCCAATCGCAACATCTCCGCGAGAAAAGCTTAAAACTGTGATTTTCAATTTCTGCACGTCTGATCTTAAAAATTCCAACTGAAGGGGGTAGCTAGTGTCTAAAATAAGAAGTGAAAGTGGTTTGCAAGCAGCCTAGGCTCCTCCTGCAAAGCAGCAACTGTCTTTCCCCAATCACAATATCTAGCCAAGAAAAGCTGAAAACTGGGATTTTGAACACAGAAGCGTGTTAAATTAAACATATTTTGCACAAGGCATGAAGTTCTGGTGGATAACTGGCATTCCAGACAAATACCAGTTCCATCATGCATGGGTATTGTTGAACAGGTCATTGTTTAACAATGTTTATTGTTAATCAATGATTTGCTTAAGAGTTGAAATCATTTGGTCTCCCCCAGTTTGAAAATCCCATCTTCCCACCCGCTTCATGCAGCTATATTGTTTTCACCAATCAGACTCATCAGGCAACAAAAATAAGTGAAGATGTTAGCTAAGATTCTTACGTTCAAGGCAGATTAAAGAATATCTCCAATGAGCACTTTTATCCTTTGTCGCACTTTCAGATTTCTTTTTAATGTAAAGTGCATTATAAATACAATCTTTTAATTATTATTATTATCATCATCATCATCATCATCATCATCATCATTATTATTATTATTATCATTATTATTAGTTTTTCCATCCACCCGAAAACTTTTTTAAAACTCGACTACTGACAATGCCTATGGCATTCCCACTAAATTGGGAGTCGGTCCAATAATATTGTTGCCTGTGAATGTGATTAAGGCAGTACAAGTCCATACTCCTTAGAAACACATAATCAAGGACCCTTGAGTAAAAAATAGTATCTGCAAGAATGAAAGGAAACGTGTACAAGACAGTGGTGACACCAGCAATGTTGTATGGTGACGGGAGAACTACAAGTAGCAGAGATTTAATGTTGTGGTATACTGAGGTTCTCTTTGAGACCAAGTTAAATATATAAGAAGGAGTTTTGGAGTTAAAGTTAGAGAGGCCAGACTTGAATGGTTTGAGCATGTACAGAGGAGGAATAAAGAATATATCAGTAGAAGGACATTAAAGGCTGGAACTACCAAGCAGGAGTTTTGTGGATATAGTAAAAGAGGACATGAAGTTAGTTCATGTACAGTAAGAGAAGGGGAAGTAGATGGAAAAGGTTAGATGGAGGCAGATGATTCGCTGTGGCAACTCCTAAAGGGAACAGCTGGAAGCAGAGGAAGAAGTATGCCGTGTTTTTGCACTATGCATTAGTGAGTGGAGATGTACTCTGAATCCCAGATAGAGATAAAGGTCTTATTTTAGCTTACATGTCCACTGAGAGGGCCCAAAGACTGGGAAAAGGACTTAGATCAATATTTGGTGGAAAGGATGTAGATTCTATATACACATAATTCATATTGTCTGTTATTGAGAAGGCATCCAGCTAAATCTAAGACTTACAGTTCAATAGTTATTGGGAGACTGATACAAAATGGTTGACTGAGTAGTCTCCGTATGTTGTCAAGTGTGTCAGAATGAGTGAATTATATAACTTACTCCAGCTCCGTCAGACAGAACAGGGTCGAACAGGCTGTCAAGATAACGATCCATCCCTTTCTGGTGCTCCAAGTCTGCAGGGAAAGAGTGGAGAAGAGGATTTGGTTGTCTACTCTGATCATAGAGTGTGTGCGCTCAGATGTTTGTCTTAATCATGTACCTTGACTGAGTCGATCAGAACCAGGTATGGATGAAGAAAGTACGTCATCATGCATGTCAAACCCACCACCCAGCAGGCTTCTGTAAAGCAAGAACAAAAAAAGTCTTTCAATTTGGCACTGAAGAAAAACATGCAATAACTTTAACCCTCTCTCTGCTCTGCTTGTGATCTGTAATAACATTTTAGAGAACTCTTATGCTGTTACATGTTCTACTACTGAATATCCATCAGATAGTCACTAACATGTAACTATATCTGCTACTGTAGTTGTCTCTGCTATGGATCAATGAGGTTCCGGCTGACCAAACAAAGAGCTCACAATTCTCTGACATTTAATACACAACTACTATAAGAAAAATGGCAGCAGCTGATTTCATAGCACATCTAAATTGTGAGCAAAATAACATCTGCCAGTACCAGATTACTACACAAATGTGAGGTCATTAACATTTTACAGCTAGTTTTGGTAAATGCTGCTGTGTTTTTTAGTCAATTTATGCAGTATATAATTAGTTTATTCCACAGTTTCACTAACTAATAAACATGGAAGATCATGAAATGATTAACAGGATAATCTATGTGTGTATTCTTCATTGGGATGTTTAATCCAATCTTTCCTTTTTGGATAAAATGGAAGGATTCCACACTTGAAGGGTGATTTATATGTACAAGTTTAGTAATTAAAGAGCCATTGGAAGCACAGCTTCAGTGCTGGCAAGCCCAAGTATGTACTTCCTTTCTCATGCTTCCTTGATTTTTCTGGTTTAATTAATCTAGTTTTTTATTCTGGTCTGGATGGATGTCTTAAATGTTCCTGGGGGTGGGGGATGTTATTATTAGAACATACTGATAAAAGCACTGTGTCAAGGACCCTTTTCTATTGCATTTGTGTCTATGCCCCGTACCATTGTTGCTCAATAAAGATACATAAAAAAAAAACAACATTAGAAAAGCAGTTATAAACAATTAAAGTAGTAGCATCCATTCCTGCACAAAGCCTCTGTAACATAAATTTTGTCATCCACTCAGTCCATGTGGGGAGACAAAGTACATCTAAAAATAAGTGAGACCAATTTGATTTGTGTGTTTACTTAGCATGATCTTTCTTTAATCTCCCATTCAAAATGAATGAATGAATGAATAAATAAACATTCAAAATCATCGGAGCAGAAAATGAACAACGCTGACAGCGGCTCTGAAGAGAGTTTGCAGGAGGACTGCTGCCATTGACACCTCCACAATGCCTCATTTAAAGAGTAGAAAATAATAGACTTTAGATTAAAGTGCACAAAAGGAAAGCTGCCACAGCGGACCCCAATTTCAATAGGAATAAAAACCAACTGCAACCCACAGAATCAGCTTGCATACAGATGCAACTACCCTAGGCTTAAGTCCTGTCTTGAGGAGCTTAAACACATGCTGAATTTTTGGAAAAGTTTTTGGACTCATGGGGCCTCAAATTTTCTGAATTTCAAACTGATGTCATAGAACAAAATATTGATTAAAATTAAATGCTCACGTCAAATGCAGTACATGTACAGCATTCAAAGGGTAAATATTAAAACTTAGCAAACAACTGTGAGCATTAGCAACTAAAGCCAAGCCGTACAACAACCAAACCAAAAGGGAAATCTAAGGCGCAGACTTTCAAACAGCTCATAAATCTTTCTATCTAAGATGTAGGGGGAGTGGGTAGCCTAGTGGTAATGTCGCGGGCTTTGGCGCGGAAGACCTGGGTTTGAGTTCCCGTCACGCCACCCAGGTGAACCACTGTGGACCCCTGAGCAAGGTCCGTAACCCCCACCAACTGCTTCCCGGGCGCTTTAAGTAGCAGCCCACTGCTCTCTGGTACTACTGGGGTGAAATGCAGAGCCCTAATTTCCCCTCAGGGATCATACCAGTTTCTCAAAAAGAAAAAAAAAACAGGCTTAGTGGGACTCTGGTCCTATCCCTCTCTTTGTGAAAGCCTTTTTTGGGGGGTAACAAGATGTTTTATTCAGCTGAGGAAAAGCCAAAACTTAACTTCATTGTGTTTGTGATTGCACGGCCGGACCTTCTCAGTACAACTGAAAGCTTATTAGCAGGAAATATGAAGCCAACGAGGGAGTGAGACTGTGCACTTTGGTCAGAACATCAGTATGCCATTATATCTTCATGTAACATGTTGCTGTAACATTTTGCATTAAAGTTTAAACATAGCATATCAACTTAAGTGTACTTAAGTTTCCAACACTGAAAAATAGTGACAAACTCAACCTACTGACAGTTGGCAGACTTTATAAAATCTCAGCAATGTGTGTGTGTGTGTGTGTGTGTGTGTGCTGTCTCACATGCTGGCATTGGGTCGCACTCTGTTTGGCTGAAGAGCAGAGATGATGAAGTAGCTGTTGTGTTTGGGGAAGTCAGCAGGAAGCTCCAGGTCTGACATTAAGTCAAAAACATAGTCAGAGCCTTCAAGTTCGACCCACTGAGCCGGTTCCTTCAGCAAAACTGACCAGCCTTGTCGACCCTCCACCACACCTCTACTCTCACACACACACAGAAAACAAACAACCAGTTTCCCTCTAGTCTCCTTTAATCATCATGTGTTTGTAATCCTTTTGTCTTGCAGTGAGATAACCACCTGTGCTGTAAGATGTCTCTGGCTATCTCTTCTCCTGTGGTCCATGAATGTAGAGGACACAGGACAGACACACCTGATGGAGAAAAGTTGCTGCTTCTGTCAAACAATAATTACACAATGAAACTGCAACTGTGAGACAATGTGTAATCTTGTGATGCATTAAGAGACACTTCAGTTAGGCTATGAAATGAAATGCCAGCATCACTCGTTTGTCTCTAAAAAGTGACACAGACAAAAACATCACAGACATAAACACAGCCGGTGAACCAAAGTGAGTATCAGGTGTTGTCTAGTCCTCAGTGGGCTTGCCAAAATGCCAAAGGACAGATTAAATAGATCAGAGGAGGAAATGGGATATATCAAATATCAACTTTGACTGGGCTCGGGTAGAAAAATAAAGTAAAAGGGAAAAAAAAAACAACAGAAGAAAGAGGTGAGGTTGGGTCAACAAAAGGGAATCACAGTCAAAACTCTGACAATTCATTACAAATATCACATGATTTCATTCCCTATGGTTTAAAATCACCTCCCTGAGCAATGGGACATACAGTATGAGTTATGGTTAAAAATCTCACCATCAAAGCAGTGCATGTGCAAAACAGTGTGAGCTCTTTTGCGACTCGCGGTCCATTCAAGTAAACAGGGTGGATATGTCCGGACATACTCTGGCCCGACATTGAGCCGCTGCAAGGCCTGAAGCAGATGGTGCTGACACACACAGTTGTATCCGTATGGGCCGTAGTCTGACACAAATCTACAGCAATGAGAATGAAGAATGTGTGGATTAATTACTGTTAGACGTGTTTAAAGGAGAAAATAAGTTAATATGAGAAATGAGTATTCAGGACTCTGCGCCTTACTTCAGCAGGTATTTAGCCAGCCTTTGAGAAGGCAGGAACGCAGATAAACAGGAGGAGAGGAGGAGCCAGCCTCGCTCTGAATTCAGGATGTTGGGATTTCTCCACACCTAAAAGACAACATGCAAGTAAATGAAGGAAAACAGGGATAACAGGCCATAACCATGAAAAAAATATCAAAATAGCTGTTTTCTTTCTACCTGATTGGCTAACTGAACCAGAATCTCATCTCTAAGGCTGGGATTGGCAAGTCCTCTCTGGATGATGTAGTTCCCAAACAGGTTCTCCTGAGCCCCATTCAAATCTGGGTCACCCATAAACCTGAGTATCTATCAAAAACACAGGTGGTTGTTTACAGCACATCCTTTAACTTTACATGTAAAAGTCCAATTATCCAATTTAATGATGGGAGTCCAAAAATGCTATGAGTTCTACTTTATAGGAGGTTTTGATCAACTTGATTGGATGATAAAAGCAATGGACAATGCTGGAATATGTAAATCAAGTTTAAGTCTTCCTGTAGCTGCAGGACATGCTCTTATGTTTTTATTCCATCACATCAGACCATTCAGAAACAGTTTATCTCACATGTACTACTCAATACATTCAAATTTTAATCTAGGAGAAGACTAAATTAATGTGGGGTTATCTGAGTGTTGATGCTGGTGTTTCTTAGTGGCATGTAAATACAACATATACCAGAATGAAAACGTTCACGGCTCCTTGTTTTAGCTCCTCATCCATTCGAATCAGGGAATTCTCCAGAGGAGCTGTAAGCATCCCAAACAACGGCTCCTACAATGCAAATATACACACACATGGATTTGATCTGTTAATTATGTTTTGACATATCTGCACAATTTCACATGCTGATACTACATTTCTTGTGAACTTGTACAACTTAAGTTGTGGGGGACCTGAATGTATTAACACACTGTAGGGACTAGGGGGCGGGTAATACCAGGTATCTTGCGATGCGATACTAGTATCACGATATTTTGCTTACAATAATGATGATCATGATATGGCGATTCTGCAATAATCGATATATTGCAATAAATTTAAAGGGACTAGAGGCAGGAATTGTGAAAGAATAAACATGCATGTCCAGTTTTTTATGCTAATGAGTGATGAAGCGTTAAAAAACAAAAAGAACGAGCCCACTCACCTTTAATATTGGCCCATTCTTTCATTCACGATATACCAGAACATGTGTTACTGAAGACATTATGAATTTATTGACCAAATAAAGCAAATAGAACAACAGAATCTTGCAAGACTTTTTCATATAATGATGAACTCTCACAAGATTTTGTTAGTTAAAATGTTGATACAGCATTTTTAATATCGATATGACATCGCAACATAAAATATCGCAATATTTCAATGTATCCATATTTTGTCACACCCCTAGACGGGACCCTTGTCCTCTCTGAAGAAAAAAAAAAAAAGGCCTGCATAATGTAAATAACTGGATTTGAAAGTATAGCCTTGGTCAGTCTGATGTGAATTGTCTGATATTGAGTCATTCAGAGACTACAGTGTGTATGTGTGTGTGTGTGTGAGTGTGCGTGCGCGTTTTTACCCTTAATATGGCCCGGATATAGTGTGTCATGAGGTAGTTGTTGACATCCAGGGGCAGTGTCAGCTGAGGGTCCACCTGTACTTTAGGAGCCTGGACCACTGCCAAGCAGTCAGAATGCAGCTCTTCACAACCTGTAACACACAAACACACATACACGCACACACACCGATTTGAAGTTAATCTCAGCTACAAACAAGCTTTCGTTGACATATATGCTCCACTGCGTTTGCAGGTGAGCTCAAGTGCATTTACTGTTGTACTTTTAGGTGACACAAGGCCTCCTCTGTGTATTTGTGTGTGCAAACCTGAAGCAGCCTGCAGCAGTCCAGCCAGCTCTGCTGGGATGGGTAGTGTTGTCACATTCACAACTTCTCTGTTAATGCGATCCTGTGCATGCATATTCAAACACTTAGCAAAAGCTACATCAGTTTTTGTGCAAAACATGGCCCTCCTCCCTTAGACACGTTCCCTGTGTTTCCACCTCTACTCACCTCTTCTGCCTTTCTTGCAGGCTCCACCACTGTCTGACAAAAAGACAACAGTATCACACTTCACACATTTGTTCCTTTTTAATTCTTTCCTCTAAGACGAACTCCCCCATTCACTCAAACTCGGTGTGCATACCCTCATGTAGCGCTGGCGGTTGACGATTAGCAGCACAGCAGAGCGTAGCTTGATAAGGTATTTCCTCCTTAGAGCAAACTTTTTTTCTGTTCAGAGAAAAATGTTCACCCCGATGGATGGATTATTCATGAAGATACAGAGGAGACAGAATATGCATACATATGCAATCGGTGTCATAAAAGCATTCTCCATGAGAGGTACTGTCATGTTTGTGACACCTCACGATGTCAGTTACAACTATACAGAGTGCAGCTGGTGCAGCGAGGTACGTGTTGAGCTATTTCTGAGACATAATTGCAGTTTTAAAAGGTTTAACCTTGACTATGGTGCCTTTTTAGTGCCTTTTTTTAACACACTAGAAGAGAATGCAAATTTGCGTCATCCTGTGGGTTTTGCCGGACTGGGAGTAAATGAGAAATCTATCACCTTTGATGGATGAGCACAGCCTGAATTCTTTGGCCTTGTCTCTTCACATCAAGGACAAAGAAGCAGGTTTTCTGTGATAAGGTTCGGCTTGTTTGGCATAGTGAAACCAAACACTAAAGCCTAAAAGGCTGAGCTGGGGATTGAAACTCCAGACTCCAGACTCAAGCAGGGCATTGGGCTTGCCATTAAAGAAGGCTTAGATGAGTCAACTTCCAGGAAGAAACTGATGATACTAGTGGTTTTTATAATTGGAAAATCATGTCTATTTTTCTTTTTCCTTTAAAATACAATAAGCAAGTGTCAAAAAAAATCCCTCTTTCATAGAGATGTATGTGAGGCATCACTCTCTTAACTGAATAATTTACAGATTTCATGAGCAATCAAATATATTCTACCAGCCATAATAAATGTGCCCATTACCTGGCCAGGAAGCCTTTGCTGCGAACTTCAAATAAGGTCACACGGCGCCTGAATTTGATAAAATTCTGTCGGACAAAATACATGCGGGTGTATCTCTGCAGCGTCATGGCAGCTATGTCCAGCACACGGTCACGCTTCCCCTCCAGCAGCTGATACAAGTCCTCTTTGAGGAAAATCTAACACACATACACATACATACATGTTTGAATTCAGCACGATTTAGAATGATGCATCTGAGCTTAGATTTGACTCGTGTTTGTGTACGTGTGTTACTGTGAGAGCTCACCTTACTGACTCCCACCTGGTACGAGCCCTTTTTAACTGGACAGAGCTTGTGGAGCATGATAATGCAATTTTCTCCATCTGCAGGTGGTGAATCCTTTAGGCAGAGCAGTGCTTTATACCTGTGGTCATATATGAAAACAGCACATGACGATTCTATTAGAATTCTGAAGTAAATGTCAACAAGGGAACAGTGAAATCCAGAGTTGGGATGTGTGCCCTGACCGTGTCTTTTAATCCTGTAAAACTCAGGTTGGCTGTGACTATGAAAGCTCTGGTATGAAGCTAATTGGTGCTCTAGGTATTCAGACTGTTGGTTGCTTGGTATTTATTTGGTTTTAGTCGTTTCAATGTGAATGCCGCCGACTGTGAATGCTGCTGCAAGTCAGATTACTTTGGCATCAAGTTGTGAGAGGTGCTGAGAGATCAATTGGTTTAATCTGCTTTCCTACAGCAGGAGTTGACAAGAGCCAGATGGCTATTTCAGCATGGAGGGATCAATGTGTGTGAAATGTATTATCTTCAAAGATGCCAATAATTACAGCAATTTTAAAAAAGTGATCAGGGAAGCAGGAAAAATATCCTTAGTGACAGACAGCTGAATCAAAAGGATACTGGATAGTCTGACCCGTATTCCAGTTTACATAACTCCATTAGTGCTTACAGCTATTGTCCGAGTGACTGGTATTAGTATGCTTGCAAATATTTCCCCTACCCAAGCATTATTACACTGGTTACCCATCAAAAATGTGATAAGTCTTAAAGGGCCCATATCATACAAACTGGCTTTTGTAAGTGCTTGAAATGGTCTTCCGGGGTGTATTAAGTTACAACAGCCTGCTGGAAGACTTTCTCTGAGACGGGCAGCCATCAGCTAACAGAATTTTGCTCCGGAGTTCAGAAGGAAGAATGATCTCTTTTTTCTTTCTTTGACATTTTTCTATTTTTTAGCTCTACATGGTAAATGGATTGTACTTATATAGCACACTTCCAGTCATACTAACCGCTCAAAGCGCTTTACACTGCATATCACATTCCCCCAGTCACACACACATTCATACCCCGATAGGCACATCGGGAGGCAACTTGGGGTTCAGTGTCTTGCCCAAGGACCCTTCCGCATGTAATCTGGAATCGATCCCCTGACCCTCCGGTTGTAGGACAACTGCTCTTCCACCTGAGCTACAGCCGCCCGACAGCCAGTCGGAAAAAAATTTGGCTGTGTTCAATTAAGTGTTTTTTCTCAGGAATTACTTCTAAAATGTGACAAAATTCTCACAACTGAAACGCCTCACCAACAGACAGCACCCGTGAGTAAAGCCGTATCCTACTGTAGCTCAATGCTAACCTTTAGCCTATTACTTGTTAGCTAATTTACTTACTTGTCAGGGGTCTTTGTTGTACTACATGTACTTCAAACTCCATATCAGACTCGACCCAGAGTCTGATATGCTCCATAACAGGGTGATCCATTTTATTCTGGTGATCCATAATCCATCAGTGTTTACAAATATCTATCCACTTGAGTTACGAGACCGGCATGGTACCAAAATCTGTGACCCTTCAAATTCTGTGACTGTTCTGAGGCAATGTCACAAAATGGGCATAAAACATGTCATGATAGGAGCTTTGGTGGTTCAGTGCAGTCAGCCGCTTTACTTCCATGTTGGAAAATAGACACATAAACTAATATTTAAGACCAAATTAGTTCCTATAGTGGTAAGGGGGACATATTTAGTACATATATATGCCTGTAGTTGACTTTTGGAATGTTTGAAAAGCCTGATACAGCTCCTTTAATGTTGCCTATCATTTGTTATTTCATATTAGCTACATAAATAAATCTGCATTCATTAATGCTTGGCATTAAGATAAATCATGAACCAACCGTGTCAGGAAACTGTGAAAGTGCATTCTGACTGGATAGCCCTCCTTCCTTATGTAGATGGTCTCTATAATACCAGAGTAGTGCAGCTGAGTGTTGACTAGCTCCATATTAAACACTCCTGGCTCCTGCACACACAGAAATACACACATAAATGAGCTGTTTACAGTATTCATCAATCGATATATGCAAAAACAAACACTGCAAACCTGCACACATCATCCAACGTGCAAATATACCTTATGATGGTTTGGCTTGATGCATCGCACAAAATAAGGGTTACACCTGTCACAGACAGATGAAAGTTGGTAAAGTGATTAATAAATGACTGGAGGTTGGATTTTAAAAGGGCTCAATTCCTTTGTCCTGTAAAAGTTTTGTACCCTAAAGAGAACTGAGGAAAATCAACATTATCTTTAAAAGGACAAAGTTCTGTAGTTGATGCTGCCAGAGTTTTAACCAGGACTAATCTGAATACATCCCACCAGATCTAAAATCTTTACACTGGCATCAGTGTCAGTCAGTCACAGAACAAATTTTAAAACACTACTGATAATCTACAAATCACAGAATGGTTCAAGCCCAGAATCCATCAGAGAATATAAACCTGGCAGGACTCTTAGATCTCGGAGTTAGGTAGCTAGTCCAGACCAGAATCCAGATCAGAGTTCAGGAGAAGCAGCATTTAGAAATTTTGCAGCAAACAAGAGGAAAGAACTGCCCACGGAGATTAAACGCTCGCTAAATGTAGACACATTTAAATCCAGCTAAAAAGATTTATTTTCTCATGCATGAAATCTGCACTGTAAAGAAATTGGAAAAAGTGTTTTACACAAACCTTTCCATCTTGTCTAGCAGCTCCTGCAGACTGGTCTGAAACTTGGCGCTGACCGTGTTGGCTTGTTGACGCCGAGCTGTGCTGCTGCGCCGCAAGTTAGACCGCTGATGTGATACAGACTCTGAGTGCTTTGAGAAGAGATTCGCGACCATCTGTACTCACAGAAATATAGCACGCACACAAACAATATAAACAGAGAATGGGGGGTTAATCCAAAAGAGAGAAGTTATCCCGAAGCTTCCTATTATTTATTAGCCAAGAGGTGGTGAGAAACTTCATAAAGTTTAACATAAGTACTTTAACATCTAAGTAAAGTCCGGATCTTTTTAAAAAAGTGGAAGTATTGACACTGTAATGTGAACCAATTAACTCATTATTTTTTTCAATTATGTTTCGTGACCCGCACATTCTGAGCAAGTACAAATGACAAGCCGTTTTACCTTCAAAGGACTGACTAGGCGGTATTCAATAGGGGAACTATATGCTGCGGAAGTACAGGCGAATCACAGGAGAAGCACCGCGGATAGTTGCAAAGGCAGCATGCATGCGTGCTGCAATTGATAAATTCTGCCACTTGGTTGTTCTAAATGCTATGCACTGCAACTTTAAGGCACATACAGCGGGGGAAAAAAGTATTGAACACGTCAACATTTTTCTCATAAAATATATTTCTAGTAGAGCTAGTTACATGAAATTTGTACCAAATGTCGGCAACAACCCAGGTAATGCACACATACAAAGAAATCCTAACATTTATGTCCATGGATTAAGTTTTGTGTAATATAATAAAATGACACAGGGAATAAGAATTGAACACACGAAGAAATGAAGCAGAAAAAAGATTCAGACAGCCAAGAAAGCAGCTGGAGTCTGTCAGTATTTAGAAAGTAATCCTGTCCCCTATCAGTGCAAAGTAATATCAGCTGGTTTAGTCCTGATTGATGCCTTTAAAAGGTTTCTCATCACCAAGGTGTCAGACAAGAAGCATTCCATGATGGGTAAAAGCAAAGAGCTGTCTAAAGACCAATGCAACCTTATTATTGAAAACACAATGAAGGCATTGGTTTCAGGTGCATTTCTAAACTTCTGAAAGTTCCAGTGAGCACCACTGGGGCCATCATTCGGAAGTGGAAAGAACATGGAATCGTAATAAACCAGCCAAGGACAGGTGCTCCTCGCAAGATTTCAGACAGAGGAGTCAGAACAATAATCAGAAGGATTCTCCAACAGCCGACCACTTGTGGAGAGCTTCAGAAAGACCTGGAATCAGCAGGTACAGTTGTTTCAGAGAAAACAAGAAGTAATGCACTCAACCGCCATGGCACTTCATGACTGCACACCGCACAAGACTCCATTTCTGAAGGAAAAGCATGTTGATGCTGGTTTGAAGTTTGCAACACAACATCTGGACAAACCCATGACATCCTGGAAAACATAGGCTGGTCAGATGAGACCAAAACTGAACTCTTCCGATGTCATAAGACACAACATGTTTGGAGGAGAAATGGCACCACTCTCGAGCCCAAAAACACCATAGCAACAGTGAAGTTTGGAGGTGGAACATCATGGTGTGGGGCTGTTGTGGGGCTGTTTTTCAGCCTGTGGTACTGGCAGACTTCATATCATTGAAGGAAGAATGAATGCAGAGAAGTAGAGAGACATTCTGGACCGGAATCTGCTGCCATCTGCAGCTGCTGAAGATGAAAAGAGGCTTCACTGCAAAAACTCAAATCTTAGCAGGTATATTTTTCTAATTTCTAGTCAAAATATCTCATCACATTCAAAATAAGACAAAATTACTTAGACAGAAACATCTCAGTAAGATATAAGGTATTGTTTTAAAGGTGTCATAACCTGCTGTTTTACATACACAATCCTTCTTAAAGCAGAACTCAGTAACTTCAGCTTTGGGCTCCCCCTAGTGGCGTTCTTTCATTGTCGTAAAGTTCAACCCCCCTACACCCCCACAGCACACAGACGGCTTCTCTACCTGTCTTTCCTCTATTTTGATCCCTGGATATATTTCTAAGCTTTTACTAGCTTGTTGATGCTACTTTGCCGCATTGGTAGCAGCACCACGTCTCCCTCTGCTCAAAGCAAAGTCCTGTATATTCTGAAACGGGACGTTTTACCCACGATATGCCGTGGATTTTATTTTTCTCTGGTGTTGGCGGGCAGCAGGTAAGAATACGAACTTTTATTTACTTTTTGCGGACGTGACAAGTGATTATTGAGCCTGAAGCAGTGATGCTTCACCCGGTGCCCAGGCAGCGCAAGCTACGTGAATCACTCTCGCCCACCAAAGAGTTGGTTATGAGAGCCAGGAGCCGTGTTTAGGTGGTGGGAAGCTAAAGAAATGTTTTTTTTCAAATTAGCGCTGGTAGTCTGGTTCAAATCAGAGCTGGAAGCAGCTCGGTAGATAGGGGACACGAGTACCGTACAGCGGTTTCTGTTGTCGCAAGCTCTGCTCGGGTCGGCGCAGGCAAAGTTGCATAGAGCTGCTCGCAGGCCAGAGGCACCAGCGGGAGGGGGGGGAACATTGAATCGCTCCGTAAACACTTTGTTTAGCCCCACGGGGATTCCGAAAAGCATTTATTAAGGTAAAAAAGTTACTGAGTTTCCCCTTTAAATTATCTTCAAATGAATTTTTGATTCTAGTTGGGTGGGAGGAAAATGTAATGAGCTCATTTTAACCTCTTTTAATCCCCAACTATTGTTTGTCGCGAGAATACGCAGGAGAGTGAGACCTGTCTGTAAGCGCGTTCACGAGGCAAACGTCAAAACCAAAACAAAGTTTTATCAGGACAGAGCAGGTGAAGGAAATGATGTCCCAACAGAGAAAAACGTGATAAAAACGTAACGGTGCGGTTGATGGAGAGGATCCGCGGAGTAAAAGGGCTGGACTCTGATGAATATAAGGAGCGGACGTCTGACGTGAAGTTAACCAAACAGTGTTAGCTTCTGTAGCTACATTAGCAGCTTGTCCGCTCGTCAACCACCGTTTACTGGTCTCTTACACAAAAGATAATAAGTTACACAAGCAGCAACACTTACCGACTGCACATCCTCACTGATAAGTATAATTCACTCCTCCCTGGTAAAGCTGTCCCTCCTTTTAGATTACTGAAAACTGCTGAATTTATGCCGAGGCAACTCAGCATGGCATGCCATCCCATTGGCAGATTTTTTGCTAATTACAAGCAAAAAAATCTTTGTCACTCTTAAAATAAGTAAAAAAAGATTTCTTTTTTTTTTGGTTGTAATAAGCAAAAATTCTGCCAATGGGACAAGCAAAATTTTTTGTGATAAGATTTCTTGAAAAAAGATGCATTGCCTTAAAACAAGATCTTATATCTTACTGAAATGTTTCTGTTTCAGTAATTTTGCCTTATTTTGAGTGTGATGAGATATTTCGACTAGAAATTAGAAAAATATACTTGCTAACATTTGAATTTTTGCAGTGTGGATCTTTCAGCAAGACAACCATCCCAAGCACACAGCCAAGAAAACATTCAATTGGTTAAAGAAAAAGAAACTAAAGTTGATAGAATGGCCCAGTCAAGTGATTCCAATTGAAAATCTTTGGAAAGAACTGAAGATCTGAGTTCACAGAAGAGACCCCCGGAACCTGGAAGATTTGAAGGCAGTTTGTGTGGAAAAATAGGCTAAAATCACACCTGAGCAATCTATTCCACTGGTTTCTCCTGGAGGCTGGAATCACCAACAAAGGTTTTTGCACAAAGTATTAAATAAATCTTAGTAAGTGTGTTCAGTACTTATTCCCTGTGTGATTTCACTATATTATACATAACTTAATTTATGGGCACAAATGTTTGGATTTCTTTGTATGTGTGCATTACTTGGGTTGTTGCCGACATCTGGTGAAAATTTCATGCCAATAGCTCAATTAGAAATATATTTTCTGAGAAAAATGCTGACGTGTTCAATACTTTCACCCCCAACTACATCTAAAATTGAAGAGCTATAAGCATTTTCCTAACAAAAAGACCGCCAAAAAGACCACCACCACCAGCACCAAAACAAACAAACAAACAAAAAACATATATGAAAAATAAAATCAACAGGGACAGTCGCTTATATGAGTTAGAAAAATTATGCATTTCTCACTTTGTTCTTGCTCTGGATAAAAAGGTCCAGAACATCCTGGCGAACCATGTCAAAGTTCTTATCCAAGAATTTGTGCACCTGCAACACACCAGAGAGTCAAATTCAGACCAGAAACTTGTGATATTAGATTTAACTAATGCACAAGCTTGACTATAACATCCCTTTGCATTTTTAGCAAGTTAGCAAATGTTTTAAATAATAGAAAAAAAAGTAAGATTTGTTAGAAGAATTACAATGTCTCAATAATAAATCTGCAGAATTTAAAAAGTTTAGAAGTGTTTTGGTTTTTGATTATACTGTATCTACATGATGCAAAATTAATCTAATTGACGCCAATGTTTTAAATCAACTCTTGTGAATTTGTTGTGAAACACCATATGGTCATTCTTAAACGTTTTCTTTTTCCCAAATCTGGATCCAAAATATTTGTGGCCTTAGTTGTTCTCAAATAGAGGAAGTCTGGATCTGAAAATCCAGACAATTTTTCTGAGAAATCTGGGACAAAGGGACTTGTTTCGACTGGGAATGGTTACTTTAAATGAGCTCTGTTGTGGAAATGAGAAATCCCTACAGTGGGAAAACAATCAGACTTTGGATCATTTCCAGAGAGACCTGATGATGGAGTTCCCCCTCAAACCTGGGTAAACCTGAGCGCTTCCTGCCAAGAGCGACTGAGGAAACTTAAAATTGTAAAAATGTAAGAGAAATGTGGATATGTTCTCAAAAGAATTGAGGCAGCTATTGCAGCTGAAAGTACTTTAGGTAAGTATTAATAGAAGGAAGTGAATACATTTAAATGCAAGTATAACAACAATTCCTTAATGATTTAACTTATGAAGTCTGAACTTAGATTAGCACTAAAAGAGATTGATGAATTAAACAATTAAGAATCAGTAAATGACCTTTCACAAATCACCAGCAAATGTGATACTAATTCAAGTCCTTTTTTAAGTAAAACTATAAAATCCTGCTACTATTTGTTAGTCAAATTTGAGGATTTTGTTGGACATGGTCATGGAAACCTTACAAAGAAAACAGGAGCTTCATGATTAATTAAAGGAAAGTTTCCATCTTGCTTTTACATATAAAACATGGATTATTTTATAACAAGGCAATTGAATAAAAATGTAAATCTCACAATTTTCCTTTAGTTTGTTGAGTGTTCCTAATGTGATTTAGCAAGCTAACATAAAGAAACAGAAAGAAATAAGAAATACCACAGCAACTTGAAAAAGGACAGGGGAGAAGACAGAGAAGGGAAGAAAAATGGTGGAAGAAAATGAGCATAGAGAAGGTTTAAAATAAAATGAAAGAGGGTAGAAAGAAAGAAAAGGAGGGTAGAAAGAAGGAGACAACAGAGGAGAATAGGAAGACAAATAGACAAATACCTGATAGGTGACCTTCCCTGCATAGTGTTTCAGGGTGAACTCTGGCAATGGCATCTTTGGCCTGGCATATAGTGGGCTGTTTCCATGGTGATAATGGCACTTCTGAAGGAAGGTGTGGTCTGTTGCCTAGTGATAATTGGAGACGGTTAGTGGTTGGTGAGCCATGAAAACTAAACCCTTATAGCACCATCACGTTGCCTGTCTGCATTCAGCAGATTCCCTCAGTCTGTTCTTCGTGTCACACTGTGTTTATATTTCACACTGAGCACCAGAGACCTCATAATGAATTTATCTCAATATGAGGTCTGTCAACTTCTCATATAAAGTAAAGAGCTCTCAGAATAAAGATCGCAGCAGGTAGGCAGTTAAGTCAGCATGTGTAATAGCTTGGTATTGATCTGAGCTGGCTACGCTACAGTATTCTGGTTTATGAGAACTCCAATAGTGAAATTTTTTTTTCTCTTTTATTCAATTTCTTTTGAATATTGAGGAATGAACTATTTGTATCATAACTTATTGAGGGAAGCTGCCAAGTCTTCACAATACACTTTAATACTGTAAGACCTTCGACATTACATGTAATAAAATCTAACTTTTACATAAGCATGAGCTACACAGACACTTGTCTCAGCAGACTGGATCATTGTTCATTTATAGAAAGCCTATTAAAGATAGTAGAGAAGATGCTTCTTTGAATAATTTTTGAAGTATTTGATTAAATTGGGTTCACTGCCCCATAACCTACTGTATGATTAATTAAAATCTTTAAATATATAAATATCATTAGACATGTGCTGCAAAAGTAATGGAATTCAAAAAACATCCCCCAATCATTTCTGCTCCCATCGCATGTTTTATTTGTTTATTGGCCCGTCAATCACTCTTACTACAGTAGAAAGAGTGATTGACAGGCCAGTCAACTGCTAATAGGCAAAAGTCATTGATGAGAGTGATTTATTGGTGAGAGTAATACTACGTGCCAGAAGCAGCCCACTGTCATCTGACGTTCACAGTCGGTAGCAAACAGTCATTCTGCTAGCAGTTAGTAACTTTCAGATAACAACTTGTGTCTTATTTGCATTGTGACATGATGGGAAAACCTGCTGTCTGCTAGACACCGGAATCGGGACTTGGGTTGTGCACGTTGTCTTAAAGCTGTAGCCGGGGGAGGGAGCTGTGAATCTAGCAGGTTGGTCTTGCACATGTGCTTTATTCAAACACTTGCTAACAGTCTCTGCTTTCCGAATTGTCACAAACATCTTCTGTACCCCCTTTAACATTTCTGGGAATTTCTGTAATTAAACACTTAATATATTTATCTCCATTGTTTTTGACTCATATCCACTGCCATATGTTCCAGCAATTGAAATGAAGACTTTGGTGAAGGTGAAGGTGTACCTGGGGGAAACCACACTGGTCATCCAGTATACGTAGTATCCCATGAGGCTTTGCAGCAATGAGATCAAGACACGCCTGGTTGTTATTGAAAGGTTGCTGCTGCCACTCGATCTGCTCCCGCATGTACTCCTCCTGCACAGCACATTTCGACATAAAATTGATAAGCTTTGTAAAACATTTAGAGCTCACTGTTATTTCTAGTTGTGCTGTGTCCACTTTGGTCCCTTTCTTTTGGAAAGAAACTCAAGCACCTATGCTAAAAACAGTAGTGGTGCTTCTGAGATATGGCCCCAGTCTCACTGTTAACTTGTGTTTCACATTTCATGTCAAAATGCAGTTCAAATCAGTATATTTTGCAGCACAACTCTGACCCCCCAATTCTACACATAAACCCAAACCCCTAATTTCTGTCTCTTCACTGAATATAGGTATAAGAAAACCTCACATTAATAAACATCTGGCTTGATGCTGCCCCCAATATCTTGGGGATCCATTCACACCAGGGGCCAGCCCACCCATGGTCACAGATGGCATCACCGCAGGGACCACCCAAAGCAGGGCAGGCCGGGGTCCACTCAGCAGTCGAAGGGCTGCAGTGCAGGACCCCCCAGCTACCTAACTGAGGGTCTGCAGTTACTAGCCCCCCAGACCGAGTCGGCAAAGCCCCCAGAGCGAAGGATCCCCATGAGGAAAACACTGGAGATAAAAATGTTAAAAAATTTTTTTAAAAGATCAAATAACCCTAAAAACAATAAGAGACAGATAAGGGCAACAAGAGCAAAAGTACACATTAAAGAAATTCACAAAAATAAGATACTATAAAAACAGTATATAAAATAGGATATAAAAGATTTAATAAAAGCTATATAAAATGAAATAAAATCAAATTAAGTAGAAAGCTAGGCTAAAAAGCTACGTGTTGAGCCTCTTCTTAAAAACATCAACTGTCTCTGCAGCCCTGAGGTTCTCTGGAAGGCTGTTCCACAGACGAGGGCCATCGTGGTGGAACGTGGCCTTGCTGTGAGTTTTAGTTCTCACTTTGGGAACAATTAAAAGACTGATACCAGAGGATCTCAAGGTCCGCTAAGGCTCATAATTTAAAAGCATGTCAGTTTAAATAAGAATGCCCAAGACCATTAAAAGCATGTTTAAACAACTAAAAGAACCTTAAATACCTGCAATTTAAAGCTGGGTATCATCAGCACAGCTGTGAAAATCAAGGCCGCGTCTACTAATGACGTCCCCAAGTGCTAATTTGCAGATTAAAAAGTATTGGGCCCAAAACTGAACCTTGGGAAACCAAACATGAAAACAAGAATTGTCGATCTCTGAGATAGAAGTAAAACCATACAGAGAGAGGCCCGCCAGACCTTTAAGTCTGTCTAATAAAATGTGGAGGTCTACTGTAATGAATGAGGCGCTAAGATCCAGTGGCACCAGGAAAGAAAGTTTCTGTGAATCCAAGTTGCATCTGAGGTCATTAATAATCGCTAAAACGGGCATCACGGTATTGTGGTTTGTCCTAAAACCAGACTTATACTTTTCTAAAATACTGTGTGTATGTAAAAAGTTATGTAATTCAATTAGTATAGAGAATTTGTTGAATTGAAATTTACATAAAATTAGTTTCTTTTATGATTTCCCTTTCAATTGGCCTTGATTTAAACTTTAATGTCAAGATGCCTAACGATACAAAGTTTTTATTTGTTGCTATTTATACCACTCCTTACACTCCTGTGCACATGATAATGCTCCAAAGCAGACTGGAGATTATGGGTTTTTACAATTCCAAAATAAAAATATGTATAACAGTCTTAGTTTAGAGTTCCCCTGACCTGCACCTCCTGGAAGACGATCCTGTTAAAGTAGAACTGCAAAGTTTCATTGGCGTAGTTGATGCATAGCTGCTCAAAACTGTTCACCTGTAGCTCCTGAAGGGTAAAGAGAAGAGACATTGGGGATCATGTGGTTAAACTGGCATCAGTCAGCTCAGACACACCGCTGCAATAGCATTTGTAGAAAAGATTGCTTTAAAGTGTGACCTCAAATCCATAAATGTCCAGTATGGAGATGGAGAGGGCTTCGTTGCGAGGATAGACCCGTCCGTTGATGCGCTCTGTCAGCCAACTAAACAGCAGCGAATACAGGATCTTGGCAACGGCATCTCTATGAGAAACACACAATAAGGTTTCTATGGAAACAGAAAACCCGGTTCCTATGGAAACAGAGGACATCTGAAAAATCTCTCCCCCAGCCCTGACGTCCTTTGTCCTCACATGCCTCTACCAAAGATTGGAAGAGAATATCAAAGTCTCTTCACTCCCCCTCTGTAGTCTCCTGGCATGATTTTTGAGAAGGGGTGTGGAAAAAAGGAATGAGAACTTTAAAAGGCCTCAAATAAGACAGTCAGACAGGCTTCAGAACCAAGTTATTCCAAGAGCAAGGTGCATCATATATATCACCTAACAGATACATTACTTAGCCTTTATTCAGTCACTCACCTGGCATCCACAGCACTGTCCACTGTCAATGGAGTGTAGATCTTCTCCCTCACTGTATCCTGGCAGTGTTAAACACATCTTATTCTTAATAACACTTATTTATTGACAAATAATAATAATAATCTGAAAAGATTATATGCTGTGTGTGAAGGTGAGGCTGTTATGAAATTGGGGGGGTCTGCTCACTGTAATTTTAAAGGTGACAGCTTTCTGCAAGTTCTCAGGTGAGACCTGCAGCAGCTCAGCTACCACTCTGATCTCCTGTGCACTCACCACCGACGCAACTTCCTGGCCCTCAGCCTGCAGAGATGCACACACACATACACACACACACGCAGAGGCGTTCATTATTACCATCAGCTATCAACATTATCATTACCACTGAACCATGAAACTGAATGGAGTTATGTATCATATTTATGTGTGTGTGCATTTGTGCGAGCGTAATTGAGGGGGAGACCTGGTGTGGCTGGAAGTAGACGTTCCCCAGATGAAGGACAGAGGACAAAAGTCTGTAGATACCATTTAGTTCCTCTGGAGTGAAACACAGGATGTCCATGGCACTCAGTAAACGCTTAAAGTCCTCCCCATCATCCTTCCCCTCTATGGTACAGTTCCCTCCCTGCACGCACACACATATTCACTGTTATCAACAACAATATAATTACCCTCACATAATTTCACTCTGATTAAAAAACACTTATCACCAGCTCTCAGTCTTGTTTTTGCAAACTTCTAGGGATTTGAATCTCATCTTCCTGCAGTGATATACAGGACACACTTCATGGTTTGGAAGTATACTGACAGGGTAGGGCATGGTACGCTGGGATGTGCTTATTGGGGTAAAAACACATATTTCTGACCCTTCATTTAATAAGAGAGGGCAGTAATATAGTTTCTCTTAGTAATTACTTTGTCTTTGAAATCTATTTACCAGTCAAAAGATTTAAACAAGCTTGATTTATCCTTTGACATATACAATACTTCTGTACTGATATGTGTTTTGGTGATTGAGCCATGAGGCCATGGAGGTAAAACCCTCAGTGGAGAACATAAGCAAGGTGAAAAGTCTAAAGATACTGCTGCAAGAAAAGACTGCAGCTAATTTTGACCTGGACTGTAAGGTAGCAGAACTGACCGTACAGCTTAAAAGAGCAACGGTCAGGAATATTCCTGCGATCTCTGATCCAACACCAGAACCAGGTGGTCCATCCACAGAAACAAAGTCCAAGCCAGGGCAAGTCTTGAACAGCAAGACAACCCTGGAATTCAGGTCCAAGAACCAAACTCTGAGTCTTTAAATTGGAAACAAGTCTCAGAACCTAAGAACCATGTGGAATCTTGTGTCCAGGAACATCAAGTGGATTCAGATCCTCTCAGACTGAGATCGCAGGAAGGAAGGTGAATCAGGGACAGAAGAAGTTCATGAATAAAATTTGGGTCAATAGAGACCTTATTTATGGAGACATCCCCTAAAACCTCTGGCATCAGAACATCTTAGCCAGTGTTCGAGGAAAAGGAACATCCCTGAAAACTCTATAAGACTTTCAGCAGACATCAAAGTTATCTCATGCAAGGTGTCTCCAGAATCCCAGATCCAAAGACCAAAGAACGCCAGAGCAGAGGCCTCTTCAAAGTTAACATCACTCTAGCACATCAGTACCATCGCACAGATGAATAACAACAACTCTGGAATGAAAACACACACGTAGACACAAATTCACACACACTTCTTCCTCTACATCAATTTACACTTCCAGTGGAAAGTTCGGACACACTTACCCACTGAATATAATGGGAAAATGTGTCCATACTTTTGACTCGTAATATTCATTTATTTATTTTCCGACTTTAGTTTCATGGAGAATTTACTCTTTAAAGCAACCCTCACTGATCTTGTATTTCAGAAAGCACAGCAAGATTATTTGAATATAAACAGTCCTGCCTCACTCCTAAGACACACACACCCCCATTCCCTCTGCCTCCCAATGCAGAAGCAAAGGTCTGACAGGCAGGTCCCTCGGCCAATCCTAGGGGTGCACCCCACTTCAAGGATTGGTTGGAGTTTTCATTGAATATTTAGAGGTTGGAATAATATTTTATTTTGTATAATGGTGGGTCTGTCTTATATTTCAGAGTTCCATTACCTCATCCATAGCATTTTACCCGATTAACAAAATAGTGTAACAATGCAACATCGGTAAGGGTTGCTTCAAAAGAGTTTATTTTTATATCATTTATTCATCTTTTGATTATTAAATTAAAAAACAATAAAACAATTGTGTATTTTTACAAATGTGCATCAAGATAATACTTTTCCACTACTCAGGATTAAAGCCAAAGTTTCCAACTCATTTTCCAACAATATATGGAATCACGTTTTTCCTGTAAAGTATTTCTTGGGATTTAAGCTTCAGAAATCCACAATTACATCCTCAATATGTAAAATGAACAGTCAAGAAATGTGTAGGAGTATTCTTATAAAGAAAAAAAGGTTTTGCCAAGGTAAACAACAGTACGATAACTGATTCTCAGACTAATATTTACTTAACTTGTGTATTTATTGTAATGAAAACTCTTAAGCTTGTCAATCTGAAATTCAGAGAAAGTCTGTGAGGGAGACTGAAAATCTTAAGTCCAGCTAGCAGGTTACAGAGAGTAAATTGGCTTATAATAGCCTGATTAGAAATGACATAAGTATACAAATAGTGGTTTACCATACTATGGCTAAAACAATAATTTGACGGAATCAGCCGAACATCAATCTGAGGACTCACCAGATATTTCATGAAAAAACTAGAACTGCAAGCAGTTATGACGGGGTCCAAGCCCGTCCGTGCACCGCCTCCCCTGGCCCCACCGTACCTGGCCCCGCTTCCCCTGGTCCCGCCCACCTGGTCCCGCCTCCCTTTGTTCAACATAGACAGTGAGTTACAGCCCTCTTGGATTGTAGGTGATTTATTGATCTGCGTGTCAACCTGTTTCCCTCAATTATGGTACATAGGCAGTACTCAAGTTTTTACTCATATAACTGTTTCATGATCAAGAGGTTAAAAAGCAGCATGTCTCCTTTTAAAACACTAGTTTACTTTTCTCAATTGAAATATCTGCGAGAAAAGCTGTAACTGGGATTTTCAACGTGTACTCATTTGATTTAAAAATTCCAACTGGATGGGGTAGTTGGTGTATAAAATAAGAAGTGTAAGGGGTTTAGCAGCAGCATCTGGTCTCCCCTGTGAAACAGCAACTTACTTTCCCCCAGTTGCAATGTCTGCACGTGAAAAGCTTAAACTGGGATTTTCAACTTGTACACCTCTGATCGTAAAAATTCCAACTGGATGGGGTAGCTGGTGTCTAAGACAAGAAGTGAAAGCGGTATGGAGCCAGCTGAGGGTATCTCCTGTAAAGCAGCAAGAATTGCTAAATGCTAAGAATTGGGATTTTGAAGACAGAAACTGTTAAATGAAACATATTTTGCTTAAGGCATGAAGTTCTGGTGGGTAACTGGCATTCCAGACAAGTACCAGTTCTATCATGTATGGCTAGTATTGATCAGGTCTTTGTCAATGTTTGTTGTCAACAAATGATTTTGCTTAAGAGTTTTCTTGTGGCTTTTCAGGCAAATCCTTTGGCGCATAGATTATCACAAATTGCTTGCCATTTTCATTCCAAAATACTCAAAAATAACTGATTGAGTCAAAATCATTTGTCCTTCCCCAAGTTAAAAATCCCATCTTCCCCTGCTTCATGTGGTTGTATTGTTTTACCATTTAGGACTAATGAGGCAACAAAAATAAGTGAATATGTTAGATAAGATTCTTAAGATCAAGGTAGATTAGTGAGAATCTCTTATGAGTTTTTCCATCTGCCATGACACTTTTTTTACAACTAAAATACTGGGTATAGGATGCGAGTTCTGTGTAGGATTGATTGTGACTGATTTTTCAGGATTACCTGAAATACCTGCAGGATTGTGGCCCTCAAAGACCAGAGGTGGACACCAACAATGTCGACCAACATTCACAGAAAAGTATTAGGCACCTTTCCAGATCCTGTTTTTCCAATATTTACCACAGGCATCAATACAAACAGACATCTGTGTTAAGAGACGTTCCTCAGTTTTCAGACAAACACACATCTTTGAAGATATGCTTGGTCCAGCAGGAATGACAAATCACTCCAGATCCTCTGTCCTCTGCTCTCACCAGCAACATAATTACAACAGGACTCCGGTGTTAAGAGAGGATGTTAAACTTATTCAGTCAGTCATCAATCTGTGAAAATATGTTGGGTAAAGCAGGACTGAGGAAATACGTCATGCAATAAAATAATCAGTGTAATTACCATGTAAAATGAAGACAAACACGCTGCATATGCAGCTGTACACTTCAGACATGAATATTTCAACCAGTGTTCCCTAATCCTGGTCCTCAAGGACCCCAGCCCTGCTGGTATTCAAGATGTTCCTAATTTCACACACCTGACTCAGATGAAAGGCTCGTAAGGAGCTTGCAAAGAACTTGATGGGCAGCTCTGTTGATCTGAATCAGGTTTGGTGGAGTTGAAGACCTGGAATACATGCAGGGCAGGGGTCCCTGTAGACCAGGTTTTGGAAACTTTGACTTAAACATCTAGCTTTTGAAAAGCTGACATCACTTTCTTTAACACAAACATTTTTTCTACAAGTCCTGTTAGTGGATAGTTTAATGCACCTTCAATCTAGCCTTTTCATACATTTAAGTGGCAGTAGAATAAAAGAAAAGCCAAGAGCTCATGGCTCCACTGCTTGTTTAGGACGTTGCTAATAAAACATGCCCACGTTCTTCAATCCTAACCGTTTTCTAGGAATATGCTCAAAGGGTCTATATCTACATACAGTGGGAGTGGGATGCAGATCTATGTAGTGGTTTTTGCAATATTAAGAAACTGAGGATTATAGCGCCCCCTATATTCATAAAATGTTTTCCTTTGGTACCTAAATAGAGAATTAAGTTTACTACTTGGTTTCCGAATTTGATGCATTTATCTGTTGTTGTTTTGAAGTTATGCCAATTTGAGTTTTTAGCTAGCGTTGTAAAAAAGTTTGGTCGAGCATAACTTTGTAACGGAACGACCATTTCAAAATCGCTCTGACCAGTTTTTTGCTCTTCATCTGTAGATTATATGGTCCAATTTTCAGCCCAATTGGATGAAATCTATAGGACTAGTTGACAAAAATAGGTTTTGCATATATCGCCCCCTAGCGAAAATTTTTTCCAGGGTGCAAATGGGCGTGGTCTATGTCATAAAATTTGGGAGGGTCCAAGGAATCTAGGGATATAAGGCATTTTAAGATGCGCCAAGCAGTTTTCGAGCTAGAGGCCAAAATGTGTTACACCTTGGTATAGCGCCACCTAGTGTCTGACGTGTGTCATTTCTCTTTTTTATTCACACAAACATTTTTTTGTACAAGCCCTGTTAGTGGCTATATTAATGCACCTTCGGTTTGGCCTCCCCATCCATTTTATTGGCAGCAGAATAAAAAAACCAAGGTCCAGGGCCCCCCAGACTCAAATCCGTTGTTTCGCCCATGGATTAGAAAATTGCTAATAAAACATGCCCACGTGGTCCAATCCTGACCATTTTTTAGGGACATGTTCAAAGGGGTGATATCTACCTGTCTTGGGAGTGGCGTGCAGATCCGATGAGCGGTTTTTGCAATATAAATAATTAAGGATAATAGCGCCCCCTAGATTCAGAAATTTTTTTCCTTCGGTACATCAGTAGTAAATCAAGTTCCCCACTTGGGTTTAGAACGACATTCAATTATGTGTTGTGGTTTTTGAGTTATGGCCTTTTAAGTTTTTAGCTAGGTTTGCAAAAATGCTTAAACGCGCATTATTTTGTAACCGAGCAAAAAATGGAAAATCGCTCTGATCAGTTTTTTTTCCTATTGGTGTAGTATATGTGGTCCAATTTTCAGCCTAATCGGGTCAAAACTGTAGGACGAGTTTACGAAAATAGGTTTCGCATATATCGCCCCCTAGCGAAAAAATTTTCTAGGCGCAAATGGGCGTGGCCTATGTCAGGAGATGCGGAAGGGTCCAAGGAATCTGCTCATCCAGGTCCCATAAATTTATTCCAAGCGGTTTGCAAGCTACAGGCCAAAACGTAATACCCCCTGGTATAGCGCCCCCTAGTGTCTGACATGTGTCATTTCGCTTAAATCTCTACATGAACCACTTTTGTACCAGCCTATATATATGGCTTTTATGGTTCTCTTGCGGTCTAGCCTCCCCATATAGTTTTTGGGGGCGGAAGAATAATACCGAAGCAAAAACAATAGGGTTCCAGCACGCTGGAGTGCTGGGAACCGCGTTGCACTGCAACGCGGGCCCTGCGCTGCTCCGCGGGCTTGGACCCCTAATTATAAAGAAACTAGACAGGTGCGGTATGTGATGTGGTGTCTGAGTGGCATTCATAAAAGCACCTGATTCAGATAATAGTAAGTCTCAGCCTCCTGGAGGTACAGTGCATGCTTCTCATTTGGGGGAAGACCTGCCAACATCTCATAGAAGATGTGGTAATTCCTCTCAGATTTGGCCTGTGGATGAAAACATACACACAAACACACACACACACAAACAAGTAAGTCATAGGGATGCATAGTAAAACACACAGCTTAAAATATCCCAAGCAATTTAGAACTATGGTTGTGGAATTGCTAAAATTGGTTTAAAACTGTTGACAAAGTAGGCTAATGGAAGTTTGATGGAGATGAGTGGATAAATGTATTGAGGGAAAGCAATTGGAATGGCCAAACACACAGTGAAATAAAGACATTGCTCATGTTGTGTGACTCTACAGTCTCCCCTTTCTCACAATGACTCATTCGTAAGAAGACTCCACTTGACCTGCTGTGTGCGTGTCCATGTGCGTGTTCTTGTGTTTTTCACCTGAAAGACAATGCGGGACTTCTCCAACAGGTACTGAGACGTTATGGCACCGCTGATTACACCCCTGGCAAATTGCGCACAGGCAGGCAGACACACACACATTTACACGCAGTGAGGCTGAGTTAAGTAACAGGTCATGCATGTGTAATGTATTTGGATCTTCCATGTCACAGTTCTAACCGAAGATCAGCTACTCATCTAACTGTGCTACTGGGACATGTTAGCATATTTTCCACTCAGCCCACAATATATGTGTGTGCTTTTCAGAGCTAATCAAATTTAAATGCAGTAATCATAAGGGTCCATGTATATGTAAGACAGACAACAGCAAAAATATACTATTAATGATTTAAAAAAAATATATATATAATGCTTCATAACTAGCTGTGCTTTTACAAATTTCCTGACAATGCTTATGTTGCATTTTGTTCTTTTTTTCTTATTTTAAGTCAAAAAGTTGTGTTTCAAAACACTTAAAAATCTTACAGCAGCAAGAGACACTTAAAATGATGACATTAAATTCACTGACATATTGTAGAAATGGTTGGATCTTCTTCATGCAGAAGTCATGTAAATTAATTTTCAATTATAATCCAATTAAATCAAATTCATAACCCCTACAGTTATAATGTCCAGCTCATTATAACTGTGTGTTCATAAAGGGCCTATTCATAAAAACTTGCGTACAGTAGCAAAGGAAAAGCAACTGATTGCACTTAATCTTGGATTACACCCCAGTGTGAGCATACTGGACTAGCAGGCAACCCAGAGACAAAACCTTTTAGATGAAAAAACCTCAAGCAGATTCAGATTTAGACTAGAACTGCAAGCAGTTATGACGGGGTCCAAGCCCGTCCGTGCACCGCCTCCCCTGGCCCCACCGTACCTGGCCCCGCTTCCCCTGGTCCCGCCCACCTGGTCCCGCCTCCCTTTGTTCAACATAGACAGTGAGTTACAGCCCTCTTGGATTGTAGGTGATTTATTGATCTGCGTGTCAACCTGTTTTCCTCAATTATGGTACATAGGCAGTACTCAAGTTTTTACTCATATAACTGTTTCATGATCAAGAGGTTAAAAAGCAGCATGTCTCCTTTTAAAACACTAGCTTACTTTTCTCAATTGAAATATCTGCGAGAAAAGCTGTAACTGGGATTTTCAACGTGTACTCATTTGATTTAAAAATTCCAACTGGATGAGGTAGTTGGTGTATAAAATAAGAAGTGTAAGGGGTTTAGCAGCAGCATCTGGTCTCCCCTGTGAAACAGCAACTTACTTTCCCCCAGTTGCAATGTCTGCACGTGAAAAGCTTAAACTGGGATTTTCAACTTGTACACCTCTGATCGTAAAAATTCCAACTGGATGGGGTAGCTGGTGTCTAAGACAAGAAGTGAAAGCGGTATGGAGCCAGCTGAGGGTATCTCCTGTAAAGCAGCAAGAATTGCTAAATGCTAAGAATTGGGATTTTGAAGACAGAAACTGTTAAATGAAACATATTTTGCTTAAGGCATGAAGTTCTGGTGGGTAACTGGCATTCCAGACAAGTACCAGTTCTATCATGTATGGCTAGTATTGATCAGGTCTTTGTCAATGTTTGTTGTCAACAAATGATTTTGCTTAAGAGTTTTCTTGTGGCTTTTCAGGCAAATCCTTTGGCGCATAGATTATCACAAATTGCTTGCCATTTTCATTCCAAAATACTCAAAAATAACTGATTGAGTCAAAATCATTTGTCCTTCCCCAAGTTAAAAATCCCATCTTCCCCTGCTTCATGTGGTTGTATTGTTTTACCATTTAGGACTAATGAGGCAACAAAAATAAGTGAATATGTTAGATAAGATTCTTAAGATCAAGGTAGATTAGTGAGAATCTCTTATGAGTTTTTCCATCTGCCATGACACTTTTTTTACAACTAAAATACTGGGTATAGGATGCGAGTTCTGTGTAGGATTGATTGTGACTGATTTTTCAGGATTACCTGAAATACCTGCAGGATTGTGGCCCTCAAAGACCGGAGGTGGACACCAACAATGTCGACCAACATTCACAGAAAACTATTAGGCACCTTTCCAGATCCTGTTTTTCCAATATTTACCACAGGCATCAATACAAACAGACTTCTGTGTTAAGAGACGTTCCTCAGTTTTCAGACAAACACACATCTTTGAAGATATGCTTGGTCCAACAGGAATGACAAATCACTCCAGATCCTCTGTCCTCTGCTCTCACCAGCAACATAATTACAACAGGACTCCGGTGTTAAGAGAGGATGTTAAACTTATTCAGTCAGTCATCAATCTGTGAAAATATGTTGGGTAAAGCAGGACTGAGGAAATACGTCATGCAATAAAATAATCAGTGTAATTACCATGTAAAATGAAGACAAACACGCTGCATATGCAGCTGTACACTTCAGACATGAATATTTCAACCAGTGTTCCCTAATCCTGGTCCTCAAGGACCCCAGCCCTGCTGGTATTCAAGATGTTCCTAATTTCACACACCTGACTCAGATGAAAGGCTCGTAAGGAGCTTGCAAAGAACTTGATGGGCAGCTCTGTTGATCTGAATCAGGTTTGGTGGAGTTGAAGACCTGGAATACATGCAGGGCAGGGGTCCCTAAAGACCAGGTTTAGGAAACTTTGACTTAAACATCTAGCTTTTGAAAAGCTGACATCACTTGCTTTAACACAAACATTTTTTTTCTACAAGTCCTGTTAGTGGATAGTTTAATGCACCTTCAATCTAGCCTTTTCATACATTTAAGTGGCAGTAGAATAAAAGAAAAGCCAAGAGCTCATGGCTCCACTGCTTGTTTAGGACGTTGCTAATAAAACATGCCCACGTTCTTCAATCCTAACCGTTTTCTAGGAATATGCTCAAAGGGTCTATATCTACATACAGTGGGAGTGGGATGCAGATCTATGTAGTGGTTTTTGCAATATTAAGAAACTGAGGATTATAGCGCCCCCTATATTCATAAAATGTTTTCCTTTGGTACCTAAATAGAGAATTAAGTTTACTACTTGGTTTCCGAATTTGATGCATTTATCTGTTGTTGTTTTGAAGTTATGCCAATTTGAGTTTTTAGCTAGCGTTGTAAAAAAGTTTGGTCGAGCATAACTTTGTAACGGAACGACCATTTCAAAATCGCTCTGACCAGTTTTTTGCTCTTCATCTGTAGATTATATGGTCCAATTTTCAGCCCAATTGGATGAAATCTATAGGACTAGTTGACAAAAATAGGTTTTGCATATATCGCCCCCTAGCGAAAATTTTTTCCAGGGTGCAAATGGGCGTGGTCTATGTCATAAAATTTGGGAGGGTCCAAGGAATCTAGGGATATAAGGCATTTTAAGATGCGCCAAGCAGTTTTCGAGCTAGAGGCCAAAATGTGTTACACCTTGGTATAGCGCCACCTAGTGTCTGACGTGTGTCATTTCTCTTTTTTATTCACACAAACATTTTTTTGTACAAGCCCTGTTAGTGGCTATATTAATGCACCTTCGGTTTGGCCTCCCCATCCATTTTATTGGCAGCAGAATAAAAAAACCAAGGTCCAGGGCCCCCCAGACTCAAATCCGTTGTTTCGCCCATGGATTCGAAAATTGCTAATAAAACATGCCCACGTGGTCCAATCCTGACCATTTTTTAGGGACATGTTCAAAGGGGTGATATCTACCTGTCTTGGGAGTGGCGTGCAGATCCGATGAGCGGTTTTTGCAATATAAATAATTAAGGATAATAGCGCCCCCTAGATTCAGAAATTTTTTTCCTTCGGTACATCAGTAGTAAATCAAGTTCCCCACTTGGGTTTAGAACGACATTCAATTATGTGTTGTGGTTTTTGAGTTATGGCCTTTTAAGTTTTTAGCTAGGTTTGCAAAAATGCTTAAACGCGCATTATTTTGTAACCGAGCAAAAAATGGAAAATCGCTCTGATCAGTTTTTTTTTTCCTATTGGTGTAGTATATGTGGTCCAATTTTCAGCCTAATCGGGTCAAAACTGTAGGACGAGTTTACGAAAATAGGTTTCGCATATATCGCCCCCTAGCGAAAAAATTTTCTAGGCGCAAATGGGCGTGGCCTATGTCAGGAGATGCGGAAGGGTCCAAGGAATCTGCTCATCCAGGTCCCATAAATTTATTCCAAGCGGTTTGCAAGCTACAGGCCAAAACGTAATACCCCCTGGTATAGCGCCCCCTAGTGTCTGACATGTGTCATTTCGCTTAAATCTCTACATGAACCACTTTTGTACCAGCCTATATATATGGCTTTTATGGTTCTCTTGCGGTCTAGCCTCCCCATATAGTTTTTGGGGGCGGAAGAATAATACCGAAGCAAAAACAATAGGGTTCCAGCACGCTGGAGTGCTGGGAACCGCGTTGCACTGCAACGCGGGCCCTGCGCTGCTCCGCGGGCTTGGACCCCTAAAAAGGCAACAACCACAAAATAATGTGACAGCGTTTGGTTTTGTTTAAATGTGTGCAATTTGCATGAGAACACAAGGGCAAAATATATCTTGATATACATGTAAAAGCCCTGAAAACCTGAAACTGATGCATTTTTAACTTCAATATAAACATCAGCAGGAGCTGACTGTTAATACTCACTCTTCCATGTAGATCTGCGTGTATTTGCCAAAGCGTGAAGAGTTGTCATTACGCACTGTTTTGGCATTCCCAAAAGACTCCAACAGGGGCGTGGCCTCTAGGATCTGTGATCAATTATCACACCAAGAAATGTTACCATGGCTACCTCCAACAGGAATGGTGGTTGTTATAAGAGCAAAACACTTTACCTCTATCTGATGGAAGATGTTGCATAAAAAAAAAAGAAAAAAGAAAGAAAAATGGCTTTGAATGATCACAGTGTCAGCTTGAATTTGCATGTAGACACATAGGCATGATAATTGAATATCTACCTGTTGTGTGACATTGCGTTTGTGATGTATGGCTGTCAGATAACGCAGAATCAGTTTTGTGGCTTCAGTCTTCCCTGACCCGCTTTCTCCACTGAAATAGCAAAAAAACCCATTAAAATATAGTATTACATACTACTTAACAACGGATTTTTCTGACATGATAAATCAGCGCCCCCCCCCCCCCCCCCCTCTCTCTCCCTAACGGTTTATGCACCGTCCGCTCCCCCCTCCCCTCCCTGTCTGATTCAGCTGCATGTATGGAGCTAGTAGTAACTTCTGTGCAGTCAGGTCTGGATTTTCAAACAAATGGATTTAAAAGCAAACTTCTGCAGTAACACTGACGGAGGCGACCACAACCTTGTCATTACCTGTAAGTTTATTTATTTTCTAAATGCTGTCTTGTCTGATAAACGAAGCTCACTATCTGAACTGCCCATGTTGCTAGCAGTTAGCCTTTAGCAAACTCCGACCTAGATTCTCCAAATAAGGTCATAGCGAAATAAGGTGTAGCCAATCAAAATGAAGTCAACATGGTCTCCGGGTAAAGCTGCATATCATAACTGGACCCAACTGTATTACTGAGGAAGTGAGGTCTGGCGTTTCAAAACAATACTCCGCTGTAAAAAATGCCGTTTTTTTCTTTGGAGTATTTACATATAAAGTAATGCCAACAACATAAACTAGTTTTTAACTGTTTTTCACTCCTTTAAAGAATCATATGAATAGAAAGTTTGAAAGTAAGACTGACTGCAATAAGTTAAATTAGTGCCAAACTAAATACATAATATATATTTAGTCTCTTCTTCTGTTTAGCTGTTATTGGAAAGCTTAGTCATCATTCAAATAAAAAGGAAGAATATATAGGGTTTTTCATTATGACCCCAAAATAATATACATAACAAAAGAACAATAAAATATAATGGACAGTGAAAAAGCAACCAGATTGACAGCATGCTGACAAAAAACAAAAATTCATGGCCAATTTTTTGACAAAAAAAACAAACAAAACAAAAAAAAATTCTTTTTTTTTTTCAAATTAATAGTGCAATAAATCTTTTATTTAAGGGCCAACTAAACCAAAAAAAAAAAAAAAAAAATTTGTAACAATATTTTATACCTGATCACAATACACTGGTCCTTTTTGGCATCCATCATGGTCGTATATGAGAGATTAGCAATGGCAAAGAGATGACTGCAACACAATGAAACATTTTTTAATGAAAAGTCATGTTTGTATGCTGATAGGTTGTGTTCATGCTGCATGTCTGTTGCACAAAGAAGTGAAGTGGTAGTGAAATCCATAACTAAACTCTCCCTTGGCAACCAACCAAAAACAGTGTAACACTACCCTCTTACTAACACCTGAGAGTGCTGGCATTTACACTTCTGTTCAAACTGCACCTATCAGCACAGCTTACGACACATGTAGACACGTGTAGAACAAGAGTGCAAACACACATGGTCTTAGGGGTCACAGACGAAGGTTAGGAGTTTTACTAAACTCTGCCTCTGCTTAACCAGTGTCTGTATTCTTCAATAAATCCTACACAGTAAGATCATTATGACCTAAATATGAGAGATGTGTTGGTACAATAGTGTCGAATACATTTTGAAATATCCAGCTTACCAATAAATACACAGACTGAACCAATTACTTCCTTATTTAAACCATCAAATCCAGGGTCTAACAGGACTAAAACCACACACACAAACACACACTCCAAGATCTTACGGAGGGTTGTCGCCAAGACCATGGCCTTCATACTGAAGCACCATGTCTGTGCCGTAAATGTTGAGCAACTTATAGGGGTTCACAGACACAAGGATGCTGCCTATGTAAGTCTAGGAAGAAGGAGAAAAGAGAGTAAATGAATCCACACATCTAGCAGTATCTTAATTAGACATATCTAATGTGTGATCATATTGTCTACTAAATTTGCATAATAGAAATTCAGCATACGTATATAAGTTCTTGGTCGAAGCGCTTCTTCAGGTTCATCAGAATTGTAGTTTCATTCAGCTCACTGAAATTAAACCCAGAGGAAATTAAAACACGTGCAATGAGCATATTTTGTCTCACTGCAGCAGCATTCCCAAACTCAATTTCACATCAAGTATTAATCACTCTTCAAAGGCAATCAAAATCTCTCGCACTTTTCTAACACTACTGTTGAAATAACACAACTATCTAATTCAAGGTTTCCAGGGGATGTGAAGGGATTTACTGAAAGTTCCACACAGATGTATAAAAGTATTGCATTTTCATAAAATATTCAAAGACATCATAGTATTTTCTTTCTTAAGTCCACTGATCTTAAGAAAGCCTTTTTCTAAGCATTTTTCTTTGACCTCATTGGAGAATGTCAAATGCTAAATGAAAACTGTTGGGAAATTTGTAAGGAATTAGGAAAAGATGACTGCGCAGCAACAATAATCCACCCACAATTTACGCTAAGCTGTGATGTGTGTCAAGTGTACTGAAACTAAAGACTGTCTAAATAATATTTCATAAAAACCTTTTTAGATATTTTGTCTGGAGTGCTCTCATTACATAGTTTCACAAATGATATATTGCATGTCAATAATAAGAAAAAAAGATTAAACAGACCTCATTATTAAAGTTAATTGTTCAAAAAGTAAAGAAAAAAGCCATAAAAGTGAAAGATGTCATTAAAATAATTGCTTTGGTTTGAAAGTTGGAGCCATGACAAACTATGGGATGAAATCATCTCCTTTCTTTCGATAAAGGATGGTTCAGTGTTTCCGCTTAAGTAGGTGATAATAAAAGAAGCACTAAAACTCTTCTTAAGAATTCAACCAGCTCTTATCATGGCTGCCTGGAAGCATCATGGCTAATATTTTCAGGTCATTTCACTCAGTTACTGTAGGAATCTGTCTGAGCGAAGAAAAAAACAAGACTACTCAATTGGACCCAGAATGAATAGCTGCTTAAAGGGAAACTATATGGCCTGAGATGAACTGTGTAGCTACGTACAAGCCTGCAATATAAAATGCTTGAAAAAGTGTAGCATAAGTGAACAATCACTGATTCTCATTGCTCTGGATTTTGCTTACGGAAGCTGTGTCATGTCCTCCATTCCTTCTGCCCAACGTTTAACCCTGTGGCTTGTTGTGGGCATGCTTACGATAGAGTAGATCTGCACACACATATTAAGATATCATAAACAAAACAAAATAATATGACATGGACATGGTTGTGTTGTCAATATTGGATGCAGAAACCTGGAAATTTTTGTTTGGGAACTCTACAAGAACATTTTGTCTGTGTCCAAATTTGAGGGCTACGTCCTTCCAAGGCCGGATTTGAAGACCGCTTACGACGCAGCGATGCGACCAAGGCTATCCAGATTCGAAGGCTCCTTCAAATGGAGCCTACAAATGTGGCCTTATTTTCCCCAGATTTTAAGGACGGTCCGAAGTATCCTCAATGGCTAATCCTATCCCAAGATGCGTTGTGGGCTGAACGATTTTAAAGCAGAGGTGTCTAAATTTAAGAGACATTTTCATTTTATTTATTATATGGTTTTATTATTGTGTACAAATTAAAATTAGGGTCTTTCAATTGTTATTGTTCATGAAATTAGCTAAAGTTAACATGAGACTATTGAAATCTTGTAAACTTTACTCTAAAATTGGTAGAACAATGGTAAGGCTGATATTTTGGAGTTCCATTTTGCTTTGGTTTAGCATCGTCACAGTTGCTAGGCAGCGAGAGATTTGCCGAGAGGGCTAAACCGCCTTAATTTAACATCCTGTTACTTCCACCTTATGTGTTCTAAGGAGGACCCAGCCTACGTAGACCGGGTAGGACGCGTCATTTGAAGGACACAGCCTCCGAATTTGGACATAGCCTTTGTAGTGGTTTACCATCTAGGCTTCTTATGTATATATCACAGTCATTACCATCTTAAATCTTCATCTGCCACATCATAATTTTCAGAGTATCATCAAGATTTAATTGTGCTAAAAATAAAAAATAAAAAATTCTAATAAAGTTTTCTTCGTAGATTTACAGTATATTAGTGTCCAAATGAATAATAAGTCTAAATACCTTGTCATACCAGCTTTGACCTGGAACTTTTTCTCTGTCAGGGGTCCAGTCTGCATCCTGAGTCTTTCCATCCACAACTCGAGGAGTTGGAGAGTATCCTTCCAACACCCCATCTTCTCTGTACATAGCCCACTTGGACAAATTCTGGAGTGTCCCATGTGGTAAAACCCTCTCTGCTGCCCAAACATCCTCCCCACCTTCAACTCCTCCTTGGGCATTTCTGGCCCAGTGGCCAGAGCGTGGTCCATACGGAGGTATCACAGCATAGCGATGGTCCTCTCCCTGCAGTCCCATTGGCACACTGTACGAGGCATAACGAAGCTGCTGGTTTTGGATGGCATCAGACAAGCTTGGGTTGTGAAACCGACGTGTGAGAAGAGAGCCATCTGGCAGCCTTTGGGATAAATAGACACATTATTTCAGGTTAAAAAATAAAACATTGCCTTTCCTAGCTTGGCACTTTTGATTTCTATAATGGTAATCCTGTACAACAACTTGACAAGTCTGTTAAGCATTCTGTCCTGGTTTCTACTAAAAGTATAGTTTCCTACCTTAAATTGACACCACGCAGATCGCCAGTTTGCAGTGCAGCGTAAAGGTTGGGACTGGTGGGCTTGGGTGCACCTGAAAATACTGAGTTTTCTGAGAGATGATAGAGACCTGCAGAACGTAGTTCTTTGTTTTGCCTAAGAGCAGCTGCCAGGTTTGGAGACGAAGGCTTCTGGCCAGGGATAACCAGAGAACCCTCTGAGAGCTGGAATGATGCACCACGAAGATGCTCGTTCAAAAGAGCCTGCAAGTTGCAAAAGAAAGACCCCAAGTTACCATATCTCGAAGACAGTGCTGTTTTTCACTTTTTAAATAAATAATTAGTATAGGTTTCAACTGACTGTGGCTGCTACAATTATTTACTTTTGGCAAACAAAGGGTTCAGATTCATACAAAGGGAGCAAACAAAATAAAGAATCATGGTAACAAAGCAAAAACAAAGTTTAACAGGTACACACTTTAGATAGGTCAGGAGTAACTGGTTTCCGTGGGTCAATGATGATGGTACCATCAGGCAGGGTGTAGGATACACCCTTTAGATAGGGATTCTGCAGAGCAGCTGCCAGGTTTGGGCTCTTGGGTTTCCTCGGGTCCACTATAATTGTACCATCTGGGAGGGTGAGTGAAGCTCCTTTCAAGGCCGGGTTATTGAGAGCCTGAGTATTACATCAGGCGGTTTCAGTTAAGGACACATTAAACAAGTGTAATTCAATTGGTCTTAGGAAACCTAAAGTGGAAGGTTAGATAATCATTTATTATAAATAATAGAACATCATCAGTTTTGGGAGATTTTATTTTTTTAAATCTTTATAGTGTTCCTTCACACAAACGTATGTTCACACAACAGTATGTTATGAGGGAAGAGAGAGTAATAAAAAAACTAAGATCTCATATAACCAACAGTAAGGAAATATGGAAAAGCATAAGAAAAATATCAGATAAATCCATAGTTTACCTTAGCCAGGTTTGGTGATATAGGTGTATTGGGGTCTCGAACACCCTCTGGTAGTGTGAAAGAGGCATTCAATAGCGAGGAGTGTTGAAGGGCACTGGACAGGTTTGGAGATACAGGTTTCCGTGGATCTATGATGATAGTGCCATCTGGCAGGGTGAAAGAAGCACTCTTCAGGTAAGGATTCTGAAGTGCTGCTTTTAGGTCTGGGGACCTTTGCGCCTTGGGGTCTATCACAATGGTCCCATCGGGGAGAGAGTAAGAGGCTCTACGAAGAGCTGGATTGTTTAAGGCTTTACTAAGGTTTGGGGAAATGCTTTGCTGAAAAAGCAGAGACAGCAAAACAAAACAAAAAAAAATATTAGCAACATACACAACATATGTAACAACAAACTGTATTTAAAGTAAAGGACTACAAGTCATGGGTTACCTGCTGTCTAGGATCTATAATGGTGCCATCAGGGAGAGTGTATGAAGCAGCCTTGAGATCCTGGTTTTGAAGAGCTCCATAAAGGTTAGGTGACATTGGCCTCTGAATTGCACGAGGGTCCTGTTTGGGGAGGGGTGAAGAGTCATAGATTATTAATAGATAATTATGATAGAGTTGTAATAAATAACAAACACAGACAGCCACTTCATTATATTCCTTTTATACTTACTTTGATAATTGATCCATCAGGCAACATATATGAGGCACCACGGACTTGTTGGTTCTGCAGTGCATGACCAAGCAATGGAGAGGAACGTGGGTCTGCATATGGTGATGCCAAGGTCCCATCTGGCAGCCGGAATGATGCCTGCATTAACTGTGGGTTTTGCAATGCACTTCCTAACATTGGAGAAGTGGGTCCATGTGAGGGGCGTCTGAGTTGCATAGGTGTTTGAAAAGATGCTTGGCGAAGGTTTGGGTTCTGCTGAAGAGCATGGTGGAGCTGAGGCGAAGTAGGTGCATAAGGATTACGGCGGTGCATCATAGGAGATCTCAAAGAAGAAACATTCTGCAAACCGGATCTGTTTTGTAGTGCATCATGGAGCAAAGGTGCTGGGCCAGGCTCAGAGATATAATCATATGGAGTAACAACAGTTGGTCCGTATGGTGATTGTAACTGTGGAGTCCTATAAGAAGCCACACCTCTGAGTGCCTGACCATGTCTCATGGCTCCAGAGAGCATTGGAGACGAGGGTATAGATGGGGCATATGGAGACTGAGGTCTCTGAATTGGAGACACATAGGATGCTTCTCTCAGTGCCTGGTTCTGCAAGGCTCCGGACAGCATTGGAGAAGAAGGTGGCAGAGGTTGTTCATAGGGTGACCCTGGCCTTTGCAGAGGAGACACGTAGGACGCATCTCGTAAAGCCTGATTTTGTAGAGCTCCAGACAGAATAGGAGATGAAGGGGCCATTGGTTGCTCATAAGGGGACATTGGTCTCTGCAGTGAGGAAGTGTAGGATGCACCCCGAATGGCCTGATTTTGCATTGCAGCAGACAGCATAGGGGATGAAGGAGCATAGGGTCCTACTGATTCCATTCCCATTCCACCCATGCCCATCATTTGGGCTGGGTCTGGTCCAAAGGGGGATGAGAATGAAGCCTGCTGAATAATCTGATTCTGCAAAGCACCAGATAACATGGGGGAGGAGGGAGCAACAAACTGATGCGACTGCTCAACATAAGGATCTGCAGTTGGGCCTGCCATGTACATTTCTGGTGTCAAAGTGGGGGAATGGACAGCATGACGGGGTGGGAGGGGGGAAGACTGACGAGAAAGTCGAGGAGAGAGACGTGGGGATGCAGGGTGAGGCATTTGTTTAAGTGAAAACTGTGGGGAGGCAGGAGGCATCCTTCTCATGGATTGCTGGGACATGAGAGGACGTCCTCGAGCTATAGGGCGAGGAGGTAGTCGGCCAGATTCTCTCCTCCCCAGGGGAGCACGATGAACCATATGAGGGGAGTGGAAAGGAGAGGAGAGGTGGGAGGAGTCTATTGTAAGAACAGAAGATCTATTACTTCTGATTGATGAGGCACGAAATGGACGCACATTTTGGGTGGGTGGGGGGACTGGGCGTCCTCTGAGACCCATGGGAGAGGGTCTAACAGCACCTAAAGGAACATTTCCCCCCATTCTAGGCCTGGCTAATGGTGTGGGGTCCCTCAGCAGTCGAGTTGAGCGACGTGAAAGGGTGGGAGATGTTGGGGCTGGCCGGGGTGCTGCAGGGGATAAACTACGACGAGATGGGGAGGGAGACGGAGATGGTCTTCTACTGAGACGTGGAGAGAGAGGAGGAGGTGACATGTGCCCAGGAGACATGGAAGGAGAGGGTGACCTACGCATTCTTACCCCTCCAAGTGGGCTCCGGGCAGGAGTAGGAGATTGTGGGGGACTTTGCCTTCTCATGGAAACGCGGGGTGATGAAGGTGGAGAACGATGTCTCATTGACATTCTTGGTGAAGCAGGAGGACTACGCCTGATCATGGAAGCACGGGGAGAGTGGTGTGGTGAAGGTCCTCGAGCCAAGGGAACCGGTGATCTCTGAGGCTGCATTCTCCTACGAGCAAGTGGAGATGCCATAGGGGAGGCAGGAGGCGAGATCCTTCGAGACATAACAGATGGGGGTCTTTGGGCATTAATGAACCCACTCCTCATGGATGGCTGTGGAGATGGGCTGCGCCTTCGTGCAACCATAGGAGAGGATAAAGGGGAAGGTCTTGCGATGGGATGGTGTTGCATTTGTGGAGAGGGCATGATCACAGAGCGGCGGGATGGAGTTGGCGAGGGTTGCATGCGACGTGCAGGAAGGGGAGACATCCTTGCTTGCTTAATAATCATGGCCGATGGTGTTGGGATGGAAGGGGGTCCATAACCCTGCTGCATCATTGGGTCTATCATCATCTGTTGCAGGGAAAATTTTGAAAATTAAAAATGAAAGTGTACAATAAATAAAAGAAATAGAAATAGTCAAGAAACTCTAGAATGCCATTATTTATTGCTAATTACAATGGTTTAGCTCTATCAACAAACAGTATTGATGTTGAAATAAAAAAAATCTTCCTATGCAAACTGAGAATCCTATGCAATCAGCTACACCAGGATAGCTGATTGCTGCAATGAGCTAGATGTCAATGATTTGGGGTCAAAAATAGTTCTTAAATAAGAGTCCAAAGTCACTGACTACAGTCAATAAATGTTTTCTTGGCATTTGATATCAGCTACTGAAAGAAATACATTTTATCAAGCTAACAAGCATATCTATTACCACTCTACTGGGCAGTGTAGTTTAAGATACTGTTTCCCCCTCATGGGCAGAAGTAATGACACAGTAGAGCTGTAATTACCTGTGTTGACATCATTTGTGGAGACATCTGTTGCTGAAACATCATTTGCTGCGACATCAACTGCTCTTGTGGGGACATCATTTGCTGGGGCATCATCTGCTCTTGTAGGGCCATCATTTGCTGGGGCATCATCTGCTCTTGTGGGGGCATCATTTGCTGGGGCATCATCTGCTCTTGTGGTGACATCATCAGCTCTTGTGGTGACATAATTTGCTGGGGTATCATCTGTGTCTGTGGCAAAATCTGTGTCGCCATCATCTGGGGGGACATACTCTGTTCTTGTTGAAACATCATCTGTTGCTGTGGTAACATCATCTGCTGCTGTGGTGGCAGTATTTGTTGCTGTGGTGGCATCATCTGTTGCTGTGGTGACATCATTTGCTCTTGAGGAGACATTGTTTGAGGGGGAAACATAGATTGCGAAGACATCATTTGTTGTTGTGGTGACATTGTTTGAGGGGGAAACATAGATTGCGAAGACATCATTTGTTGTTGTGGTGACATTGTTTGAGAGGGAAACATAGATTGCGAGGACATCATTTGTTTTTGTGGTGACATTGTTTGAGAGGGAAACATAGATTGTGAAGACATCATTTGTTGTTGTGGTGACATTGACATTTGCTGCTGCAATGACATCATGTCTCCAAGCTGACCTGGTGCAAGAGGAATCTGATCTTCATACTGGATATCTGACATGTCCTCAAATTCTGGATCAGGTGGCAATGTAGGTGGAGGAGGCATGGGGACATCTAGACGTTCTTTCCCAAATAGACGTACTTGAGGTCTAGGAACTCTAAATGTAATGTCCCCCTGCTGAATGCCACCAGCATCATTGCCATATTGGTTAATTTGGCCTGCATACTGGTCTCCATACAGGCCCTGTACCTGATCAATGCCTTGTCCTGTAAAACCAAAGCTCTGCTGGCTTCCTGGTAGGAATCCAGTTGTCGGCTGGGAGCTGAAGTCTTGGTAGAGCATGCCAGGATCACTATAGCTAAGTTGATAATCTGTGGGAAATCTACCCTGCATCCCCATAGTGGCAGAATAAGGGCTCTCATAACCTGTCTGTCCATTGTCATAGTAACCCATTTGTGCATCTCCATAGTAAATTCCCTGATCATTTTCACCATAATATGCTTGAGCCTGAGGGTCAAGAAATCCATCCATCTCCCCTCCATAGAAATGGCCTTCACCCATTTGAGCATAGTAGTCTAAAGACTCATCACCATACATAGCTGGGTATTGCTGGTAACCATAGAAGTCGGCATCCTGGTTATCATAGTACTCTTGGGTAGAAGAATAAGGATTATAGTAATCCCCCATACCGTCATCATAAAGACCATCATCATAATATTCTGCGTTTACGTCATAGAGCCCCTCTTCCTCATAGTATCCCAAATCTTGATAATCAGGCCCTTCGGCCCCATTCTCATAGTAACCAAATTGATTCTGGCTTCCATATGCAGCTGCATCCTCTATGTAACCATCCTCATATCCTCCATAACCTTTCTGGTGGACCAATTGCTGGTTGTATCCATACATGTCCTCCCCATGCTCATAACCATTGTTATGATAACCTTGGATATTTTGTCTGGAACTGGCTTGGCGGCTGCTTGCTCTGTGACCACCCCAGCCTTGATGTCCTGTATTTCCTCGCATTTTGGTGGACAGGAAGCGTTTGGTCAGCCAGTTAGTTGCTGCGGCAACCTTACCGAGTAACATACTGCTGTTCTTGAAATCGTCAGCTGGACCAGCACCATCCTGTTTTCTAAACAAACCTTTGAAGAAGCCCTTTTTCTCATTTGATGTTCCTCCGAGACGGAGAAGCATGTAGCTTGGTCTTTTGCCATCCTTTGCTGCTGCCTTCTCTTTTGCCTCCTTCTCTTTTTTTTTTTCTTTTTGCTGGTCTTAAACTTCATCATGAATCGAGAGGTATTCTTTAACATTGATTTGCGGCGTTTCTTCTTTGCAAGCCGGCTTTTTCTCTTTCCTAAACGTAGGAACAAACGTGATGTACTCTTCAGCTTCTTGACGCTGCTTCTGCGCCTCTTGAAGCCAGAGAACTTCATAAACATCTTGGACATGTTCTTCAAACCTTTCTTTGGGATTTCCTTTTCTGGAACTTTAGGAGTTTCCTCTTTCTTTTTTACTTTTTTCTTCTTTGCATCAGCATCAGACTTCCCTCCTTTATCTTTACCTTTTTTTTTTTTGGATTTGCTGTGAACTTCCTCCTCATCCTCATCTTCTTCATCTTCTTCATCTTCATCGTCCTCCTCTGAGTCATGCCCACGTCTAGACTTCCCCCTTTCTTTGCCTTACCTCCTTTGCCCCCTCGCCCTTTCCCTCTCCTGTCATCCTCTGAGTCCTCCTCATCCTCTTCCTCACTGAAGTCTTCATCCTCCATTTCATCACTCAGCAGCTCCTCTTCTTCCTCCTCAGACTCCACTTTTTTTCCTTTTCCTTTGTCTTTACCTTTCTTCCCATCATCTTTTCCCTTGGGTGGCTCCTCCTTTCCCTTCTTCCCCCCTTTCTTATCATCCTTTCCAGCTTTCTTGTCATCTTTTCCCTTTTTATCATCTTTCCCTTTCTTGTCCTCCTCTTTCTTTTTCTCTGGTTCAGGTTTTCCACCCTTCTTGGTGTCCTTTTTAGCGTCTTTCTTGCCGGGCATTTTGACAAGTGGCTAGGAGCACACCATGCCCTCTGTACAGGATGCAATAAGCAGACCTTAAAATGCACAGAGAACAACAATTCTTGTAAGTCAGCCATGTTGAAGTATTCAAAAACAATCATAAGGAAAATCTGTGTTTAAAAAAAATCAATTAGGAACCCACCTTTAGAAGATTTCTTGTTTTAGATTTCCCTTTATATTTGTGCTAAATGCACTGTGTGTAGGTTCAGTATCAGTATGAGGACAGGTCCACCTGGCCAAAGCAGCTCTACACTGCCTAAATCTGGTCCCCATGAAGGCTTCTGTTCAGGTATACAAAAGATTAGAATGAGAAATCATTTTAATCACGTACTTTTCCATAGAAACACTGAAATACAATGCTGTGTAAGTCTTGAGCCACCTTTTAATTCTTTATATGTTGCCTTCAAGGAGCCAGATTTTCTTGTAATACTTTACAGTAGTCTCAAACAACAGGCTTTCTCAGAGTCATTTGAAGTTTTCTTTGGGTATTCCCTGTTTTTCACTCACTTTCAGTTCGGTACTTGTACCTGACTATTTTCAAAAATTCTTTTTTGTTTGTTAAACCACTTAAAACCAACCTAATGATACAACCAACCTAACTTAGCTAAGTAACTGGTGCTGTTTCCACAGCCAACTTGGAAAAAAAAACCCGAAAACATAAAATAGTATTTTTGTACCAACAAGGTGACTCCAAAGAAATCCTAAAAGAAAACTTGGCACATCTCAAGATTCCTTCCAAGTTTTAAAGGGAACCAGACAAGTGGAAGACAAAATAATAAATGACAGGCCCCCCCCCCAAAAAAGTATCTACAAGAGAAACACAATATATGAAAATATCTGACAAAAACCCAACAAAGGATCTGAGAAATAATTCAGTTAAATGATTAAGTCCATCAGCTGTTGAAGCTCGATCAGTAATGATTTCAAGAAGCTCTTCTTCAGGAAAGGAAAACAGGAAAGAGGCTAAGGTATAGCAAATTATACAAAAACTGGACTGAAAAGTAGTGGCAAGCTCTTATGAAGTGATGAATCCTCTTGGGAGACAAGCATCTCAACATTTTTGAAGCAGTGTGGGATTATCTTGACAGAGAACAGCACAAAAGGCAGCCAACATCCAAGGAAGAGTTTTGAAATGTCCTTTAAAATGCCTGGAGAACTACTCTTGTCAATTAAAGAAATGACAAGAAAGTTTGTCTGAGGGGGTTTAGGCTGACCTGAAGGAATGAGGTAACCTTTGCAAATATTTACTTTCAAGCCTGTTCTACAAATAATGTTTTATATACTCTATATCAATTCACATTTGCATATTTTAGCAATCCCTAAACCTATTTTTCATTTTCATGGCAAAAGAAGGAGAGGTGGCTCAAGATTTTTGCACAGTGTTGAAGTTAATTCTGAGATTTAAATCCCTGACCTATTTAGTAATCATACTAAATATCATTCCGTAACATTATTTATTAAGTGCTAGCATCATGTCCTGTCAGAAATGCCACTTTCCAACTTCAAAACTTACTCAAAGGTCTTACCGTTGTCTTCATCCTTTATCTTACAATAAAATTTCCAATAATCTACTGTAAACTGCACAGAAATTTGCAACCAGTCTCTTCAATAGGTTCAGTGAGCCAGCGCTCTGAACACTTTCTACAAATCTGAATCTGCTTATGTATGCCCAACATTAACTGTGTAATCAAAATTAACCTTACTGCAAACTTTTACAACAAGATTATTACTGTGTTGGTTTTAATAATTTCCGCTACAATCCCTGCGGCATGCTTTATGCAGAAATTGAATACAAGCATCAAAAACACACAAACTCCAACTAAAGCTCTACCCCCTCTGTGGTTCAGTCTTTCTCCTGCAGACTTGCAGCTAAAGCCAGCGTCTTATGGCAGTGTTTCCACGTTCATTCACCGAAGCAGCTTTCCATCAGTCACTTCCACTTCAGTTATAATCGGTACCAACGAGGAAATCCAGGGTCTGCAGTCTTCAAATCTGATATATACTGATCGCACAGCTCTTCTTTAGTAGTCAAAATAGAGGGGAAAAAAAGAAACAAACCCCCAAAAAAGTCTTGGCGAGTGTCTCTAGGTCACAAGGAGCTTCTTCTGCTGACCTGTCTTCTGTTGCTCACTACAACACATTCCCTCATTCAACACGACACCCTGTTCACACTGCCCTCCTCAGAGTGTGTGATAGCTGGTGTGCGTGAGTAAGCGTGTGTGAGAAAGAAAAAGAGACAGGCAGATGAGTCTCCTGTCTGTGTGTGTTTGCATGTGCGTACATATGTGTAAGTGTATGTGTGCCTGGACAGTTACTTGTGTTGGGTTGTAGAAGGAGTCTTAATTTGTCATCTGGCTCTACAGGTGTAACTTGAGATCTCTGAGCGGCCAAGGGGGCGGGGCATAAATAATACAAAAGGTCCAGAGTGAGAGAGACACAGAGAAAGAGTGATCGACACCAGATGCAGAAGGGAAGTCTGATTGGAAGTAAGATGCCATCAAATCAATGAATCCCCAGTAATAAACAACCTTAAATTTAACTTGTGTGCATGAGAGGTCATGAGTTAAGACAGGGATGTGGTCTGTTCTTAAATCTGCTCTTCCCTTTCTTCCAGAGATATCACTATTAGCAGGTATGACAAGTTAATAGATGTACATATTTGTATGAACTATTTTTAAGCGGCCTTGAAATGAGCAATGCAATCACCATGAAGCTACTTCCACATATGATTTAGCAGCAGAAGACACAGAGGCAGCAAAAACACTGACATCTTAGAGATGTCTTCCCTTTTGGCATCAGTGTTAGAGGAATGACTCTCACAAACACATATACAGAGCCACAGCAAGCAAAGGATCGGTGACAGAGCTGTGATTATTAGTGCAATCAACCAAATTATCCGTCTTCCACAGGGAAGGGGGTCAGATTGCTAGATCTGTCCTGCAACACAACATAGGTGTTGGGTTCCCAGATCCTGATCTTTTGGTATGTAAGTCAATCTGATCATTACCAACCAACAAAGAGCACAGCAGTGTTTGCATGTGTCTGTAGCATACTCATAAAGATGCCTTAAAAAGACAGAGCGTGGTGAAAGAGTATTTCTTCTTTTCTGATGCTTTGTTTCTGACTGCACATATGCCTTTGAATAAGAATAAAACAGCCTTATCAAATGTGTAAAGCTCTGAGCTGCAGCCAGTTTCCCTCTACCCATAGCTGTTGCTGGCAGGTGGTCCACCATCTTTTGATAGAGAACCTAAAGAGGAGTCAACACAGAGAAACTGGGATACATGCCTTGGAGAATAAAGCTGAATTATGACAGACGTAGACTTGATGAGGCTCATCAAAACCATTCAGGTCCTGAGGGGAAGCAAGAGATCATCTTTGTCACTTAATAGACAAACTGAAATACACAAATACACACATAAACACAAAGCAATCTGCTGCTATCTAGTGGAGCAGCACTACACCTGCAGCACTCCTATTAACTTGGACTTGGTTGAATGTGGTCAGGTAAGTTCACCAGAAGCTTGTCCAGTTCACTGATCTTCAACAAAAACGTTGATCTTTGGTTAAGTTTTATGTGAAAGTAAGACATCTCACACAATCAAACTTCTGGAGAAATATTTGTCATGCAGAGGTGATGGAAGACAACCCAAAGTCTCAGGGTGCTGATAAATGACAGACTGCGTGGGTGTATGTGTGTGTAGACTTAACAAGGAGGACGGGGAGTGGATCCACACTCCCCCAAAACTTACCTCTGCCACGACACATCCCAACTTAGGAAATCCTCACGTTACTGGTGCTCCATAGTCACGTTTCCCCATCCTCTCACAAGGTCAAAAAGTAAGAGGAAACGACGCAAAAAAAGAAAACGCCCCCCAAAATTTAAACAAATCCCTTTTGCATTTTCTTAATCTTAATTACTTACACAGCTTCACGCCTTTCCTGCTCCTCTGGCCAAGCAGAAAGCAGCAGGGGTCGGTCTGCAGGGAGGAAAACGGTGCCACTGGGAACGGAGGATGAATATTTAACGACCGCTATTCTTCGGCGGCCGGCCGGGGGCTTGAGTTCCACACACTCCGGTGAGAGCTGATGAGCTCCGTGGGTGGGCAGTACCGCTCATAAACACTGTGAGACACACTGATACAGACACAGTGATAAATAAACATAAGTAAACTTTAGACACATCAAATTTGGTATTATTTAACGAAAAACTACAATGTTTTCTGGGTTAATACATCGATTATAATTAAAAAGCAAGCTGAAAATAAAAGCATCAGTTAAGTAAAAAAGAAAAAAAGTTGGGTATCTCTGCACTACCTGCTTGTTAAGTCTAGATTATACCTTAAAGTGAGCTTTGTGTACTAAATACTTCCTCTCATCCAGGCTTAACACGGTGAGAAAGTGTGTCATGAGATGGCTCAAGGGGTAAGTGGAGCATAACACATGGAGGTGAGAGTTGCACCGAAAAATGTACCATAACGTCTCCACATGAGCAGTCCTTCTGTTGCCCGCCAGATGGACCCGCCTGACAACAAACAAACTACCGAGGCAGACCCACAAACTGCTGCATCTCTAACGGATTCATTTCATAACCCAGACGACCTTGCCGTCTCCCGGCTTCACCAGCTGGTCGACCGTATCAAAACACTTTTTGGCTTTGCGATCGTACCTGCTGTGACGAGCCGCGATGCGAGACATCGCTGGCTTCAGAAAAGCAACAGCCTCGGGCTATGTACGTGCTATTTTTAGAATCGTTACCGCAACAGTGATTTACACACCACAGAATTCAGCCATTTGAGTACAATAGTTGTATTGTGGCTCTTCTGCCACAATCATCAGTCAAAACTACTCCGCCAGTCTTGGTCTGTGCAGTCAGCTGTCCAGCTTGCATTTCTTCCCTCCTACAGCAATGCCCTCATCATGAAGCCCGTCAAACATCACATTTTTCCACTTAGCAGTAGTTTTCTAAATATAAGTCTGCCCATTGGCAAACTTATATTTAGAAAACTACTGTGAATTATCAACACAACGCATAGGCAGGGGTCATATCCCTAATAATTTTTTAGAACCCATAGATGTCATCCCAGTAAGATTTTCTGGTTTTAGGGGGGATAAAAACAATTACTTTGCCATAGGTTCCAAAATACAATAGAACCAGGTCTTCATCAGACACAGTCTTTATTAAGTACTCTGCAAATAGGATTGATTGCCACTGCCCTGCAGATTTTTGGTGTTTCCCTACTTTTACTGAACCCATTCTAATGAATTGAATCACCTTAATAGCTGGGCCTAAAGTTTTCTGCAAGCTTGTTCATGGCCCAATAATTTGAGCCAGGTGAGTGTAATCAGTGAAACATCTTAAACCTGCAGGGTAATGACCCTGCAGTGGATTTTGATAAGCATACTCTAAATATATTGATTATGAGCTCAGATGCCCATTGAATCCTTTTCTTACTTATTATTATGCAGTAATTTTGCTTTTCAAATCTTGTCAAATCAATATTTCAGTTGACTTTGGCTGATTTGTTTGGTAGTTTTGAGTGAATTTCAATACGTGGTTTACATCTAGATTTTTTTTCTTTTTAAAAAAAAAAAAATCTCCCCAAAGTATAGACATAAGTGGCCGGTTTAGAAACTGTAAAGAATATTAGCCTGAGCAAAATCATACACACATTAATGTCTGAACATGTATTATTAAAAAGCAGCTACTTTTTAATGACTTGAAGAGGTGCCACATTGAGGATATTCCTCTCCCAACAAAGGACACTTAAGAGGGCAAAAGAGTAAGTCATGTCTGGATATGTGTCAGCACAGCAGGAGTAATATTAAATGAGAAACATTAACACAGTAACATAAATATTTAAAATGCATGAAGAATGCTTCAGAGCAAGCTTATGCATAGTTTTCTATTACATTTTGAATTATCACTTAGCGCCTTAATTGAGTTTCCTTCACACAGAGAGATTTTCACTATAGATAGAGGCAGAAAAGTCCCAGACAGGCGCGTGAAGATTCACCAGATTGCAGACAATGAGGTGTTCAACATTAAACTTCAAACATTATTTTAGCCAAACAAGAAGGTATGATTGACTTTGTTTCCTTATTCTAAAATAGTCAATTTGATTTACAACTCATGGGAAGATGTCACAACCGAACAGTGATTCCTAAAGGGATAAAAAAGTAATCTAAAGGTTTCCGCCATTTTAACAGTATATTGATGGGGATGACTGGATCTTTTTCTGTGGTTTTGCTGTGATTTTAGAGAGAAAAGGAGTAACACCTAAAACCTAACTTGAATTATTAGGCTTTTTTTTTCCTTTTTCTTTTTTTTGAAGGCATAGCAACCAGTAGTTGCTGATGGAAATAGTGCCTCCCTTGACAAAAGTGTGACCATTAATAGAGATGGATGTAATATCCGGTTACATCTGAATAGACAAGAGAAAAGTGAAGCCAGTTGGGCGTCTCCCATCGTCGCCATCTTACCGTGTCACGTGTGTCGTCACTCCCGGAAAATACTAAAATGGGCACAGCGCGCCCACAGGGCAAATGATTGACAGCCAATGTACTCTGGGCTAAATGAAAACTGAGCTTGCTCGAAACTAACAGGAGCTAACGAAGATTAGCCTCCCAAGCGGCAGGATAAAGGTAAGGTATATTGGGACTTGCTATTAGCTGACTAAAAAACACCATTTTGCTACTCTGCAACAGAGTGAGACCTTACCGAGAGCAAACAAGGAGCTAACCTGGGGAGCTTCCAAGGAGCTTCTGGTCTGCTGCATGTCAATCAAAAAGACACGCCCCTAATTATGTGTAATTTCAAGATTACCCCCACCCCCACCCCCTCACAGTTGACATGAACGTAAACCTGACCTATTAAACCTAAAATGATTTTGTTGAACCACGCTGTAAACATGTTTATTTCTGCTGTGAAGTTGGTGTTTTTAACATTGGAGTCTATGGGGATTTGCTCTGTTTTGGAGTCAGCCCCTTGTGGATCAAGAAAGAATTACAATTAAAAATCTCCCTTCCTGGTGTGACAGTTTTCCAGGAGTTTGCCCCTTGGCATGACCCCAAAACATTAGTGATAGCTACAAGTTTAATTCCTCCCCACCAGCAGGTAGCGCACTAACACTCAATTAGCGTTAGCAATATTACAGAATTGGCTAACCATTAATTATCATTAGCAGATGTTTAACTTACATGTCCAGGAGCAAAGTGGCAACCTCCACAGGACTTTTGAGCCCCTTTGCTACCTTCCTCTTCACCCTTCTTAATTTTTTTTTTTTTTTTTTACTGTAAGGCAAGAAAGATGCTATTCCTTCACATAGCAATCAAGCAAGCAACTCCAGAGCTAATGCTAATGGTAAAGAATCCTGATGTTGGCATGGTAATCATATGTAAATATTTACTTTTTAGACCCATCAAAATTGATAAAACAAATTTTTGTATGCTATAAAAATTTGGGGGTAAAATTAATACTTTCATTCTGCACACCTCTAAACATTCTGTGGATGTATTGTCTTTGTTTTGTTTTGTTTTTTTAATACTTATTTCGATGAAAAAATTGTAGCTATCACCTTTAACAAGTTTTAATGTTTGCTATGTAGATCTCACTGTAAATACATTTTGCAAATTTTGCTGCATTGTTCATGGCATTGATGTAATGTTGACTGAGGGGAGAAGTATCTGTCCTGGAACATCAGACAAAATTTGCAATGTAGCTAGCTACAATTTGATTAAAAATGTCACTTTATGATCTGACATTTAAAAACAAACACAAAGCAAAATTGCAAATACAGGTGAAGTAAAAGAAAAATAGCCCTATTACTTCTTCACACCTTTAAATTAATTTAAATTGAGCTTTTACCAGCCTTCTCTGGTTGGACGGTAGGCAGCATGTTGGTGAGCTTATCACGACATTAGTTTTCTTCCTGAAGAAGTCAGCTGAGTCTCAAGCTGGAACAGCTGCTCTGAAACACCCAGACTCTGCAGCAGGTCAGAGGCTAACTGTAGAAAGCTCCCACTGGGACTATAGGGGTATGTGTGTGTATGTTTGTGTGCAAGAGAACAGGAAGTATAAGCATAAAGGTTTTTCCATATATAGATAGAGATGGAGAGAAACAAAGGATAAGAGGGAGAGAAAAACAGCAGGACACATACATCCACATCCACTTGATAGACGCTCCACCTGGATAGGCCATATATTGGAGGATAGAGAGGCTGCTTGAGTAGCGAGAGTCCTGCTGTGTGTCCATCAGTTTCAAATAATCCCTGCTGCTGCTGAAGTGTCCGTGCTTCACATGTTGAACCCCTTTCTGTTCAGAGATGCACCTGACTGCTGTTGCATTCAAAAAAAGGGGGCTACTTTTGTTCATTTGTCTTTCATCCACAGTACAGACCATCTCATCCAAATTAGGACCAATTTGCAGAGTCCACTGCGCCTCACAGGCAACATATCCACACCCACTTCATAATGATGGAGTCAGTATATTAGAGTAGTAGATGTTTGTGTGTGTGTGAAGATTGGAGATTGTTAGCAGTGGCAATAGTCTTGCAGAAAGAAATGCGTTTTTTCTGAATCACATTGTTCATGGTATGTGTATAAGTAATTATTGTCTTTCACTGTGAATTACAAAAGCTTTTACAGCAAATAAACGTTAAACCTTTTTTTACATCTAGGTAGACCACACAAAGCCTGTAAGTGTTGTAAAGGTAAAGAACATTTATCCATTCTGTTTGCCGGCGGACTTTCTTTTTTTCTTTCTTTCTTTTTTTTTTTTTTTTTACTATTTCTTAATCGTTCCTCTGCCATGCCATCATTAAAATATCATATGAGTTTTTGATACACATTCTTGTATTCATGTTTATTTAATTAGTTTTGTTTTTAAAAGTTAAGTACACCTTGTGTATAAAAAAGCATATGAAGGACTTCCTCATGAAACCTGTTGTGGGGAACAAAGATACATTTCTAGGGAACAGTTACATAAACAGTTTGTAGGCAGCATAATTATGAGAGTAAAATAAAACATCTCTTGGTCATTAGTCAACGGAGTCAATTATTTTAACATCTGAGCTATTCAAATTAAACCAAGACAAATTATCCCCAACATATTATTTATCAATTTAATCAATTCTATTACTTGGAGTAAACAACCCAATAATGAAAGAATTCTGTTAAAGAGATGAAGATTGAGCCTTCAATTCGATTTTTTACTTAAGATATTTATACAGATTTTATTTTTTCAACTCATAAAAATAGTCAGATAGTTTTAAAGAAGGCAATCAAAGAACAAAATGAAGATGAAGACTTTCCCGTCAAAGACATAAAGTAAACAGTTGCAAACTATTGTAGACTGGCCTGACAGATTTTTATTTTATTTTTTTTAAAATTACAACTAATCGCTGGGTATCATACATTAAGCTACTGCGCCAGATCAGGGGTTACTTCATGACCAAGCGGCAACCTCTGGCGAGAAAAAAATTAAGCTACTTCTGGGTTGCAAAAAATTATTGTTCAACCCCCATCTGTTAGGGACTGGCTCCAAAAAGGAGTCAATCCCCATACACTTCCATGTTTAAAAGGCCAGCTTCACAGCAGAAATAAACGTGTTTACAGCCTGGTTAAAAAAATCATTTAAGTCTGAACCTGGTCCGAATCCCATCACACACTAACAGATTTCTGCGCCAAATTGTCATGCCAACTGCGGCAACCAGAACCACTAGTATGGACTACGCACAACTGGAAATTGTGGGTAAAAATTGGGCAAATAGTAGCGTGTCCCCAGCTCAGTTTGTACATCCATCCATCCATCGTCTGTCATGTGTCTTTATGGGATTTTTTTCAACTTTTTTTTCTTAATTTAAGTTAGTCTCTGCAACTTTCTCCCTCTGTTGCACCATTTCTTCCTAACTTAAAGCAGAACTCAGTAACTTCAGCTCGGGGCTCCCCCAGTGGCGTCCTTTCACTGTCATAAAGTTCGTACCCCCCCCCCCACACACACACACACACACACACGCACACACACGCACACACACACACACACACACAGCACACAGATGTCTTCTCTACCTGTCTCTCCTCTATTTTGATCCCTGATTATATTTGTAAGCTTTTACTAGCTTGTTGATGCTACTTTGCTACGTTGGTAGCAGCAGCTCGTCTCCCTCTGCTCAAAGCAGAGTCCTGTGTCTCCTGCAGCGGGACGTTTTACCCGCGTTTTGCAGGTAAATATGCCTTGGATTATATTTTTCTCTGGTGTTGGCGGGTAGCAGGTAAGAAAACAAACTTTTATTTACTTTTTGTGGACATGACAAGTGATTATTGAGCCGTGAGGCTCAGTGGTGCTCACCCGGCGCCCAGGCAGCACAAGCTACGCCACTTTGGTCCAGCAAAAAGTTGGTTTTGAGAGCCAGGAGCCGGTGTTTAGGTGGTGGGAAGCTAAAGAAATGTTTTTTAGTCTGGTTCTGGCGCAAACCAGCGCTGGAAGCTGTTTGGTGGATAGGGGACCTGAGTGCCGTATGTCGGTTTCTGTTGTCGCAAGGTCTGTGTCGGGTCTGCTCAGGCAGACTTGCAAGTGCCGCTTACAGGCCAGAGACACCTGGGGGAGGCTAGGAAACATCAAATCGTTTTCTTTAGCCCCACAGGGATTCTGAAAAGCATTTAGTGAGGTGAAAAAGTTACTGAGTTCTGCTTCAAATCTTAGTTTGAACGTCCATCTGACTCCTGCCTCACACTCCTGCATCTGGTTGCTTCTTTCTCGCCACATTGATCACAGCACTATGATTTCTGTCACAGTCTGTTGTAAAACATATCCTTGCAAAATCTGTAAATACACAATTCGCACAGATGTTTTGTTTTTTTGCTCATCACCAATTATCCATATATATAGAAAACTGGGCCCAAGAAGCTGGACTAAAGGTGAGTATTTCAGAGAGGTCTGTAAAACTTTGTATAGATTTAATTTCCAGTTGTAACTTATTGAAATGCTGTTGGCTTTGGGGAATACATGAATAAGTCATCTTGCTCTGTCAGAAACATTCAGCATTATTAGAGGAGTTAAGGGAAGATGTATGCCAGCAACTTTAATGTTTGATGGCTATGTTTTTGACTGAATGCTAACACCCCATTAATAGATAATGTGTGATTTATTATATTTGTTTTTGGTATTCATCCTTTTTAAAGCATTTGTACAAACCTTGAAGTCGACTTTATTTTCTTCAAATCACCTTATATGGAGCAGGCTTAGAGTGTATGTACCTTCTGGAGCTTTGAAAGCAGTCAAAGGATTTTGCTTTTTACAGCCTCTGATCTACTCTAGTGTTGAATATATGAAAGCAAAAGGGCAATAGATGAAATTATCATGTTGTTTTCTGCACAGCAGGTGATTATTTGATCATTTGGAACCACTTGGATCAGAGATCATGCTTTTATGTAGGGATGATGCTGTGAAACAGAGATAACACCTGTCTTGGCACTAAAAAGCACAGATATGGAATTTATATGAAAGCTGATGTATCTCAGAAGCCTATTATATAAAGCCAAGTAACCATTTCAGATCGTTTTTAGCAGAGAGTGAGCAGTCCAGCCATAGCTGTTCTCTAATTTCGACAAAAATGAAGAGGCATGTGGCAAAGGAGACACCTGTAGCTTCAGACAGGTAAGACTGAAGACCTAGACTTATTGTACTGCAATATAAGACTACATCATATGTGGAGGATGGCCAGTTGTAATTAGTCAAAATGTTCTCCCTTACTCTGCACAGTTTTGTTGTGAGCAGGCAAGTTTCACACATTTATATTCAGGCTGACTTCAGACCTGCAGTATCCCCACATCGCACAGGGAAAACATTAAACAGAGTTTCTCTGCTGCCTAGGAAGATACTCAGCGGTGTAGTTTTAAGTAGAACACCACACTTGGCATTTTGAATAACCCTAATAAATTGGGAATTGAATGTGAAGGGCACAATACCACAGTTAGTGTTCTTTGTACGCTTCAACTTCACTGTAAGTAGAATTTCAGTTAAGAGACTTCAAACAAACACCTTTGACTGTGTTATGTTTTATGTTGTCATGCATTTTGTATCAACTTAAATAATGTATCAGCCGACAGATATTGTTTTCCATAGGTAGTCCATGGCAGCTAAAGGTTAAATAAAGATTGAAAATCAGTCCCCAGGGGAGACGGAGAGAGAGATATAGGCTGCAGAGAGATACTTGGGCTAACATGCTTAGTCTGCTGTCACCACAGTGGATGGATGAAAATCAATATTCCAGTACATTTTTAGATTACACTACTTTTGCTATTGCTGTCATGGTTTTGATGTTCTCTGTCCCCACGTTTTGAAGCTTCAAAATCAGGTTTATCACTTGAAGTAAGCAGGATCAGCACGTAGGAGTGAAAAAACATTTTAGTAGGCAAAATGCAGGAGACACTGGTGGTCAGAAACAGGTAGGCAGGCAGCACAGGCAAAAAAGACCAGAGGGGACCAGGCAGGCAGCCAGAAATCCAAAAAGCAGCTGAGTGTAAAGTTACTAATACATCCAGGGAGGTGAATGCCGGAAGCAGGGCTACAATAGGCAACTGGGGAAAATTATAGAATATATAATGAGGATATAATGAGGTAATAAAGGAGTTCAGGTTTATCAAGATCTTTGGTATTCCCTGAAATGATCAAAGCATCTTAATCTTGCAACCTCAAAAGTTGTTATCTCTATAACAAACTGAGCAGGTAGGAGTTGACAAAAATGTTTTACTCTTCAAAAGGCAAGAAATAGGTTAGCACCAGGTCATTGCTGGCAAACCAAACCAGAAGGGATCGGGCAGTCATCCAAAAGTCCAAAACCTTGCAGGTGTAAAATCCACTGAATACAGAAGGAAGTGTTTTTGGTTGCTTCAGCATGAAAAAGGCCAGATGAAACAAAGTTAATTAACATGAACTGGAACCAGCTCATTTTAATGAACTTCAATTGTGTTTAATGTAATTAATTAGTACTGTGCTGACTACATTTCAAGCCAAAATGCCTGCTGTGAAAAGGTCTGTGGATGATTCGGAAATGATCGGAATTTCAAGCAGAGCTGAGTCAAGTGGAGAGAAAGGCTTTAAGAGCTCATGAGGTGATAAGGCTCAGGCGAGGAACTCAAGAAGTGAGTTTGAGACCAGTAAATTAAACCAGAAGTATTTTATTCTCCACCAGCACTGCTGCAAAAAGCTGTAAAAATGCAAAGGAAATTTTGCAAATGGATGAGAAATGGTAGGGTTCAGGAACAATGACATGAAACAAACACAAAAAATGTAAATATTCCATGAAAAACATGATTTATTCACCAAATTCTGAGCACAGAAATGCAAATCAGTTTAATACTTACACATGTTCCTTGCAAGATGGGAAGTATTGTACAAAATTTATGGCACGCAAAAAGTTTGAAGGTGAGAGCATAGCCATTTTAATAACCGATGAAGAGAGAAGTTAAATTGTTGGTCTTGAGTGTTGTTTTACTGGCTGTTCAACCCATCAACTTTTCATTGAACAATTCAGGATAATTTACCAAGAATTGTTTTGACTGCAAAACAGAGCAAATACCCATAGACTTCCTTGTTAAAAAGGCCAACTTCACTGCAGAAATAATCATGTTTACAGCCTGGTTCTAAAAGCCATTTTAGGTTTAATAGGTCAAGTTTACCTTTATGTCAACTGTGAGGGGGGGGGTGTCCCTTCAGGCTTTGAATTTCTCCCCACTCCAGCGCACCTGATTTACATCAAATGGATCTAACAGCCAATCAAGTTCTGCACAGAGACTCATTGATTTGAACCAGGTGTGTTGTTTAAAATTACACATACTTAGTGTCCTTTTGACTGACAGGCAGCAGACCAGATGCCAGCCTGCTGACTGGTGGCTCCTAGTTAGCTCCTTGTTTGCTCACGGTAATGTTTCAGGCTGTAGAGTAGCACAACGGTGGTTTTTTAGTGAGCTAATTGCAAGTCTAAGCTTGTCTTACCTTTATTCCGCCGCTTAGGGGGCTAATTTTCTTAAGCTCCTGTTACTGTAGTTTCGAGTTAGCTCAGTTAGCATTTAGCCCAGAGTATGCCAGCTGTAAATTATTTGTTCCAAGGCCGCTCTTTGCCCATTTTTGTAATTTCCGGGAGTGACGACACATGCGACGCAGCGTTTTTAGCTCTTCCACATGAGCGAAGGGTTTTTCCCCTTTTACTTTATCGTCTCTGCCCCTAGTGGATGAAGAAAGAACTACAACTTTTTAACAGGTTTCACTTTTCTCCAGCTGAGTTTGCCCCTTGGATATAACACAAGAGGGAAAGTCATGCACAGATCAGACTTGCTTGTTAACGTTAATCAGCTGTAGAGACGGCTTGACTTCTCAGCTCAGTGCACATCTGCTTACATACAAGCCAGGATCACTGATGACGTATGTCCCAATTTGTAGGGGTTGACTTTCAGCCCTACCCCTCGTGACAATTTTAAGTGGCAAAGTGTAGGGGTGTATTCGGTTCACTACTGGGACAAGGCACCTACATGCCCAAAATCAGCTTCTCTTGCTAATGCCAAACGGATTTTCACCGTGGTATTAGTAATAACTTAGTTATTTATGCAATAATTAAGAAATGAATGTGTTAATTTCACAGTTTAATCTCTTTGCGAACACATGTTGATATTGATAACCCCAAAAATCCCAAATTTATTTGTGAAATGTGGGCTCTATCTTTTTTTTTTTTTACAATGATCTGATGACCTCCTGAAATTATCATGCGACCCACAAGAGGGTCCAGACCACCATTTTGAAAACCACTGCTTTAGTGTACAAGGCAGGGTGGTCATTCCTGCAGGTGATGGAAAATATTTCGGTAACACAAGCAGCAACATGCAGTTGTACGACTTGTACAAATTGTAAAACAGACCAAGGCCACCCCGACATAGAGGGTCTCTTTGCAGTAGAATCTGCAAACACCCAGTGATGTCATACATATTCTAAGGAGAAGTAATGCTGACATTTTTTTGGTGAGGTGGGTGTGGAGGGAGGCTTTGATAATGTAATCAGTCATGGCTGAATGCCACTTCATTTCTTCAGATTCAGTGTCCTTGTGTGTGCTGTCACATCTGGAGCTCCGTTAACGTTATCAGTTACACTCGTCCTGATATGACACAAGTTGCAATGTCCGTTGCAAAGAGTATATTCACATTAATAAAAAGCAGCTGCTTGTTAGCTCAACCCACAACCCATGATAATTTTACCTGTCAAGTGGCATTTGCTCTGATATCTGTTTGAAATAACCCTGTCGTTTTTACAGGATGTGTGAAAACTTTGCAGTTCACTGGTGTTTCATATTCATTAGTAATATGTTCTTTTCTATTTACAGAGACTAAACAATAGTTTAGAGGAAAACCAGGGACAAGTGTTCAAATGATGCCCTCAACACCCCCCACACCCACATCCTACACTCCTCTCTCTTTCCATGGGAAAAACATAGAGCTCTTTCAGCTCTCTGCTGGCCTTGAGGTCCCAGTTGGCCACTCATGATGGTCAGTCCGCCTACGCCACTGTGTTGTTGCCAGATGCAGAAACGCTCAGGCAGCAAACTGTCACAATCAGATTGCAGAGAAGAAGCAGCAAGCCGAAGCATTTCTTCATTAATTTCTGCATCGCCTTCACACCTACCTGAAGTTGGCACATTATTTATTTGTGGATAAATGTTTTGCATAGGCTGTTTAAATATTCCATCTCCACTCACTCCCTTGCACCCCCACTCTCTGCTGGAAAGGTATAAATGATTAGGCGTTGTCTCAAGGAACAGTTGGGGAAAATCAAGAAGAAAAAATCAAGGAGCAGCTGGAGTTTGTTCACTTGATTTGGGCACAACACATTCCCTCGTTCACTCATCACTCATATACATTACAGCTTATGTTGCTGTGTTGTTTGTGAAGTCAAGTTAAATAATTGCTTAACTGCTGCATATATCCCATGTATGTGTCAGCGGCATTTAGCATCAGTGAGAACAGACATACAGGATGAGGCTTTCTCACTGGTTTGGTTTCAAATGGATCCACTTCACTTCCAAGTAGCCTGTCAGATTAAAATGTATAAAGTAAATAAAAAACAAAAAACTGTTGTAATGTAAATGGTTTCAGTGCTAAAAAAAAAAGAGGGTGGGGGATTTTTAGGAGTAAGGAAAAGAACTGTTGTAGTCCCCCCTCCCTCCAATTTTGTCTAGCTTGCAGTAGACGTTAAAATTGTGCTGAAATTTCATTTAATAAGATTTCTCGTAAGATCTTTATGACGACAGATGCTGAACATTTGATGAATTGAAAAAAGTATAAAACACGAGTTTTATAGGATTTTATGGCATTATTAAAGATTTGATAAGGACAGCTTCACTGCCAGCAGCTGCTGTGATATTAACAAAATCAAGCTTTCCTCTTCCTCACAAATTTTATGCTTTTTTTATGCACTAATCAAAAAAGGCATATTTTATATATAGAAAGTCTATCCACTTTAAAGGAGTTCCTGTTTTTAATCTATGAAACTCCTCTCTGGTTTTACTGTGCAAGGTATTGGAGCAATAATGTCTATGACAGTGTGTTGGTGTTGTTCTCATGGGAATGATGTAACTAGGATGATATTGGCCAGTGGGTATTAAAGTATAAAACGTCATAAGAGACTGCGAGGAAAACACGCTGCTTACCATCGGAGACAAATAGTCCCACTGGAGTCATGTTAATGTGGCCTTCACTGATCACACACTTACCACACCATATGTGTCAAGAAAATGCTACAGCATCACCTTACAAAGGTCTGTGTGGGTGTGTGTGTCTGTGTCAGAGAGAGAGTAATATAGCTACTCCACTTTCCCTCTGTGGTCGTTTTAGGAGATGCAGCAGATGGATAATATCCTTGCAGAGCTGAAGTTTCTCATTCCGGAAAGAAATGTCCCAAACAGGAACACTTAAGTAAAAATAAGTATACCAGCACATCCATATAGAGCCAATCTGGCAGACCCTAGACATGGTGCCAGACATCACGGTGCTAACACCGAGAGACAGAAACCTGTGCCCCCAGCTACACACATACAGTTAAATCAGTGGTTAACCCGACTCTTTGGGATGTGGAAGGAAACATGAAACTCTGCATATGAAGGCTTGCAGGACCCTCTGTTATTAATATTTTGACAAAATTATCTTAAAATGTATTTTCTACCGAGTGAAATGAATTTGATGAACCTGAAAGGACTTTTACCAAGTGATTTATAGCAGCTAGGGTCCCATTTCTAATATCTAAACAGTATTTTGTATTTACCAAGTGATTCATGGTGATAATTACCGTTGGAAGTCCCTTTATTGTCTTCATTCATCAGTTCACTTGTTAATTGCCTGCTCAAAGTAAATGCTTAGGCTATGGATTTGCAATTTGATTTATTATTATTGAATGAAACAAATAACCCATATCAGTACTTCAGATATTCTGTATGTAGCTAGTTGTGCAGTCCATATTCCATCAGAGCTTCCCATTCAAACAGGAAGAATACAACATTTCTAGATCTTTTTCACCTAAAACTTTTTCATCAAACCAATATTTCAATTTAAAAAAAAAAAGAGCCTAATACAGAATGTTTAGAGGGGTGCAGAATAAAAGCATTGGGTCTTATTCATGAAACATTAGTAAATTTACGAACAGATTTACTTGTAAAGGCCCACTCCACTAAAAACTTACTCCAAATTCAGGAACACGTGAAATTGTGTTCGGGCTACTAAAATGTTGATGAATGCGAGATTCAGTAAATTTACGTCTACTAACAGTTTACACACAAATTCTCCCCACGTTTCATAAATGAGACCCGTTGATTTTATCCATTTTTTTTACAGCATATAAATAGTTGACAGGTCTAAAAAGTAAATATTTACATCTGATTATGATGCTAATGTCGGGATTCTTCACTGTTAGTCAAAAGGTGGAAGTAACTACATTTACTCAAGTTACTGTAATTGAGTAGTTTTTGTGAGTAATTTGGAATTTTTGAGTAGTTTTTGAAATAGGTCATTTTATTCTTACTCAAGTAGGCTACATTTTGACCTAAGTACTTAACTTCACTACTTTGGAAACCTCCCCTATTACTGAGTAAAAATGAAATGCAGGAACATTTCAGCCTGAACTGGTTTTGTGTTGAATGCTACAGATTGTTCGTTGTATCGTCCACTGAAAAGAATTCTCACTGATGATGATGGTGCTGAGCAGGAGATGGAGACGGAGGAGGCTGAGGTTTGAATTCCTGTAGAAGAGATGAAGGAAGTCTATGGCCAAATCTCAGCCATCTCTTTGTGTTCAAACGCAAACAAGGCAACAACTTCAACATGCAAACGCTGACCTATTGTCCAATGCAAGTATTCAGAATATTCTTTAGAGCATGGCACTTTATTTCATTTCTTAAAGTAAGCAGTCATTGTGCTCATTTGTTTATTCAGACAATTGAATTTGAGATTTATGTTTCTACTGAAAGAAAAAAGCAGTGTGTTAATAAAGATTTGCTCATCATTTTTACCATCTTGGATTCTTTGATTTGGTTTATTTTTCTCTTTTTATTGTGAAAATTTCTCAAATACAGTGTTGGATTGGATTTATAACTCATCCTTTTTTCACAGTGACTGACAGTAACTAAGTAACTTTTACTCAGAGTATGTTTTAAATTAAGTACTTTTTTTTACTTTTACTTAAGTACATTTTTAGATGGGTATAGACCTACTTTTACTTTTACTTGAGTAGAATTTAAAGGGATACCGTTTAGCTTTTGACCCAAATATAATCCAAATATCCTAATATTTTATATTATTAATGTAAGTAATAATAGATTTCTGGAGTCAATATACAGCACTTGTTGCATGTCAGTGCTTGAGGGGGCTGCCCGTCTTAAAAACCAGACGTTGTAACTTTGCAGGAGCGGATCCGTCTCTCATTGGATCATGTGACCTGGAGTGCTTTGTATTATAGCTCAATGACTTCAAATCAGTTGGTCAAAGTGGTCTGGAAACACAGTTCCAAAACACAGATAGAGACTGTTTGATTTTGTGACAGTGGTGTGTCCTGTGGGAAGTTACAGGTTTAGTGCCCCCAGTGGTCAAAAGTTACAAGGTATCCCATTAAGCAAAGTAAAGATACTTTTACTTAATTACAGTTTTTCTGTACTTTGTCCAACTCTGCTGTTAGCATTAGCTCTGGAGTTGCTAGCTCAATTGCTATGTATATAAACAGCATTTTCCAAATTCAATTGGACAAAAAACAAAGCATGCGGGTGAAGGTACCAAAGGGGCTCAAAATCCCCATGGACGTTCCTCCTGGCCAAGTAAATTAAACATTTGCTAATGCTGATTAACAGTTAGCCATTTTTGTAACATTGCTAATGCTAAGTGAGTGGGCAAGTGTTAGTCCATCACCTACTGGTGGGGAGGAATTAAACTTGTAGCTATCACCTTTATAGCTATACATCCTCTAATACTTGGTGTTTTACATTCAAACAAATAAGCCTTTTCTTTTCTTTACTTCCTTTTTTTTCTACTTCAGAGAAGCCAGCAACTGATCGTTTTCTCTTTATTAACCTATTATGCTGATTCCAGCATCAAACCATCAAGATAAAAACGCGATCAGCAGTTGGCTAATGGCTGAGCTGGGAGCTTATGCTATTGCCTGATTATTGGATTCGCCCCCATAAGTGGGGAGATATCAGGAGAGAAAGTCTTCCTAGTCCTTGTTTATTTAACCACAGCAAACTTTTAAAAGGCTCTCCTCATTGAACTCATTACATGTGCTTTTTTCAGTCAGTGTTAATGGAAAACAGGATAAACAAGTGTGCTTGTAGCTTATAAGTGTTTAAGGGGACCTAAAAATACACAGTTGGAGTGGGAGAGTTCAGCCGTAAACATTTGCAGATTATCATGTTCATTCCCAGCTTCATGTCACTGATGCAGATCCTGCATGTTAACAAACGGCTCCTTCAACACTTGAGTTTTTTTTCCCACCTTGAAGCAGTTCTGACAAACCTTTAATCGTTTCAGGAAATCTCTACAGGTTGTGCTGTTAACTTTTTGTCAGTGGACCTGTGCTAGTGGGAAACGTAGCAGTGATTTAATCCAGCAGTCAGGCTTTTTATTGCTGGTTAGATATTTAATGCACCCTCCAGCTATGCTGATAATATAACAGGCATAAAAAGTCGCAGCCTAAAGAGGAGCTATTTTAATTTGTTCTGGGGGCTGGACCAATTAGTTTAATTTGACTACAGCCTGTAACATTGAAATGCTCCAGTCCACCAGCTCCTAACAGTGTCCTCAGTAGCCAATACAGCCTCTCACAGGGATTTCCCATAGCTCTGTGGCTTTCTGAGCTGTCAGATTTTGTACCAGTGTGCCCTGGTGTTTTAGGTGCTAATTAAAACTGGGGTAGGAATAAATCTGGAAAAAGGTCAAAAATATGAAATTATAACCCTCCTCCCACAGCTCTCCCCTCTTTCTCTCTGTCTGAAGACCTTTGAACCAGATGACCAAGGGGATATTCCCACTCAGGACACACTACATTAAAAGTTAAAATGAAATAACTCCAGCTGTGACCTCGTGGTCACAGTTAGTAGAGGTTAATCTTTTGATTTGATGTGAAATAGCCATGCATCTTATGTTTTTTTTTATTGTAAATCTACTTGCACGAAACATATAGATAGTACTGGGAAATACGGTTAACACCTCATTGGTCCAAAAGAAGAATAGAAACCTTGAAATATTCCTCTTTGCTTTATGTAACTTATTAGTGAGCTTCACCAGGACTGACTAATGTTTTAATGTATATGTTGTCTGACTCTTTTTGATGAGTCCATTCCTCTATTTTTAGACTATCTTGCTGCAGTACACAGTTGTTGCCAATGCTGGAAAAGCAACTTTTCCTGCAGGACTTTTTGACATTGAATTAAACCTTCTGCCACCTGATAAGAGCATTTGCAAGTGCAGATGTGGATTTAGATAAGCCAAAATGAAAATCCCTCTTTCTGAAATGATTGACCATATTTTCCAGAGCAAGAGAACAGAGCCAGGAGGAAGTGCAAGTCAAGTTTTCAGTCAGACCTCTTGAATTACACAAAGTTATTAATGGAAAGTTATTAAAAATGTTTGGCCTATGAAGCCCCAAAAGAATTACTCAGCTCTGACCAATGTGTACTTTCCCAGACCAATTCATCATTAACCATATTAAGGTGGCAAAGTAATTTCTAGTGTCTGAGAACTCAGTGCCTTACTCTGGCCGTACAGACTGCTGTGATTGTCAACTGGAACTGCTTCATAATCTTGCAGATTAGGTATAAATGAATGTTAGAGGTTTTGACTTCATGAAAAATACTCATGTTTAGAAGCAGGAATAAACAGCTTTTATAGGACTCTTCAAAGGTAGCTAAACCAGCAGCATTTATGAAGCTCACCAACTTGTTAAAAGTAGTTCTTCATATGTTAAAGTTGCCTGGCAACCAGCATACACCACAAACTATCTTTTTAAAGACAGGTTTTGGTATGCATTGAAGAAACTAAACCTGTTTATTAGGTTCTGTTGGCCTGAGTGGTGAGTAATCACACACAAATTTCATTATGTTCATTCAAGGAAAAGATGATTGATGTTTTCATACATGCTGGATACCATTCAAAGAATCCAGTCCAGATGTTGCTGAATTACTCTTTCACACATCTAGATAAACAGGAGCTTAGCTAATGAAAACACTCTTGAGTGGCATCAGTCTTGAAGATACTGGAGACGGGAATATGCTAAAAGTATGCTGCACAGATTGCAATGTTAATTTTCATGTCAAATTATGTTGGCAAATAGGATTAGCACACACTACAGACTGTAACCTAATGGCGGAGTTGTGACATCACTTGGCTTGTTGACTGACATTTTATTTTCGGATGTTGGCTTTTTATTAATTTATCTTTACTTCTTTGGGCCATGAGATGTGATCATTTTTGGACAAGAAGGTGAAGCAGAAGAGAAACTTGAAAACTGTAAATAGCAATAGGCAGCAATTATATTGCACTTCTCTTGTCTTTCTGACCATTTAAAGCACTTCTACACTCAAAGTCACATTCACCTATTTAAGCCCCGTTTCCACCAGCGGGTCTGTGTTGGGTAGGGCTGGGTCAGTCCACGTTTTTTTTTTTTTTTTTTATGTCTCTCCACAGATAAAAACTGGGACGGGTACCCTTTTTTTGGTACTCTTCAGTAGGGGTACTGATCTAACCGATCCGAACCAAAGAGGTGGAGTTAATACACAGCAATCTGTTGATTGGTTGAAAAAAATGCACCACTTCCTGCATAACCCGGCATGAAAACAAAGCAGATATGACTCCTTTGTTTCTGTCTCGTGTGGTGTGGTGCTTTAGTTAAAAGGTGTTGCACTGCAATGATGTTACCCGATCATGTAACAGTGCTATAATACTCCACCTCCAGGGTAAGGGTACAGTATGCTGTGCGGACGCAACGTGAAATTAACATATCTGTACTAAAACCCACCCAACCCAACCTGGCCCGACCCAAACCTGCGGGTGCAACCGGGTCTTTACACACGTTACAGCCCATTTTTGGTTATGCTTTCTTTTCAAGCTTAGGCACTGCTTTTTCTCTGATTATGCATGCCCTCAAAGACAAACACTTTGCAACTTTGGATTTCGTGTCATTTCTCAAATACATTGTAAAACATGTGGGCTAGGGATGTAAACCGAGTACCGGTATCCTTTGGTACCATTTACTGATCTTAACAATACCGGGGTACCGTTAAGATTCTGGACAACGATACTGTTATGGATACTTTTTAAATGTCACATAATCAAGGTGGAGGAGTAAACATACATTATGCGATTTTTGGCCGTTTTTGAACCGATTCTCCAGTCGTGCAACAATTTTGGGGATCGGGCCGACTCTATGCCAAATCGTGTGTCGTGCATCATGCAGTATATGAAAGGGTAGCGAGAGACGATTGGCACCTCACGACGAGCTCCCGATAAGATCGCAAGAAAATCAAACCTGTTTGATATTTTGGTCGTAGCTCATGAGTGCATCACATGTTGAAGCGGTGCCACAACCAGACTGAGAACTCTTTCCTTGTAGATTTTCACATTTCGCATGCGTGAAAAAAACAAACAGAAGTAAACCAGAGGCAGCATGGTGACCTGGCTTGTCATTTGGACGGAGTTCTCGTTGTAGAACCAACAGACCGTACAGCCCACGTCTGGTCAGGCAATTCCTCGTCCACACACGACGTCGTCAACTTTTCTTTTTGGTGAATTCTTCACAAAGAAGAGTGCAAATCACCAAGGGAGTGTGTTTTTTTTGGTGATAGCATACTGTTGCTGTTGTTGTTTTTGTCATCTTCTTCTTCTTCTACTACTAGCCTACCTCTATTTATTGCATCGCATGTCAGGATTGTTCAAGACTACCTTCCTGCAGTTGCAATGGCCGTCAAGGGCGCCGCCATACATCCAATCCATACCCAAAGTTTCAAGCAGAAGTTAGTTAAACACCACCAAGAGTATCTATCTGCGGCTTTCAAACAGATGCGTGTGTTGTAGTCGGGTGGTTAGGGTTAGGGGAAGGGTCAGGGTTAGATTTTAGTTACATGGAGAAGAAACTTCCGCTTGGGACTTCTGGCATGGATTGGATATACAGGACTATCTCAGAAAATTAGAATTCATGATATTCTAATATTTTGAGATAGGATATTTGAGTTTTCTTAAGCCATACGCCATAATCAGCAATATTAAAACAATAAAAGGCTTGCAATATTTCAGTTGATTTGTAATGAATCCAGGATGTATGACATTTTCATGTGAGACAGTCCTGTATCCTATCTCAAAATATTAGAATATCATGAATTCTACTTTTCTGAGACAGTCCTGTATGGCGACGTATCTTGACTGCAGTTGGGTCCCTCTCGGATTGTTCAAGACCCTGACCTGTCTTTGAGGACGTACAGTGTGAGTAGTCAGATTGCATCCGAGCGTCGGTTCAGTGTTTGAACTCTGTGATTGATTCGCACAATTTGAGTTGGGGCTGTGAGCAACGATAGAAAATATCGCACTTACAAGTGTTTAGAATCGGAGACTAGTGGAGCCAGCACCAAAGTCATGTCAGTGGCACTGCACTCGAGGAAACTTTCTACGTCAGCTTCCAGCCTGACAGCTGAAGGGTTATGTTAATTTTTTATAGTCCACACAGCTGCTCACTGTGAATTATGTGAATGCAGTGTATTTACATATTTATGCCTGCTTGCATCAATTTGATTGCATATTTAGATAATAATGACGATAATGACAGGATATATTAGTCTGTTAGTGTGATAAACTACAGCCGTATTTATCTATACTTTTCTTTTTCATTCAATGCTATCACAAGTTGATGTCCCTGATTAAGTGGGCAGTTTTCATGAAATTCAGAATATAAAAAATATTAACTAGATCAAGTCATTATGCTAAGATGTTATTCATTTTTGAATACATTCAGAATATGAATTATTTAAATCCTCAAACTTAAACTGTGCGATTGTATATACCTAAGCTACTGAAGACTTTCCTCACAAAAAGCCAATATTATGCCCCTTATTAAAGCAGAGAACTTTTCATTTATGCACATTCAGTTTTTGAACAAAACTTTTTGTACTTATTGTTGTGAAAATGAAGAAATGACTTTTATGAACATTGCTTTAGCCTGAGTTTCAAAACTTTCTAACTCTTTGCTTGTTGCTGATTATTAAATTATTGACTGACCTTTAGAAGCTAAGGATAATTGCTGATGAAGCCAAGTGAGAAAGACAGCCGTACATCATTCCCAGCTAATTGATTTGGCTACTGCACTCATTAACTTTTCACTGTGATCAGCACTATGACAGCAAGTAATCACCTATCAATTTTTGAGACCAGTGGCTTACAAATGTGCCTATAAATTTGAATGGTTGATGATGCTGCCAAGGAAGACTGGAAAATCAGCCCAAAGCTTGCTGGAGATACTGCCCCTCTCTGGCTGGAAAGCAGAGCCTTCTGTGGGAGATCTCAATCCAGGTCACCCACTCTCTGTGGGCGACACAGCAAGAGGGTGGAGAGTGAGAGAGAGGTAAGGAAACAAAGTAAAAAGATATAGTAGAGGGAGAGTCTAAAACTCAATAAATGCCAGATCTCACAGCGTTCTGCTCCAGATAGACAGCCTTGAATAAATTTCAGCTTATTTTGATGCCATTTATTGACAGAGTGATTCATTTCCTGAGTCTATATAAAGGCATGCTGTAGCTACAATGTTGTGCTATGCCAGAGCCTCATCTGGGAGGAAAATGAAGAACAGCCATTGTATACAGGGCAAAATTGTCTTGTAGACTTGCCTCTCCTCTGAGCTCTTCATGCAGTCATTAGGCTGAACGCAGCCCACCTACTTTCTATCCCAACCAGCTCACTTCCAGCCGCTGTTTAGAAATGAATCATACTTTGGTGCATTTTTATTGTGTTACCCTGACAATCAAAGCCTTAATTATTGTCAGCTAATCTCCTGTGTGAGCTGCAATGAAGTTGCCTGGTTATTTTGAAAATATCAAACAAGTCTGTGTTGATATTTGAACTATCCTAGTGGAGCATACTTTGAACACGACCAAATAATCAAAATGACGCTTGATGTAGCTGCCTGATCGTTTAAAACCCACAATGCTCTGCATTAAAGCATATAGATTACAAGAAGTACATCGCAAACTGACGTTATGTCCTGTTGTCATAGAAACAGTTCTTTTAAAAAAAGAAAAAAAAAGAAGCAAAGTTGGTAAGCACAGACTTTCAGACAAAGTGTGAGTTTTATTAGCTATGCAGCTGCTGTAATTAGCAGGTGTGCTCAAAGGGACGTCCAGATCAGCTGATCCTCAGCAGTGGGCTGCTTTTCTGGACGGTGTAAACAAAGCTGGTTGGTCCGCGTAACTTTGATGAGTGGCTCGGATCCTACAGCTGTTACCGAGTAGTTTATGAATGGTGACACTGAAGAAAAACCTTAAACTATATTTATCACTCTTTTAAAAAAAAAAAATTCTGACAGTGAAAAGTCAGTTACTATGGAGACAAAAATTACATAATCAAACACATTTTTTTTGTCAGAGGCCTTGTGTAATCAAATTCTCTCCCCTGCAAGTTATTTATCCTTTTATTTATTTATTTTTTCATCCATTTGTTTGTGTATTCTTACTGGTTTCTTAGTTGGGGGTGTTTTAATTGGACTTCTTCTCATCTCCTCTGATTCATTCCAGGAATATTAAAGCACTGGGCTTTGACTATTAGCCAGACTTCAATACTGGAATGAGCTTTTGTCATGAATAATTATTCAGAATATTAACAAAATAGTTAGCACGTTGTCAACACATTACACGGTGATAATAGCTCTCTCCTGTTTTTCAAATATTCTATAATCACACTCTGGTATGAGCTATTAGCAGAAGGCTTGTCAAATTAAATCAGAAAGCAGAAATGAGGAGGTAAAGACTGCTCATTGGGGTGTTTGGATGCTGGGAGGCAGGTCTGAACCTGAGCTGAGTGTCTGTATGTTTGTCCAGCATTGTCTCTGCAGCATGACATGGCTGGGTAACTTCTGTTCAGTGTGCTGTTGGCCCATGAAAGATGCATGACGACCGAGACCAGCAGTTATAAATCTATTATTATAAAAGGGATGCATGTTCAGATGGTTCCAACGGTGATGACTCCACCTCCATCCACCCTGCTGCTTAAGTTCCCATACAAACAGGGCAGAGCTGACTCACTATACTGTGTAAGTGTTGTGCTGGTGTGCACCAGATGATTGCATACTAAATGAGAAAGAGAGAGAGAAAGAGAGAAAGAGAAATCCAAAAGCCTGTGCACATGCAGAACCCAGAGAAAGGTCATGTCCCAGAAATTACTAAAGGGCGGTCTGCAGGCATGCATATCCTTAGATGTAATTAAAGAAAAACACATCTTTTCAAAGCTTAGTTTGTGAAGGCAATATGTTTAGTTTGAAACAGCTTTCTGTTTAAATATAGAATAAGATAAATTTAGCCAGACTCCACTGGGGTTGATATATATATATATTTTAAGTCAATGTTAAATTCTTACTGTTCTGAAGGTGGTGTCCTGTCTGGTCTATCCAAACAGAATGCCTCTAATGGAAGATGGTCAGAGGCAAAGTGGAGATCTGATTTGAACCCACATTTTTGTTTGTTATTCCAATTTCTCAAAAGAAAAACAGACCATTATCCACTCTCAGTGTGGGTCTTTCTCCCTCTCTTTTATGTCCACATTATGCAATCATGTGATTCTTTCATTCCAAGCCTCGGAGGCTCTGACGGAGGAGGATGGAGGACCTCAACAGGTGGAGATTTTTATTCTCGGGATGGAGGAGGAGGAGGTAGAGGAGGAGGAAGAGGGCAGTGAACTGTTCGTTAATAATAAGCCCTCTGATCTCCTTATACGGAGTCGTTTTTTGCCTCAAAGGGTAATTCAGCTTATAACAGTCAGTCCTACAGTCCCGGCCTGCTAACATGACCCCTTGCAGTACGCGATCTGCACCATCTGTCTGCAATGGGACTCCAAGGCAACACTCACAGGGAGATGCGGAGAGATGAAGGAAAGGAAGGGGGGCTGTCAGCGTTCCCCGAGGACCCCCTGCGCTGCAGTTTTGATCTGCTAATTATGTTTAATTGAGACTGTGTAATTCACAAGCGTTGCCTCTATTTTCCCTTATCTCATCCGTAGCTTTTAAAAAACTCTGACGCTGACGAGGGAACATGACACACCATCAGCAATAATCGTTTCGGTGCAGTAATTTTGAAGCGATCGACATATTAATTTTGTGGAAGAGAGGGCTCTCTGCACGGGGACCAGATTAGGTTACAATAGTTCGGCGGATATTGAAATATTTTTTCTTTTTTTTTTTGTCTGCGCGCAGTTGATGAGAAGCGGAGGCGCGAAGAAGCGACTTGTTTGACGCGAAGACAGTCGTCACAGCGCGCACAAACACACACATGCACGCACGCACGCACAGACAACACACAACATTAGTGGAGCAACGCTTGAACAAACGCGCGCATGCGGTTTTGTTTGGCGAGATGGCACCAGGTGATGCCATATACGACGAATGACGCTGTGCGCCACAGCTACATCTCATGCGCCTTCATTTTTCGGGGGGGAGAACACCAGGACAAACGGCAATCAGACAGACAGACAACCCCACGAATACAGACGAGGAGCGACACGTCAGTTTTAACGCGCTGTGGAAGTTGGAGTAGCTTTTTTTTCTTTTTTTGTGGGGTAGATATGGCGAAATCTCCCCAGCGCGCGCACTCTTGACACGCCACTCATAGTATCTTTTCTCATTCATAATGGAAAGGTGAAGTCACCAAAGTCTGCGTCCCTACCACTACCCCTCAACCCCCTCTTATATATTTAATTAACTAGGTTGATGTGTAAGTACCTTCAGCCAGTGGAGCGTGGGCGGACGGGCGGGCTGCGGGGTAAAGAGACTGCCGGATGATATTTCCTTATTTCTCTCCGCCCGGGCGCTCAGTCGGCTACCGAGTATCAACTAAGTCGAGCGGCGTTGAAAGGTACAGAAATAAGTCGACCCGTTTAAACTTGTTCTAAATTTTTAGGGGCGGCTTTGGAGTGCGGCGTTTGCTTGGAAAAGCGCGTGAAGAAAACAACCGGAAAGGGAGAGCGAGAGTGAGAAGAGAGAGGGGAGACAGTGCGTGAATTTATGCGAGTGTGTTTTGATGTTATTTGTGACGGAATCCCCCCCTTCAGTCTCCAAGAATCCGGAGAGCGGCGCAAGGAGGAGGAGGACAGGAGAGGAGGAGGAGGAGGCGCGCGGACCTGTCCACGAGCCCTCACTGCGGAACGCGCGGGGCTGCCGCTGGAGATTCCAAACCAACGGTTATTTGGGAATCTAGAGTCAAACTGATACCCGCACGTCAACGGCTTTTTCTCTCATCCCTCTTCCCCACTTCCCGCCGTTGAATGGACCGCGTCTGACATCTCACCCGAGAGGAATAGCCTCCTACCTATCTTTTTTAGGGGGTAGGTGGCGGTGAAAGGAGACAGGTCTTCAGAAACCAGACAGGTGGATTTATCACTTTTGAGGTGCCTTTCTTTTGTGGAACTGGATGGAGAAGAATTTGATGGATTAATCTGACGGAGTAGAGTCGTTTGTGATTCCCACTCCTGCCGAGGGCACCCGAATGGAGTAACAGGCTGCAATGTCATCTCTACCTGGCCGCCTGGAGAGATGTGTCACGGGAATGGGGTGAGCTTAATTGTGTTTTTTATTTTAGTTCAGAACTCTCTTTGCCTTTCTCAGTGTTGCTTTGGTCCAGTGGTTTAATATAACCTAGCAGGCTGCTGCACACTCACCTTCTCCCTAAAGTGGAGCAGCGGCAGGTTTGGTGGACTGGCTGGTTTGTGTTCCTCTCCGCTCCTTCGTTCGTCCGAGTCCTCGACACACAACCTGCTGCATGCCCTACATAGACGAGAGCGGCACCGGAGAGAGAAGCGTGAGGGGAATATTCGCTAAGGAGCCACAGGCTGTTTTTACTCTCTCCCTCTCTTTCTCTCGCTCCCTCTCTGACACACACGCGCACACGAAAACACGTGCACACATGCACACGCACAGCGCAGCCTACTAATTTGTCGCACATCATTTCACCATTGAATTTAACTTGCGTTTTTGTCTCGCAAGCTTTCCACGCAGTAGCCTAATCCCCAAAAAGAGGCACACGCCCGCACGCTTGTCTGTCTAAACACAGAAACCAGTAACGTAGTGTACGCACGCGCATGGACACCCGCGCTGAACGCACACACACACACACACATACACACACACACACACATGGACTTGAAGTGAGCTGGTATTTATTCAAACAACTAAAATGCTTATGAGTCACGGAAAATGCAGAGATATTGGGTTATGTTCTCACACTGGCTGTAGGCGCGCGCTCACTTATAGAATAAAACTCAAAGTCAACAAGTCTTTGCTGGTGAAAGCTGTAACACTAACATTTAGTGTCCTCTTGTTTTCCAGATCAAGTTTGAACACTTTTCCTCTGGTTTCACTGATGCTGTGAGAAGAGACCAAAATGCCTGTAAACGGTCAGGCTGCGGCGGCCGCCTGCACGCACCCTCGCCCCATGGAAGTACCCAACATTCATTGCACGGACTCCGACGAAGAAGGCGCAAAACCTCCGCGACTGCTAAACCGCAGCAACCACGCTTTGTGACACCGAAGGTAAGGGCCGCTAAGAGGCGCTGTTGCATCACGTTATCCCCGTCTGCTGATGAGAAGCCGTGTAATGAATTCATATCTCAAATTACAGTTTTCAGGCTTTGAATGCAGTCACGTTGTGGAAACACATTTTCTTCCGTTTTCCTCCCGCTTTCCTTGCCAAGTCTGACACGAGAAGTGCCTTCTTCTCTCTGCAGCATTGAAGCCTTCACACACACATTCACATGCACACACGCCGATGTGACATGAGGGGTATCTATAAGTCTGACGAGACGGAATATATAGGTTTGCTCTGAATCTGACGTATTTCCGTAATGTTTAACCAGATTGGCATGTAAGTGCTCCCCCCCTTTTAAATACCACATGCACATTTATCATGATCATTTAGGGTAAATTTGCAGTGAGCTGAGGGGAGACCGATGATGTTCGCAGCAGTAGCCTATTTTCTTGAATAGTGGGATGACACAAAAGGAGATCAACTCTGTAGGGCACAAACGCAATAGAGTGTGGAGCAGTGAATGTGGAGAGCTGTTGCTGTCTTCATTAATATAAATATCTTGTGCAAAGCTGCAGCGAATTCTGGGTGTGATGTCATAACACCTTTAAAAGCTCAACAGAATTTTGTGGCAGGCCTACTTTTCTGTGCACTTTCTCCTTGTTGTCACTCCCCAGAGCAGCCCTTGCTCTGCTGGGCCTCGTATTTTTCATCCCCTCGCAGCCTGCTATTAACCAACCACAGAAACAAAACTTAACAGAATATAGAAATAAAAAGAATCACAGTGATGTGATGCATACTATATACTGAGCTCCATTTTGGCTTCAGCATGACATAGCCTTGAAATGATGTGTCAAGAAGCATCTGATTGAGCTGTTCACTGAAGCAACGGTCCTGTTGGTGGAGCAGGTAGAGTCCTTCAGAGCTCATCGTCTTGAAGAGGCTTATCTTTGTCATGATAAGGGAGACTGTTTTTTTCTGTTTGTGTGGAGAATCGTCTATTTAATTTCTCATGAAAATGTGCTGCTGTTAACATGTTATTGTGCTGCCGTTAACAAGATAGCTCTCTTGAGATTATTCTGATTGGCCCTAAAGGAAGTGGAACATAAAAACTAAGGTACTGTTTGCTCGCTTGCAACAACAAATCTACTTAACACTCACATGCAATAGGTTTATTTTAAAAAGGGCATGTTTCACATATTTATAGCTGAGACAGAGCTTTAAAAAGTTACCATTCAGATTACTCTGGCCTTTTTTTTTTTTTTAATTGTGCAAGATATTTTTAGAACGTGAGCCAAAAATCAGCCTAAAATCTACATATGCCTGCGAGAGAGGAAAGCATTAGAGAGCAGCCATGCAGAAGTCTATCTTTTCATGAATGATACATATAGGATTTTCACCTCTTTTGAACCATTAATCTAACTTAAGTGATTCAAAAGTATCACAATTAGTGTGCATTTACTGTGGCTTAGTATAAAAGAGCAGCTCATCGCTATAACTTAAGATTGTCTGCGTGCCATAGGATTATTGCCCAGGTATTTTTTTTTTTGAGGTGATTCTGTGGTTCTACATAGTTGTTAAAGGCATTTGAGTCACAAATACTGGGATAAAACTAACAAAGAATCCTAACCTTCGCTCCCCCCCCACCCCCCTTCATAGGGGATTTTAGGTAGGAGTATAAAGACGAAATTGCAACCTGGAGCTTATGAGGAATAATTATAAAGATGCTTAAAAAAGGGAAAAGCCAAAGAACCTGTGGGTGGAAAATGCACCTTCCTGCCCTGTATTGTAGCTGTATTTGTCCTGAAGGGAGTATTGACATATCCTGTGATAAGAGCTACAGCAAATAATCCCCTTATCTGTACTCTTTTTCCTTTTTTTTTTTCTTGGTTACATCTAGTATCCTGCAAAGTTAACTTTAAGGTTTTTGGATTCTACCTGCAACATTAACAACCAAATCACGTGCAGCCACCGAGCCTCTGGCATCGCCTTTAGCTGTCATCTGCTGAGCAAGTCCTTTCGTTAAAGTCAATTAAACTACTGTGTCCGTGCTTGTTGCTTCACATAAGCATGCTGCACCCCCCCCCCCCCCCCCCCCCCAAAAAAAAAGCATCCTCCACCAAATATTTGGTCACACATGACTCAGTGACCAGCAAATCTTGCTCATTTTCTCCGTCGCCGTTAGAGGAATGTAAAAGCCGACGCCCTGCCCTCACAGCTGCTTTTCTTTGTACTTACAACCGCAGGTCAAATGGCACTCACATGAGGCGTGAGAAGATGAAAATGAATGTTTTCATTTTCTTTTTCATAGCAATTACAGATAAAAAGCATTGAGTGACATATGATAATGAGTCATTTGACCCCCGCTGATCTTCCTGTATAGTGATGTGTGATGTTGCAGTCTGAGACAAAGTTAATAACCCCAAAGCCTCTTATAAACGTGTGCTGTTTAATCATTTAATCAAAACACAGTTGGTGGTCTCATTTAATGAGTTAGTGAGCCATGGTGATATTAAGTATGGTTTGACTTATACAGGTTTTTATAACTGATCATTTTATAATGAGGATGACCGTGGAAGCTGCTTTTGATGATGCCCTGGTATGATTTCATGCCTAGTAGTGCATCAGTGGTTTACTACATATTTAGTAGATGGAAAATTCCCTTGTTTCTGGATTTAAACCGTGGAACCACATACATTATCTGGTCTCATAAGAGATATTTCTGAACATACAGTAAGCCAGTGATTCTCCGTAATACTTTGCAAAAACGATCTGAAAGGATGATGATTTCATATTCATGATAAAGATTTTTTTAGAAGGAAAACTCTCATTGCAGTATTTATCAGCATGGTGAATAGTGGCAGTAGAGGCTTGCAGATTGCAGCGAACACTGACTTTGTCTGTCACTAAATGGTTATATCCAGTGCACACCTGCGTCATTGAATTTTTAATGGTTTTAAAGTGTTTCCATCTGCTTCAGATTTCAGATAAGTGTTATCTGGTTCCAGCACAGTCTTTCAAAACCTTATGGATAGGATTTAAATAATCGGATTGGGATAGATCTGAAAATTGGAGCTTTTTTAGACCTGATAAACTGTCTACTTTTTGCTCAGGCTAGGATTTGGATTTGAGAATAAAAACTTACCTATACTCAATCTTGAAACTTGTACCTGTGTGTTTTTATTTTTTTAATAACTCAAAGGCAGATAGTTTTGGTGCTAAAAATCAGGATAATCTTCATCCCACTTGAGAAGTGGTGTCAGGGTGGATTTAGAAACATGACAAGTATAATAGGCCCAGAAACTGCTATCTTAACATGAATTCACGTTTCATGTTTCTACCATCCACAATACCAATAAAGTTTGAAATTTTTAAAAATGCAACTTATCTTTTCAATTAGTTTTGAGCCTAAATTTATGCGAAAAGATCTCATCAAGCAAATCATCATTGTATTTAGAAAATATGAACAAATATTGAATTTGATGCCAACTCGCGCTAAAGATTTTTGGCGTGCTTTAACATAATGTTACTTCACCCTTTCATGGAACTACTTTTTCAATAAACTGGGAGCAGCAATGTTGATTATCACTATTTTGCGAAAGGATTTTCTGTCTATTCTTGTTGAAAACAAGATTCCAGCTGCGCAGCAGTTAGTTGTTGCCTGATTCTCCTTCGTATAGTGTGCCATACATTTTCAGTAGGAGACAGATCTGGATGGCAGGCAGGCCAGCGAGCAAGTGCTGTCTGTGCCTTTGAAGCAACACTGTTATAAGTCCTGTAGAACAAAGTTTGGCATCGTCTGACTTAAAAAGTGACTTACTTCCCAGGAAAAGACGCTGCAGTGTCATATGCATCTCCGAAATTCATTCATTTGTAAGCAATCCATGCTGTGGAGACCGATGCACTCGTAAACCATCACAGATGCCGACTTTCGCAGCTTTCCCTGTTAAAAGCCTGCATGTTTTTTGTTATATTCAGCATGCTGAACACAATGTCTATTTTTCCCATGTAGCTGAAACACAGATTTATCCCACCACAGAACACATATACAGATATCTAACTTCTTTGCATAAAACTGTTTCTAGTTACATTTCTTGAGACAGCTGTACTGAGTGACAGTGGTTTTGGAAGGTACTCCTGAGTCCATGTGGTTAGATTGATCATAGTGGCACAATGGTTTCCCATGTAGTGCTGCCCGAGGGTTTGGAGGTTACACTCATACAGCAGTAGTGAGACGTTCGTACTGTGATTTCCTCAGACTTCTTCAGTCTTTTCACAGTTTTGTACATATTAAAAGTAGGGCTTTGAAAAAAAATTGATACACTGAAATATCACAATAATTTTATATGCTGATACCATATTGATATTCAAGACTGTGGTATCGATCTATTTTACTGACGAAATCTTGCGAGATTTCGTCGTTCAGTCACGAAATATCGCGAGTCTTTGTGAAATCTCGCAAGATTTTGTAAGATAACGATGAAATCTCAGGAGATTTTGTTAGTAAAATAGATCAATACCGAATTTTAAAATATCTGTATGAAATCTGCATATGAAAATATTGCGATATATCAGTGTATTGATATTTTTTACCAGCTCTAATTAAAAGATCAAAGTTTTTTGCAGTCAACAATTTTATTTGAACTTATTCACGAGCCACTACCCATTCTTGCTCGGAAAAACCTTATCTTTAGTGGATTCTCCTTTTATACCCAATCTTGACACCCTCACCAGTCACAAGTTTATCTGTTGTTGTACAATCTTTCAGATGGTTGTTACTTGCATATTTGATCTATATTACTCTTTCCTCCCTCTTTCTGAACTATTTTGTTTGTGTAAAATTGGAATCAAATTCTCAATTTGTTATATTTTGTAAACACAATGCAGCTCGTCAGTTAAGACACTAAAAACAATTTTCTTGTACTTGTGTCTGTTGCAGTAAAGTTAAATTGAATAAACACATAACAGATTCAAGTATTTGTTGTGGCCCTTGACTGAGACCTTTCTGTGTAGAGTTTAAATGTTCTTCTCATAGATGCACAGGTTCTCTCCAGGTATTCTGGCTTCCTTCCTCAGTCTAAAATGTACTGTACGTAGCTGTAAGGTTAGCTGGTGATTCCACATTAGCCCTGGGAGTAAATGTGAGCGGTTGTTCGTCTATCTGTTGACCTTATTGACAACTCATCCAAGGTATGCCCCAGATTGTACCTATCACAATAGAAACACACACAAATATTGCTTTTATGTTACATTTACTATATGGAACACTGTAACAGAATCAGTGTTTTGTACATTTTCCATCTTGTTCACATAAATCTTTTTAGGCAGCAATGAATGCCATTATTGATTAATAATTTGTTGAACAGATGGCGATGTTGAAGGTTAAAGGGATGTTTATGACTTTTATTGACCTGTATTGACAGGATGTCAGACGTGAAATGTGTGTAGGTCTCAGCGGTTAAGTATTGACCATAACATAAGCCATATTTTCACAGTTTTTGAATGCTAATCGTTAGTCAACAGAAATAATTGTAAAGAGGTTAAATTATATTATGATAGTAGTGCCTGGTTATTTTCTTTGATAACTTGAGAACCAAATGTGTGCATGGTGAATGTTGCTTGCTGTAACACTGGGGCTGGTTAAGTAGTCTTCACAGGTAAATAAAATTGCTTGGTGAATAAATTATTCTTAAAGTTACATCGATTATTCATCTATTTTTTTTCCACTTGGTGGTTGCATAGCAAAACTGTAAACGGAAGACTGAAAGCTATCAGCTGATAAGAGTGTTATGGTGAACATTGCAGCAAACAGCTAGTTATTATAAAATCCAGCAACCTGGAGCAACATGAGCATTCATTTTTAGAGATGTGCCTCAAGCTACTTAATGAAGTAGGTCCAGTTTGCACTGACTTTAATGATTGTTTTGGATTACAGTGGCTCGCTGGTGAAATTGACTGCACATCTTGGAGTTGCTTTGTGCTAGACTGATCACACAAATTTGGGATTATTTGAAGTTTTTTAATGAAAAGACTGGAAATGAGGGTGATGGAACAGAGACTGAACTTGACCGGCAGATTTACAGGTCAGAAAACGAACCAACTCCCCCTAATACACTTTATAGAACAGAAGACTGTAGAGCTGCGTGAAAGTTTCAACACATTAGAAATGGTCATTTTATCTGTAAAGGCACTCATTCGGGCTGCCTTATACAGTATTTTGCTATCGTGCCCTTTTAAAAACACAATCATCATACATAGATGCATGCAGATTTGCTTTCCTTTGATGTCAGTCTTTGTCTTTAGCAAGCTTAAGGCTTTCAGAATGGCAGAGGCTTCATCTTGTAGTGTCCCCCTCCTAAACACTACATGTGGCTATGAGATTGAGAACATTTCAAGCTTTGTTGGAGGCGTAGTTGTTACCTATGCGATGCCTTTTAACACCTTTTCAGTCTGAAGGTTTTAGAGCCTAAGCTGGCCCCTTATTGCGCCCAATGTGGCCCTATCGTTTCAGCCAATTCAATCTCAAAAACCCAAATACGAGTTTTTGTGCTTTGCAGAAACCAGATTTTTGGTTCAGACTAATACAACAGTGTCCTAGTTAAGACGTTCTTTGGCTTTTTAAATCCTATTTGATTCAGTTTTCCATGGCTATGAGGAGCAGATCAGCCACATGAATGCATCAGAATTATTTCATCACTTTATTTGTCTCTGACAGGGATCATTATGAGTGGCTGAAGTCTCACTGATTCCATGAAATGTGGTTTCCGCGCTTATGATTTCATATTTTACATATGTTATGGCAAAATTTGCTCAGTATGTGAGTGAGATGATTAGTGCATTTTTGCAGTGAATCAGACATAATTATACGAGAGGAGATAACACATCCACAGTCTGTCTTTCTTTTAACAATGGTTGCACAGTCATTTTTTTTACTGTCACACCATCGTTCTGTTGGAGAAAGGCTGTATAGAGAGAGCAGTAAATGTAATTCTTTTGATAACCCAGCAGCTACATTATGAAAGCAAAAGGCTGGCAGTGTGCACAGCACTAACTGTGCCAATGATGTTAAGTCCATTAGGTATTTCATCAGTCAGCTTAAGCTCAAGTCGTATAGCTTTATTTTCTTCCTCGTCTTTTTTTTTTCCCACAAATGCACATTGAATGTAAATACTATTTCAAATAAATAAAAACGCTATTAAGGTTTTGTGCATATTGGAAAAAACTGTGGACCTAGAAGTTTGAAACCAGGATTACCTGTTTTGTGAGGGAATACACACTATTATTACCAGTGCTCCAGTTTTGGGAGTAGTGGCGGAATATATTGTATGGATCAGCATTGCAAAAGATGAATATTTTTATGATATTAATGTTTGCAAATTTCTTATAATTTCTAATTATAAGAATTAATAGAGTTTATTCATAAACATAAACTGTTATTTTAATCTAAAGAAAAAGTCAGGAAGTTAAGTTATGCTTTAAGACAAAATCAATCAATTTGTAATCTCCTGTAAAATAAAGCAACACATTGGCATTCCTGTAAATAGTTTATTTTTTTACCAGAGCAATTATTGGATGACTTATAAAGTTAAAAGTGATAGTTATAACTATTTCATTTAAACATTATTTTAAAAATAGAATGCATCCACTGAACACCTAGAGCGGTGCAGAATAAAAGTATTAATTTCACCTCCATTTAAAAAAAAAAAATAGAATAATTATTTTATCAGTTTTGATGGGTCTAAAAAGTAAATATTTAAATGGGATTACCATGCTAATGTCATGATTTTTTGCTGTTAGCATCAGCTTTGGAGTTGCTAGCTCTATTGCTGTGTGTGGAAATAGCATTTTCCCTGCCTTACGTTTCTCAAATTCAAGCAGACAAAAAAACGAAGCAGGATAAAGGTGAAGGTAGCAAAGGGGCTTAAAAGTCCCGTGGAGGTTGCCACTTTACTCCTGGACATGTCGGCTAAAAATTTGCTGCTAATGGTGCATTTCAGTTGTCTCGGGATTCCGAGCAGACGCGAGTTGGTGACGTCATGACCAGGTATTTTGCGTTCCAGTTGCACCAACTTGGGGGAAAAAACTAGAAATCTCCAAAACAGCCTATTTGTGAGCTAGAACAGCTAGAAAATAACACAGACATTATAACACTGTTACTATGATAACAACAGCTAATTGTTTAATAAACAACACATAATCACGCTGCGTTTTAGAGAGAAAAAAAAGACCGCTGTGAGACCGTAAAATTCAATAACAACAATTTGGTGCTGTTTACACTTGGAAATTATGATCAAAAATCTCTTATATAGGAGTTTAATAAACACAACAATAGCACCGGACGCCGCCATCTTTAAATCTACAATCTCAGGGTCCTCTGCAAATTACGAGCTCGTATTTTGGAAAAACAAGTTCATCATGTCACTTCCTCAGAAAATTACCTCGGAAAAACGAGTTCCGAGACAACTGGAACGCACAATAACTGACTGTTAGCTGGTTGTGTAACGCTGCTAATGCTATTTGATTAAGTGAGTGTTAGTGCGCCACCTAGTGGTGGGGAGGAATTAAACTTTTTGCTATCACCTCTAGGATGGAAAAAACATGAATATTTTAGTGATCTCAAATGTAAAAATCGCATGAACTGTACAAATACTGTACAGTTTATGTTAGTCCTTTAACTCTATTTTTTGAAAGAATTCAGTGTAAATATAGTGAGTGGCAACTATTCTGTAACTGTGTTGTGCACTGTATTACACTTATTAAAAAACATTCTTTTCCGCAGGGCAGACACCACATTATGCTATAAGTGCATTTATATTAGCATAGGGCATACACATGTTGTAGTTGTGATTCACAGGTGTATAATGGTAAAGTTTATAGTCATTTAAAGAAGTTTCCTCACAAAACATGAGCACACCAAGACTAGTTTGAACAACGCATTACGTTCATTTTTTTGCAATATTTTAGCCACATATACTGTAATGTATGATAGTAGTTGTTTGACGTTATTCAACCAAATTCACTGGCTCTCCTTGACTTCCCCTGAGCTGAATTTTTTAAATATGATCGCACATTTGGTATATTTTCAATTATACTGTTGCTCCTAGTAATTAATTTCAGTTGCACTGTCTCCGGTAATGATTGCAAGATGGAACTAAATGTCACAGTACTGGTCCTAGCTACCTGACATTTCAGTGATTGTAACTGAAATGAAACCTACTCTGTCAATCAAAAGAATTTATGCTTCCTAAAGTTCCTTTACAAAGCCAGCATGGTGCTATTTGCTTCACAGAAATGTATCTTGTAAATTGAGGAAGAAGAGGAAGCAGCTCTCAGTCTGCTGTAATAGGTCATCTCCTCAGTCCTAAATAGAAATCTCACAGCATTCTGAATCAGCTCTGCTGAAGCTTTTGTGCCATTTTATTCCTCTGTGTTTGCTTCACTGTCCAAAATATAGAAAGCCAAACTTATTAATTTACTTATTTGTGTAAGTCTAACGCTTGGAAATTTGATTATCTCCCATTAGATCAAATTATGTCCCTTGAACATGCCCATACTTGTATCCCTGAAGAGTCTTGCTTAATCACAAGATGCTTTTTAATTTTCGGGTCCACAGACCTGAGTCTTTCTCAGACTTGGTTAGTTGAAATGACACCAAAGTCCCTGTGGCTGAGCTGTTCAACTGTCAAGACAAAGAGTGATTTTACAGTGCTTGATGCTTTCACAAAATCATGTACTCTTTTTTTTTTAAGGATCTTTTTCTGATGATTGAGTCTTGGGCAACAGATTTTCAGGCCTGTGTGTGCACCGGATGATAATATCAGGCCATGTTCACACTGCAGGCAAAAGTGGCCCAAATCTGACTTTTTGCCCAAGCTGTATGTTTTTTCTTTTGTAACAATTTGAAAAAGGCAAATCACATTTCTTTTTCAAAACCGACCCAGCTACTTTTAGATGTGATATTAATTAAGAAACATATCCAATGTTTTACAAACCTGACACAAACCTCAGTCTGAATGGTTATATCCTATTCATCCTTCAGCTTATGTAGCTGAAGTGCGACAGATGTCACAACTTTGCAACAGAGGAGGTGGAATGCAAAGACAGAATATAAACAATGGCCGAAAACAACATTATATCACAATTTTGTCTGCTCCAATTGCACAACAGTTTCAAAATTGATACTGTACATGCGTGAACATGTGCAGCATGCATATTTACAGTTGCAAACACAGCGTGATGTCCCATCTTCATCTGCACACGTGGGTCACCTCATGATATATGATGATGGTTGCATTTAAAAAAAAAAAAAAATCAGATCTCAGCAAAAAATGTGAGCACTGAGACCTGCAGTGTGAATGTGGCCTAAGAGTGGTCCCAGCACAGCTCACTGGGAGTTGCATGATGTCTGTTCTGAGCTTCACATGTCACATAACAAAGTGTTACATTTCAATAACCTATCACATTTTTTTAAAGTATGTAATTATGACCTTGTCTATAACCTGGGACTTTGCTTCTTAGATAATTATGCAAATTATCCTAGTGGGTCATGCAGATTTGTCACCAAAACAGTCCTGCCACATCAAAAGAAGTTGTGAAATATGAGATCTTCTTATTTTTCTGAGAAAGGATCCATCTGTAGCTTTTATGCCACTTTGCCTGTGAAATTAGGAAACCTTCCAACTTCATGCACCAATATTTTTTCATAAAATGTGTTTAACTGCACAGTTTTGTATCAAAACCTGATCCAGTCACAGCATGAGCCTGTCCTCCTCCTTACGTGGTTTGTTCATTCTGTTAGTACTCTAAGTGCTGTTTATACTTTCATTTGTACTTCACAAGATATCCACGATACAGTAGAAATACAGTGATCTGTTTTGTCAGACCTGTACTGTGTTTATTCTCTTACACCTAAATGGCTCATTAGCTCTTTATACACATAGCTTACATAACAGTGTTAAGTATTGCTGCCTCACACCTGTGGCTTTTTTTTTTGTGAGAATTAACGTCACCTGGTCTCAGCCTGACACTCACAATCAGTGTCTCACTACCAATAAGAGAGTGACATTACTTGTTTGTGCAAACATGGCCAAAGATCAAACGTTTTTGATAGAAAAGTTGAAGGTAATTTCAACCCGGTGGGCACCCAGGGCATACTTGTAATTTGATTTATTGGTATCTTTATTAGAAATTAAATAGAATAGAGTTTCTATCTTATGGAAGATTTATGAGGCTGAACTTTATAACGAGAGAGCAATGTTTTTTTCAAATATTGATTTGGTTAAAATCATTGAAGCTTTTAAACATTGCCTGAATGTGGTGTTTTTGTCCAAAGGTCCCTCTCATCTCCAGTTGTGTGGACATGTCACTAAGCTGACTGCTTTTATTGATTCAGAGGTTGATCTCGGAAGCGAGTGTGTCCATGCACTGGTGAGCAGGGGCGTCTCCAGCCTTTAACGACAACCTGGGCTCAGCCCGGAGTCGCACCAGGTGTAAATTTGAAAAAAATTAGATTAGCTTTTCTCTAGTCTTTTGCTACAAAAATGTGTTTTAGAAGGCAGTAATAGACATAATGGAGTGGATAAATTGTCATTTTAATTAAAAAAAGATTAACTAACCACAAAATCAACAATGAAATGTCGACCATTATGTTGCTGAAACACATTCGCTGCACTCATGCAGAACAGTTCATACAGTATTCACCTTTTGTCTTCTCTTTGATTCATCACTGACCCTCCTCATCATCACGTTCTCTTCTCACCTGCTCTTCTTATCTCATTATTTGCCCTTCTTTTTCTTCCTAATTTGTTCTCTTCTCCTCATCACTTGTTCTCCTTTTCTCCTACTCATTTGTTTTCTTCTCCTCATTTGTTCTCATTTTCTCCTCATTTATAGGTTTCACAAATCAAAAACGGTGCTTTAATTAACCTACAGTCCCTACAGAACATCTGAGTCCAGGTTTGAAAAGTCTACGTTACACAGGACCTCGTTAAATGGTGTCAGTAGAAAATTATTTGAGTGGAATTGCCCTTTAAGCCAAAATCGAAACAGAAGCTGGGAAAGGAGTTGCTGCTAACTTCAGCCTCGTGTTTTATGTTGGGGGATTTCATGTTGACTTTTTCATATTGTTTTTAAGGAGAAAAAAAGCGTCAACACTGTGATATCTTACCTTTTACTTTCCTGCTGAAAAGCTGAGGATGTAACTGCTGCTTTCTCTCATATTTTCTGTCCATCACCGCTCTCATCATCTGCCGATACTTTAATTTTTCTGCTGCTCTCCTCTGCACGTGCGCACACGGAGCTGACAAACCTACTTTAGCTTCGTCTGACATCAGATGGGGGGGCTAATCGGACGTCGGACTTCACACACACACAAGCTCACTCACACACCACACTAACAGAAGCTAGGCTGGACCCGCGCATTCATGGTGCTTTCAAGTGCTGGTAGAAAGCTGGGTCATTTGGATTTTAATCGGACTTTTTTCAGGAAAAGGTGGTTAAACAGTAAATTCATACCCGGGGCTAGACTCAAAACATCCGGGGCTGAAGCCCCGGGAAAATCGGCTGGCGACGCCACTGCTGGTGAGAGCCCCGTCTTAAAGGTACATTATTTAAAAAACAAAGGTCAATGGCAGAAAAATTTGATGTATAATTCAAAACTGTGTTTCTATTGATGTGTATTTGCTGCACCAGAAAAGCTGTTACATGGTTATTTTCTTAGAATGAGCCATTCATATCTGCTTGCTGCGGCGCACATACCTGGAGGCTGCCATATTTGTTCCACCATTTTTACTACGGTATCCCTAAATGGACAAAACAATGTGAGTGAAGTGAGAACCTGCTGAACTTTAAAACTGCTGTACCAGCTTTGTTTAATGGGAGTTAGAGGACTTTTTGGGATAAGTAATGCCTTAAAAGACAAATAATAACAATGGATTGCATTTATTTCGCACTTTTTCTTGCAGGGCACTGAAAGTGCTCACAGTGGATCCATTATTCATTCACTTCTCATACATACTTGGTGATGGTAAGCTATGTAGCAACAGCTGTAGCCATTTTGCACCTACGGCCCCTCTGACCACCACTGGAACATTCACACACATTCATACACCAGTGATCCCCTCACTGGAGGTAAGGAGGGTTAAGTGTCTTGCCCAAAGACACAACAGATGTGGGGGATGGCTGGGGGATCGGGATTCGAACCGCTGATCCTTCGATCATTGGCCGACCTGCTCTACCACCTGAGCCACTAGATCCACTCACAGATGAAAACAACATTATTATGTCTGGGAAAATTTTGTCCACTACCGGCTGCTGTACATTCACTACAGTGCTTTGAATGTGAAGTCATTTGAAAGAAAACATCTTTTCTTTCAAATACCCATCTTTACCACTGGATGTCAGTAATTCTTACATACTGTACCTTTAAGTTTGTTCTTAAGTTGTAATTCCGTCAGATTCATGAACATGTTCGCAGACTTTAAAATTGTTCTTATCTTTACTCTTAGATTGTTGAATGCCAACGTCTCTTTCAACTGAAGGGATGTGGCCAAAGTCAAGGCTTAAATTACCAGCATCTGTTTGTGTGTAAACAGACAAAGACAGCGGTGAGACGCATAAGGAAATATAGCAAACGGAAAACCAAAACAATGAGTTAGGGAAAAAAGATAATAGGAATAAGCACTGACACCTGATCATTTTTGAAGTGATAACATGGTTTTTTAACGACCACATACTGAGATTCAAATGATATAAAAGTAGATACAGTATACTACAAGTGGGTAATTAATTACTCCCGGGGCCTGTTTCCCGAAGCAGGTTTAATGAAAACTCTGAGTTGTTTAACCTTAAAATGAGGGAAACTCTGAGTTTTCCATTTCACAAAATTAGGTACCTCAACCCAGAGAAAGAGTTACTTTAGCCTGTTTGAAAGACAGATAACTTAAACCCTTGGTCAGTTACCAGAGTAACAGACTCGGGACCAGGTTAGTGTCAGATTTCAGTTTCTCGCTCTCCGTCCACTTTCAGCCACACTCGCCATTTCTTTTCCTCATTCATTCATTCATTCACTCAGCCGGCGAGTTTTGGCTGCTGCCATCTCTAAAAAACATGAACAACAGCAACAAAAAAGTCAGTCAGTAGGTCATAGACGTGTCTTTTTGATGAGGATTCCGTGGATGAAGATGCAGCACGACTGCATGGAGAGTTAAACATGCGTTGAGAGACTGTTACCAGAAAGATAGACTTTGTTCATTTCTCTACAGTTGTCTTTTCACATCACAGTCAATTAGCTACATACACAAGCTGATCTATCCATACATTTGTAATATCATCAGCCGTATGTGACAGTTGGGGCTCATGTCTGTCTCTGAGAGATAATGTGCCTGACTTCAAGCCATTACATTTACATCTTTTGCTGAATAGTTAGGGCGCAGGTCTGTCTCTTCATAATCTATGGTTCAATTTCAGGCGGGACCTTTTTTTTTTATATATATATCACCAGATGTAGTCTTGTTCTCCCCTCAAAGCAGATATTGTTTAATGCCCTGCGTTTTTTTTGTTAGTTTGTTTTTTTGCAAAATTTAAGTTTGTTCCTATAATGTGGGAGATGCAGGCCATTTAAGCAATGTGAAAGTTATATTTCATCTTAATGCTGGCAACGAGGGAGCTCCTACCCTGTGGGATTGCACCTGAATGAACTGAATTAGAAGGCTGCTGTGGCAGTACAAGAGCAGGATTTGAACACCAGCTTTCCAGGTGGGAGTTAGGTGCGCAAACCACTCAGCCAAACAGGCAGAGGTGTCAAAAGTATTCACATTCCTTACTTAAGTAGAAGTATAGATGCTAGGATTTAAAAAGACTTTTACAGAAATGAAAGTATCAACTCAAGCTTTTTACTCAAGTAAAAGTATAAAATTACTGGTTTAAAAAACTACTTTAAGGAGCCGTATCATGAAAAATGGACTTTTAAGAGCGTTTCAGCATGTTACTGTGTTATTTCCTCATAAACAACTTCATTTAAGTAGTTTATATCTTCATTTGTGCATATTTCAGTAATATATATGAGTATTCAGGCCAAGCTGTAGCTTCCTTAACATAACTGACTGACACCGGTATACGCAACGAGGTGGCACCAATCATGAAGCGACAAACCCGCATGCGTTGCATCGTAGGAAGAGGCCCTCTTTGTTGAACAGCAACTCAGAGAGAATCCTAACATATACACACTCTCTGAGGAAGAAACTAACAGCCTGAAGGAAGATTTCCTCAGAGACAAACAGCCATCAGCTAACAGACGTTTGCTCCAGAGTTCAGGAGAATTTTTTTCTTTTTTTTAAGCTCTACAGGACGGCAAGTTGGGAAAAATGTGGTTGCGTTCAGCGTGGGAGTTTATTTGTTGTACTGGACGAATCGACTTGCCAGAAGTGGTTGGATTATAACTTCAGGAGCAGAAAAAAACCCTAAACTTTGTGTGTGAACTTCACTCCTGACAACTTCGCGAGTCTGGGGCAGTAAAGTGTTTTTTTCTCTGGGATTACTTCTGAAACCTGATGCAGTTCCTACTATAAAAACGCGCATGGACAGACAACAGCACCGGTGAGTGAAACATCTCTCAGCTCAATGCTAAGAATTAGCCTATGATTTGTTCGCTAATTTACTTACTTGTCAGGGGTCTCTGTGGTACTTCTGTGGTACTGCGTGTACTTCAAACTCCATGTCAGACTCTGGCTTGAGTGCATACAGCTCCATAACAGGCTGCTCCATTTTATCCTTTGGATCGGAGTCCAATTATCCATCAATGTTTACAAATAACATCCATGTCAGTGTTGCTGGTGTTAAGAACAATTCTGTGACCCTTCAGAATCAGTGTCTCTTCCGGGGCGACGTCATGAAATGGGCGTAAAACATGTTGCAACTGGTCGAGAGCTCCGTGGTTCAGTACAGTCAGCCATCTTACTTCCGTGTTGGAAATTAGACACATAGAAAAACTAATATTTAACACCAAATTAGTTTCTATAGTAACGATGGGAACATATCTAGCTTATAAATGCCTGTATTTGACTTCTGGAATGTTTGAAAAGCATGATACAGCTCCTTTAAAGTATGGTGCTGGTTGGGACATTTTGTATCACTTTTCTTGCGTGTCTGCTTTGGACAAATTTTACTAGTCTACATTACGTCTACAGGACTGGACTGGGACAAAGCATCAGACTGGGAGTCAGACACTCACCCACATCATCACAACTTACACACATGCTCACACGTTCACAAGTGTGCATATGCAGGCTATCACCAAAGCTCATCATTCCATGTAGACCAGGAGTGTCCAAAGTCTGTCCACTGGGATCACTGTCCTGCAGGTTTTGGATGTTCTGTTCCGAATCAGACTGATGGGTCAACATGTTTGGGCAGAACTTAATAAGCTGTTGAGGAGAAACATTTAATTTGAATTAAGTGTGTTGGATCAGGGAAGCATCTAAAACCTGCAGGATTGTGGTCCTCAAGGACCAGAGCTGGACACCCCTGATGTAGACCAAGATTTACAGAAAACCATCGGCTATCAGTCCAGATCGTGTCTGTCTCCTACCCTCACCACAAGCCTCAATACAACAGGACTCCTGTGTCATTGTCAGTTTGGTCCAGCAGGACGGACCAGAAATGTCTGCAGTAAAATAATCAATGTCGTTACTATGGAAACAGAAAGACAAACTCTCCATAGGGAGCTGTGAACTTCATACATCAACATTTAACCAACCAGCATTTAAAAAGCTGCAATCACATAATTTCTATCCAGATAAACACACTGACAACCTGATTCAGTCAGAAAGTTCCCTCATCAGCATCCGATAATAAAACCTTCCTCATCCTCATCCGTCCAGTTTTATGACTGTTTGGCCAGTTGAACCAGGACAGATGTGGACAGTACAGTATGTGTGGACAGACTAGTGTGGACAAGCAGCCTCAGTAATATCCACCTATCAGGTTAACACAACATTATATATTAACTAATATTCTGTCTGGATTATATTAGGAAATTCCATATAGGACAGCTTATATTTAAGGCTGGAATATTCATCATCTGTCTTGTTTGTGCTGATGGGAGATTTAACAGAGCTGTAGCAGCAGGTAAACAGAACCATGGGGGATATCTCAGCTGGTATCAACATGTTGTTGGAGATATAACAGAACTGTAACAGCAGGTAAACCGCTATGGAGGATCTCACCATGTTATCTTCACTGCAGCTTGTAGCACATCAGCAGTCTGACCTGTATCTAGGTATTAAAGGTTGAACTCACGTGATGTTGCAGCTGGTGCCGGGAGTCCGACATTATCTGCAAGTTTTCAACATCAGCCTCATCCTGACGTATCGACTTTTAAAACGGCCCGTGTCTGCACCACTTTCCCTCTGCTATTGTCCTTCAGCGCCATCACGTTCTTCCTTTTCTCAGCATTTCCACCTTCGTATGGTCCGCTCATGTTGTTAATTAAGAAAAAACTTTACTAATGTCACTGTGATTACTACAAGTTGGTTTGTCTGTGGGCGCGAGAAAATGCCAGCCAGGCAGGCAACCTGCTGCTGCAGCGTAGGCCATCATGATCTTTTTAATAAAAAAGAAATAAAAAATACTGAGATATATTTATTTCAATGTATATATATATATTTTATTAAAAATTTTTTTACTAACAGATAACCAAATGCTTAGGGCCTCCATCCCAGTGGTGTTGTCCCGCTGTCCCCACAGGGGAGTTACTGATGTTGCAGCACTGATGTGATTTGATTTGTCAGATGCAGGTGATGGACCGCGGACAAACCAATAGGATGTCGGAATGGTATATGTTTATAATTCTCATCCAACCACAATCTGGATGGCATATTGATATGAAAGGTTTTTTTTTTCTTTCCTGTTTTTCTTTCTTTTTTTTTTTCAATGACAGCAGAAATGAACCAGCAGCAACGAGGCTATTTTTAAAATGTAAGGAGTAGAAAGTTCCGATAATTGCTTAAAAATGTAAGGAGTAGAAGTACAAAGTAGGCTGTAAAATAATTACTCCAATAAAGTATAAATACCCCAAATCTTAAGATAATGAAGTATTTTTTATTCGTTATTTGACACCTCTGCAAACAGGTGTGTCTAAAGCACTGAAGTCCGGGGGTACAGGACCTCACTTGGAATCATACTGACAGGCCCTTCGACTGTCACACCATCATTTAAAAAGTTTTATCCTATAATGTCATTGTGATTATAAAGGACAGCATTTAAAATTAAATCTTCTCCTACGCCATCTTTCGTTCTTTGGCTGCAGCAGTTCAAACTCACCATATGAGCTCTTTGGAAGTTCTAGTTCCATTCAGTGATGAATGCAACCCCCGCTTCCCTGTTGCCATGTTGACTCGTCGAAAGAGGGCTCCATCGACGCTGGCTTTTTATCCTTGTAGTGCATGCACCAAAATCCAGGTTGAACAACGCTGAGTTGATTAAATTAACTCAAATCAGCTGTTCTGGAACTGAAAACTCAGTTTCCTAACTCAGAGTAGATCAACTCTGAATTCAGGGTTACTCTCAGAGTTTGTTAAATCTGCTTTGTAAGACAGACCTCTGAACTTGGACAGCAACCTGCATTCTGGACCCATGAGCACATAATGATGCACATTCTCATGGAGTAGTAGCTAAAGGCATAAAAGGTACCGTGGGTGCTTCAGGGCCTGAGCACCCAAGAAAAATACCGAACACCCACGTGGGATTGAAGGCAAAGTGGATTCATCAAGCATCCACTGCAGTGTTTCTCTACATTGACTCATGTGACGGGTTCTCACTTCACTCACATTGTTTTGTCCATTTAGGGATACCGTAGTAAAAATTATGGAACAACTCATGGTGGACTTCCTCAGCTATATTATTAGCGTCATGCCTTCAAAAGGATTAGAATGAAATCTTTTCACATGGACAATGTCAGAATTTTTTAATTGAAGCTAGATTACCGCTTCTAGAGGCCAGCAGCAGAAGAAGTCTCTGCTGTCTGACATCACATTTGCATGTGAATGCAGCATGGAGACCAGTGTCAGGATGAAAACAGCGCAGCTAGAACATGGAGCGCACAGACGAGACCTTATGTGAATCGGCCATAAGGCTTTAATTATATCATAAACTTATTAAATGAAGATAAAGTGTTTTTTAGTGGCTTCGGTTCTTCATTAAATAAAACCACCTAGTAGCCTACAGTCTCAAAATCTGCCTCGTTTAATGAGAAAATAGTACGGACTTTTCATATGGCATGATCCTGGATATAATCACCAGTGGGTTCATTAAGCTGCAGCTAAAAGCATCCATACATGTCAAAGAACGAACATGACAGATGAAAAAAACTATAGGCTGCTTGCTTTTAGGTTGCTGATTAAGTTGTTAAGATTATGTAGCACTGACTTCGAATTTTGCCTTCTGTTTTACTTGCAAGCGCATTTATTGCTTGGTGTCACATTTGTGAAGGATTCCGCTGGTGACTAATTTATTACCACTTTTAATTTCTTCAAATTATTTCTTAAATGGATCATGTTGTATTTTTTAATTTTGTGGTGAGTTCATTACAAAATAGTAAGCCACAAACTCCACTAATAATGGAATATTAATTTAGCTCATATATCTTGTCTTTTATGGCCTTCACTCACGGCACCCACTGGTAGAAATGTAGATCTGCACCTATGAAAGGTACACTGTAGAACAATTTTTCATTACATAGCCTACTGTATCCTCTACAGTTTCTAAAGCAAACTGCCACCTGCTGTAGCATCCTTTTAAGATGTGGTTCACCATATTAATTAAAATTGAATACAGTCTGAAATATTTTGGAATCCATGCCAGGTTGGCAGCCCTTTATCACCAGTTCTATTAATAATTTATAAGTACAGAATTTCTAGGTGCAGCCAAGGTGGTGAAGGGGATCCAGCTTGGTGGTCTCAGCATTGGGTCTATGTTTTTTGCAGATGATGTGGTTCTGTTGGCCTCATTGGGAAATGATCTCCAACTCTTGCTGGGATGATTTGCAGCACCTCCAAATCCGAGACTATGGTCCTCACCTGGAAAAGGGTGGAGTGTCCTCTTGAATGAGGTCCTGCCCCAGGTGGGGGAGTTCAAGTATCTTGGGGTCTTGTTCACAAGTGAGGGAAGGATGGAGTGGGAGATTGGCAGGTGGATCAGTGCGGTGTCAGCTGTGATGCAGATTCTACACCGGTCTGTTGTGGTGAAGAAGGAGCTAAGCCAAAAGGAAAAGCTCTCGATTTACCAGTCGATCTATGTTCCTACCCTCCCTCACCTATGGTCACAAGCTGTGGGTAGTGACCATGTACCCACAGTATATTTTCAGGCATGTACCACGACCTCCCAAGTCCTGTGCACAGAGGCAGAGTACATAGTTAAAAAGGGGGCTATGACCACAAACATTCTCCTGGACTACATGCAGCTGATGCAGTCAGAAACAGCTCATATAGGGACAGAAAGTATTTCTAACAATAACGAAAAGCAAATGAAGATGCCACTGATTGGACATCTCAAAGCACACACATAAACAATGCTGCTGTCCATGGTGCTGAAAGAAACTGAACAGATCACCTAAATCGCTCTGAAAATCAAATGTATTAAATGAATTAAGACCCTATGTTAACAGGTAAATGCTTTTCTTTTCATTTAAAGCACTAAGTTACAGCTATAAAACTCCAGGCCTTGAGGGCTGCTATCTTGTAGGTTTTTGTTGTTTCCCTGCTCCAACACACCTGACTGAAATGAATGAACCATTGTGAAGAACTTGACAATCTGCACCGAAAATTGCAAAAACAAGACTCCTTGCTTTTCCTTTCCTCCCTGATTCTCTATTTGTATTCAAGTGTGTTTACAGGGCTTAAGGAGTAAGTTGCAGAACAAAGCAGGAAATCAGAGAAATAAGACCTTATTTCCTTATTGATTCAGAGTGACTATGTTCTGATGCACATCTGCACACCTCCACACAATCCATTTTCACTGTTAATAGCTTTACCAAGCAGATCCGTGACCCAAGTCACTCACTGCTGCGCAAAAGAGACAGATAGATAGCAGAGTGACAAGCGGATGGGCAAGAAAATCTAGTGTCATAGCTGGATGCAAATAGCTGAGATCTATGTTAAGCAATTGTAAGACTGTCCGATGTTATGCTGTACCTTTACTGTAAGTGGCCTCCACTAACTGTTAAATGTGTCTGTCTGGTGAGGTCAAGTTAGAAATAAACCCTAAATAAATCTTTCAGCCTTGTCTAGACATTGGTGGCTTGATCACAGCATCAAAGTAAATCCATTGCCAAATGAATGAATGAGTGATGTAATTTACCCCATGCACATCGCATTTGTGAATAAAAATAATGATTAAAATCTACATCTTCCTTAAACGGTTAATGTTATACGGGGACGTTATGGTTTAACTCCATCTTATCTGCCTCCATGCTGTTTAAGAATCATTTAAGGTTTGATACTCATTTGCACACACTGAGCATGCGCCACATCACGGGTGCAGGCACGTGCATTACATCAGCATGTAAACAGGAAGTTCATTTCTTGGAGTACTGAAGTAATGCTAGCCAGAGAAAATAAGTTTTTTATTTTATTTAGACTGATGATGAGGAGATGGTGTTATTGCCAAGAGTAATTAATGACTATAAAACTTTTATGGCCGAGCAAATTTATGACTGGGAGTCGAGTTGTTTAGGCTACTTTCATGTAGCGCGCTTTGCTATCAGTCTGCAGCAGGTTTTGCAGTAAACAGTCACGGTTTTAATGATAATTGAAATTTAAAACGGTATTATTAATCATTGGGAATTTTATAACAATTAACCATTTTATCGTTAATCGTTACTTATAAACAAATATCAAATCGGCTGCAGCCCCCACAGTTCCCCACTTCTTGCGCCATTGGACAATAGTTCTCGTTCGTTTGTTCATTCTACTTAAAGTATGGGTGAAATAAAGGAGTTTTGCTGCAGATAATGCCTTATAGAAAGGCTGCCCCATCTCTGCCATACGCTGAAGGGCAACTCAACGTAATATCTTCTGAAGGACTCAAAGTGATACAGAAATTTTACCGGCGAGTAAATGCACGTATAAACTCCTAGAAATAAGGTCCAGGTTGAAAAAGAAGCAATTTCTCCTTTAATGTTATTTTCTCATGCCTTCTTTTTCACAAAGATAGTGTATATTTCAGAAACGTATCCCCTTTAAATATTTACATTTCAGAGCTATATGTAGAAACGAGTGTGACAAAGCGAAGGAAACTAACAGACTTCTTCTCTTCATACGTCAGACTTGATCCAGACTTGTTACTTTCTAAGAGAGTTTTTAAACAATGTGAGGAGGTAGCAAGTGGAAAATTTAGAAAGCTTTTTGCAGCTGATGTATTTTGCAATAAATTAGATATATATTTTTTTTTCATTCCTTTTCTCTATTTTAGTGGTAATAACACCATAAGCAAGTGATGCACAAGTCAGTGCATCTGCAGAAAGGTTTTTATTGTTATCAGCGTTGCACTCTGGCAAGTGTAATCTGATCGGTGTGCAGACTAGAGAGATATGTCACTTTGTTTTATTTACAGTTTGTCAAATAATAACCATCAGATTTTTTTTTTTTTTTTTTTTTTTTTTTAAGTATATTTATTCCTTTTACAGGGTCAGACAGTAATGGATAAAGGACATGACAGAAATATGAACCCTCTTTTTTTTACAACTTACCCATAACATAGAACACATTCTCCACACAGATAAAGGATAAAAAAACAAAAACAAAAAAAACAACAACAACAAGAAACGAGACAAAACAAAACAAAAACAAAAGAGGAAGAGGAAAGAAAAAAGGAAATAGATACCAAGACAGAGGGAATATCCAAGGGCAATCAGATTCAATGGTAATTAGATATGACATTAGCTAAACAAGTTAAACTCTAGGACCTGGAAAAGTGTCCAGAAATCTCAGTCCAAGCTAGACCACATAGACCACTTCGCAGAGCTTGGGTGCCATCATCTCCGATATATTCCAAAAAGGGGTTCCAAATACGGAAAAACTGAAATGGTTTGTCCTTGAGCCAGAAGCTGATAGCCTCCAAGGGAATAAGTTCCATAACACATCGAGTCCAATGTGAGACTGTAGGAGCAGAGTCAGAAATCCACTCAAGGAGAACACATCTTCTTGCACTAAACAACAACACCTTGAGCAGTTTCAGTGAGGGGGTGTCAAGGTTCAGAGGTCCTAAACGCACACCCAGGATGCAACAAACAGGTTCCAGGGCAAGTTTTTTTCCAAATATACTATCAATTTCCTTACAAACTTTGTTCCAAAAGTCGTTAATGACAGGACATTCAAAAACACAGTGGAAATATGTACCTTCAACAATTTTGCATTTGTTACAGTTCTTGGACAACCTAGGATTGAATTTATTACGCTTCACTGGGGTGATCTGAAGCCTGTGGATAACCCTAAATTGCAACTCTCTGGCTTTGTTGGTAAATAAGCAACCTGTGGAGCCAGACCAAACACTGTCCCACTCATCATCCATGAAAGCCTCCCCAAGATCTGCTTCCCAAAGAGCCCTGGCACGACCTGTGCATTCAGTATAAGAGTATAAGGCCCCATAAAACCTGGAGATAAGCTTTTTGTTGTCTGGGTTTTTGATTATCTTCTCCACAGTAGAGAGTGAGAGCCCTTTAGGATGTAAAGTAATAGAGGTGATAAAGCTGCGTATTTGCAGGTATCTAAAATAGTTATTCTGTGGGATGTTGTATTTCTCTTTCAACTGGCTAAAGGACATCATAGTACCATTTGTCAACAAATCTCCTATTGTCCTTACCCCCTCCTGAACCACAAGGAGAAGGCATGGTCTATCAAGCCAGGAGGGAAATCTGGATTCAGGTGAATGGGTGTGGAGAGAGATATGCTGTCTTCCTGTTTTTCTATTTTCCTTGTTAGATACCAGACCTTTAAGGTATTCTGTAATAAAAAATTGCCCTTTACCTTCATCTGAACCCATTTCTTAGATACATACAGAATGTTATGGAGAGGGACAGGGGCCACTGGGGCAGCCTCTGACGTGAGCCAAGTAGAATCTGGGTCCTCTCTGAACCAATGCCACAAATAAGTACATAAACATGCGATTTGGTAGCGTTTAATATCTGGAACTGCCAAGCCCCCTTCCTCAAGCGGGAGCTTCAGTACAGCAAGTTTAAGTCTAGCCCTTTTATTTCTCCATAGGAAAGAAGATAAGGAACCATTCAAAACTGAGAGTGATTTCCTTGTTAAAAGAACCGGGATCATTTGGAAGGGGTATAACAGCCGTGGAAGTATAGTCATTTTAAAGAGGTTCACTCTTCCCAAAAGAGATAATGGCAGAGCTGTCCAGCGGGCTAAGTCTTCTCTAATCTTGCGAATTAGGGGAACAAAATTGGCTTTATATAAACCAGTGAGGGACGGAGTAATATGTATGCCCAAGTAAATGAAACCTGAAGGGGACCAACGAAAAGGGGCAGAGCAACTTGGAGACCAGGATACATATGGGGTTAGCGGCATAGCCTCAGACTTAGAGTAATTAATCTTGTATCCTGAAAATTGTCCAAAAGAACTGATTATCTCAATTGCTCTGGAAATAGAGGCCTCAGGGCAACTAAGATAGAGAAGAATGTCATCTGCGTATAGCGAGATTTTGTGCTGCAAAGAGCCTACCTTTAATCCTTTGACTGACTCGTCAGATCTGATGGCCTCTGCCAGGGGTTCTACTGCGAGTGCAAATAGAAGGGGCGAGACTGGACAGCCCTGCCTGGTGCCACGCTTCACTAAGAAAGCAGGGGATATCATGCCGTTTGTAATAACTGAGGCACGAGGGCCAGCATACAGAAGTGAAATCCATTTAATAAAGTTATCACCTAAATTGAATTTGGAGAGGACATGCAAAAGGTAAGGCCACTCAATCCTATCGAAGGCCTTCTCTGCATCGAGTGACACCACAAGAGAACGGGCCTTCGACTCAGTTGCACCATGCTGTATAACATTTAGGAGTCTTCTTATATTATTGCATGAGTTGCGACCCAAAATAAAACCGGTTTGATCAACTGAAATAATATCTGGAAGCACAACTTCAAGCCTTCTGGCCAATATTTTGGCCAGTAGTTTTCGGTCCACGTCCAGCAGGGCAATTGGTCTATAAGAGGCGCAGTCGTCTGCAGGCTTACCTTTTTTTAAAATTAATGAAATATTTGCGTCCATCATAGTATTTGGAAGTGCTCCAGCTTCAAAAGAGTGGCACAGCATATTGAACAACGGATCGATAAGCAAGTTTTTGAAAACTTTGTAAAACTCAGGTGTCAGACCATCCGGCCCGGGAGCCTTATTGTTTTGTAGCGCGTTAATAGCCTCTATGACTTCTTGTTGGGTAATAGGCTTATTTAAAAGCTCTTTCTGTGTTTCAGATGCTTGAGGAAGGTTAATATGTGAAAAAAAATTACGCATCAGGGTCTCAGAACTACCGTTAGACTCAGAATTATACAAGCGCTCATAGAATTGTAGAAATGAGGTGTTAATATGCGTATTATCATAAACTCTTTTACCAGATCTGTCTTTTATAACAGGGATGGCTTGAGGGCCAGCCCTTGCCTTCACTAAATTTGCTAAATATTTGCCTCCTTTGTTCCCAAATTCATACATCTTTTGCCTGGCTAGCAGGATAGATTTCTGTGCCTCTTTAGATAGAAGAGTATCTAGAGCTGCAGTAGCAGCGTCAATCTGAAGCCTCAGGTCTGCTGATGGGTTAAGGTTGAACTCTCCTTGCAGCTTATGTAACTGCTGTTCCAGTTTTTGTTGTTCTGCCCTCTGATTTTTCTTTTGGTTTGCTGAGAAAGATATTGTGAAGCCTCGGATAACTGCCTTGGCAGTTTCCCAGAGTAAGCCAGGAGACACCCCTGGGGTATTGTTTTCAGTAATAAAGAGTTTGAATTGTTCAGTAAGATATAATCTGAAATTTGGGTTTTTAAGAAGATGGTTTGGAAACCGCCACTGCCTTCTGGGGTGTTGTGCCTTGCTGGACATCACCAAAAACACTGGTGAGTGATCACTAATAATGATACTACCGATTGAGCAGGAAAGCACCCTGTGAAGCGCAGATTCAGGGGTAAAAAAATAATCAATTCTAGAGGATGATCTGTGAACCCTAGAGTAAAATGTAAACTGCCTGTCAGTAGGATGAAGTGTTCTCCACGTATCGATCAGAGAGATATCCCTGCAGCACCCGAGAAGGGACTTACTCTGTCCCGTATTAGACTGAATAGTTTTACTAGATCTATCAAGACGCGGGTTTAGACAACAGTTAAAATCGCCGGCTACAACGGTTGATTCCACAATCCAATCTGAGAACAAGGAAAACACTCTGGTGAAAAACTCAGGAGGGCGAACAGGGGGGGCATAAACATTTAGATAAGAGACAGCCTCCCCATAAAGTGTCCCTTTAATCATTACATATCTGCCTGATACATCAGCTTTAACTTCCACCTCTGTAAGGGGTAAGGATTTATGAACTAGGATAGCCACACCTCTGCTCCTAGATGTAAAAGAGGAGTAGTAAACCTGGCCTACCCATTCCCTTTTTAACTTTGAGTGCTCACTGTCATCTAAATGGGTCTCCTGGATCAGAGCTATCTGCACATTCTCTTTCTTTAAATAGTTTAATATTTTCTTACGTTTAATTGGGTCCTGAATCCCATGAACATTCCAGGTGCACAGTTTAACTGCTGTATTATTAGACATAATCCCTAATATATGCGACTAATCTGGCTAGATACCCTGGTATTACCTCAAGACTCAATATGTAATACCCTCCGACAAAATGACAGACATAAAAGAACAGAAACGGTGTGGAGAAAAACAAAACCACAAGCAACCTTGCCCATACCCTCAATGCGCCTCCCAAAACGGAGCGCCTAAAACACCCTAAACTATGCATCCTAACTGCACTAAACCAGTGCTCCAAATCTGACAATATTTTATAAATGGTAACAAACGTCTAGAGAAATATTAACTCAAGTAAACTGCATACAAATCGGAACTGAATTGCTTTTTAACATTTTAACTTTTAACACTCACCACACCAAAACGAGTGGGACATTGGCGGCTTAGAAAAAGATCGGAAAAGTCCGAAAACGGGTCCCATATTACTTCAACAGCTCCGGTTTCTAGCTCGTGCGGCTGTTGTGTGAGAAGAAACAGCTGGGGGGTCCGTGAAGAGTCATCCAGTTGCAGCAGCGTCGTCAGCCTGGCTCGCCGAGAGCGTTGGGGCTATGGTGTCCGCGTAAAACCTCTCGGCATCTTGCGGTGTAGTAAAACTGTATTTCCCTCCGTTGAACATCACCTGTAGCCGTGCGGGGAACTGTAGACCATATCTGATGCGGGCAGCCCTGAGCTTCTGCTTGATGTTGTTGAAAGACGCCCTCCGTTTAGCGACTTCAGACGTGAAGTCGGGGAATATAAACACCGGCCGTCCACGAAAGGACAGCGGGCCCTTCTCCCTGGCCAGCTGGAGGATGTGCTGCTTCACTCTGAAGTGGTGGACTTTAACGATGATCGGTCTTGGGGGGGCGTCTGGTCCTGAAGAAGGCCGAATGGCGAGGCGGTGTGCCCGGTCCAGCATCTCCGGTCCATCGGGGATATCCATACCCAGCGTCTCAGCGAAGAAATCGTTCATGAAAGACGTGACTTGTGGCCCCTCCATATTCTCCGGAACACCCAGCACGCGGAGGTTTTGGCGTCTGCTCCTCGATTCAAGATCCTCTGTTTTAGCCATAAGCAGCTTATTGCATTTCTCTAATGCTTCACATTTTACCTCCAGCGCGGTGATCCGGTCATCACAATTTTGTAAGGAGGTTTCAACCTCTGTGAGACGCGAACCAAAAGTGTCCATAGTCGACTGTAAATTGCTCATTGAAGAGCGAGTTTCATTGCGGAAAGTCTCGATAAGCTTCATCACTGCCGATAGGGACGGGCCTTTTTCCTCGGTTTCATGTTCATCGCCATCGTGTTTGGGTGATGGGGGGCTAACGTTAGCTTTCTCGTTAGCAAGCCGAGATGTACCTCGATTTCCACGGTCCTGGCGTTGATTTCCTTTCCCGGCCATGTATCACTGCGTGTCATGAACGATTATCACACAAAACGACCGGACTAAGGGGGTAAACCGACGTTTGTTACTCTATAACTGGACGGATATGCAGGAGCTGGTCAAGACGCGTCTACACGGTGGCCATGTTGCCGCGAC